>CM050169.1:234172377-234570418 GCA_027410445.1 Discoglossus pictus
AGAGAGAGAGAGAGACAGGAGGGACAGAGAGAGAGAGAGAGAGACATGAGGGACAGAGAGAGAGAGACATGAGGGACAGAGAGAGAGACAGGAGGGACAGAGAGAGAGAGAGAGAGAGAGAGAGAGAGAGTGACAGGAGGGACACAGAGAGAGAGACAGAGAGAGACAGGAGGGACACAGAGAGAGAGAGAGAGACATGAGGGACACAGAGAGAGACATGAGGGACACAGAGAGAGAGAGACAGGAGGGACAGAGAGAGAGAGAGAGACAGGAGGGACACATAGAGAGAGATAGGAGGGACAGAGAGAGAGAGAGACAGGAGGGACAGAGAGAGATAGAGACAGGAGGGACACAGAGAGAGAGAGAGACAGGAGGGACACACAGAGAGAGAGAGAGAGAGAGAGAGACAGGAGGGACACAGAGAGAGAGACAGGGGTGACAGAGAGAGAGAGAGACAGGAGGGACAGAGACAGAGAGAGACATGAGGGACACAGAGAGAGAGAGAGACATGAGGGACACAGAGAGAGAGAGACAGGAGGGACACACAGAGAGAGACAGGGGGCACAGAGAGAGACAGGAGGGACACAGAGAGAGAGAGAGACATGAGGGACACAGAGAGAGAGAGAGACATGAGGGACACAGAGAGAGAGAGACACACAGAGAGAGAGAGAGAGACAGGAGGGACAGAGAGAGAGAGAGACAGGAGGGACACAGAGAGAGAGAGAGAGAGACATGAGGGACACAGAGAGAAACATGAGGGACACAGAGAGAGAGACAGGAGGGACACAGAGAGAGAGAGAGACAGGAGGGACAGAGACAGAGAGAGACATGAGGGACACAGAGAGAGAGATAGAGAGAGAGACAGGAGGGACAGAGAGAGACAGGAGGGACACAGAGAGAGAGACATGAGGGACACAGAGAGAGAGACATGAGGGACACAGAGAGAGAGAGACACACAGAGAGAGAGAGAGACAGGAGGGACAGAGAGAGAGAGACAGGAGGGACAGAGAGAGAGAGAGAGAGAGAGACATGAGGGACACAGAAAGAGACATGAGGGACACAGAGAGAGAGAGACAGGAGGGACAGAGAGAGAGAGAGAGAGAGAGAGAGACAGGAGGGACACCTAGAGAGAGACAGGAGGGACAGAGAGAGAGAGAGACAGGAGGGACAGAGAGAGATAGAGACAGGAGGGACACAGAGAGAGAGAGACAGGAGGGACACACAGAGAGAGAGAGAGAGACAGGAGGGACACAGAGAGAGAGACAGGAGGGACAGAGAGAGAGAGAGAGAGAGACATGAGGGACACAGAGAGAGAGAGAGAGAGAGACATGAGGGACAGAGAGAGAGAGACATGAGGGACAGAGAGAGAGAGAGACAGGAGGGATAGAGAGAGAGAGAGAGAGAGAGAGAGAGAGAGAGAGAGAGATAGAGAGAGAGAGAGAGAGAGAGAGAGAGAGAGAGAGAGAGAGAGACAGGAGGGACACAGAGAGAGAGAGAGAGAGAGATAGAGAGAGAGACAGGAGGGAAACAGAGAGAGAGAGAGAGACATGAGGGACACAGAGAGAGACATGAGGGACACAGAGAGAGAGAGACAGGAGTGAAAGAGAGAGAGAGAGAGAGACAGTAGGTACACAGAGAGAGAGAGAGACATGAGGTACAGAGAGAGAGAGAGACAGGAGGGACAGAGAGAGAGATAGATATATATATAGAGAGAGAGAAACAGGAGGGACACAGAGAGAGAGAGAGAGAGAGAGAGAGAGAGAGAGAGAGAGAGAGAGAGAGAGAGACAGGAGGGAAACAGAGAGAGAGAGAGAGACATGAGGGACACAGAGAGAGACATGAGGGACACAGAAAGAGAGAGACAGGAGTGAAAGAGAGAGAGAGAGAGAGAGAGGAGGTACACACAGAGAGAGAGAAATGAGGTACAGAGAGAGAGAGAGACAGGAGGGACAGAGAGAGAGATAGATATATATATAGAGAGAGAGAAACAGGAGGGACACAGAGAGAGAGAGAGAGAGAGAGAGAGAGAGAGAGAGAGAGAGAGACAGGAGGGAAACAGAGAGAGAGAGAGAGACATGAGGGACACAGAGAGAGACATGAGGGACACAGAGAGAGAGAGAGAGAGACATGAGGGACAGAGAGAGAGAGACATGAGGGACAGAGAGAGAGAGAGACAGGAGGGATAGAGAGAGAGAGAGAGAGAGAGAGAGAGAGAGATAGAGAGAGAGAGAGAGAGAGAGAGAGAGAGAGAGAGAGAGACAGGAGGGACACAGAGAGAGAGAGAGAGAGAGAGATAGAGAGAGAGACAGGAGGGAAACAGAGAGAGAGAGAGAGACATGAGGGACACAGAGAGAGACATGAGGGACACAGAGAGAGAGAGACAGGAGTGAAAGAGAGAGAGAGAGAGAGACAGTAGGTACACAGAGAGAGAGAGAGACATGAGGTACAGAGAGAGAGAGAGACAGGAGGGACAGAGAGAGAGATAGATATATATATAGAGAGAGAGAAACAGGAGGGACACAGAGAGAGAGAGAGAGAGAGAGAGAGAGAGAGAGAGACAGGAGGGAAACAGAGAGAGAGAGAGAGACATGAGGGACACAGAGAGAGACATGAGGGACACAGAGAGAGAGAGACAGGAGGGACAGAGAGAGAGAGAGAGAGAGAGGAGGTACACACAGAGAGAGAGAAATGAGGGACACAGAGAGAGAGAGAGACAGGAGGGACACAGAGAGAGAGAGACAGGAGGGACACAGAGAGAGAGAGAGAGAGACAGGAGGGACACACAGAGAGAGAGAGAGAGATAGGAGGGACAGAGAGAGAGAGAGAGAGAGACAGGAGGGACACAAAGAGAGAGAGAGAGACAGGAGGGACACAGAGAGAGAGAGAGACATGAGGGACAGAGACAGAGAGAGACAGTGGGACAGAGACAGAGAGAGACAGGAGGGACACACAGAGAGAGAGACAGGAGGGACACACAGAGAGAGACAGGAGAGACACAGAGAAAGAGAGACAGGAGGGAAACACAGAGAGGGACAGGGGGCACAGAGAGAGAGAGACAGCAGGGACAGAGCAAGGGACAGAGAGAGAGATGAGGGCCAGAGCAAGGGACAAAGAGAGAGTGGACGGACAAAGAGAGAGACAGGAGGGACAGAGGGACAGAGAGAGTGACAGGTGGGATATAGAGAGAGAGACAGGAGGGACAGAGAGAGACAGGCGGGACACAGAGAGAGCGAGAGAAAGAGGAGGGACAGAGAGAGACACAGGAGGGACAGAGAGAGAGAGAGGGACAGAGAGACAGGAGGGATTGAAAGAGAGAGAGAGACAGGGAGGAGGGACCGAGAGACAGACAGGAATGAGGGACAGAGAGAGAGAGGAGGGACACAGAGAGAGAGAGACAGGAGGGACACCTAGAGAGAGACAGGAGGGACACAGAGAGAGAGAGACAGTAGGGACAGAGAGAGAGAGAGACAGGAGAGACAGAGAGAGAGAGAGAGAGAGAGAGAGAGAGAGAGACATGAGGGACAGAGAGAGAGAGACATGAGGGACAGAGAGAGAGAGAGACAGGAGGGATAGAGAGAGAGAGAGAGAGAGAGAGAGAGAGAGAGAGAGAGAGAGAGAGAGACAGGAGGGACAGAGAGAGAGAGAGAGAGAGAGAGATAGAGAGAGAGACAGGAGGGAAACAGAGAGAGAGAGAGAGACATGAGGGACACAGAGAGAGACATGAGGGACACAGAGAGAGAGAGACAGGAGTGAAAGAGAGAGAGAGAGAGAGACAGTAGGTACACAGAGAGAGAGAGAGACATGAGGTACAGAGAGAGAGAGAGACAGGAGGGACAGAGAGAGAGATAGATATATATATAGAGAGAGAGAAACAGGAGGGACACAGAGAGAGAGAGAGAGAGAGAGAGAGAGAGAGAGAGAGAGACAGGAGGGAAACAGAGAGAGAGAGAGAGACATGAGGGACACAGAGAGAGACATGAGGGACACAGAGAGAGAGAGACAGGAGGGACAGAGAGAGAGAGAGAGAGAGAGGAGGTACACACAGAGAGAGAGACATGAGGGACACAGAGAGAGAGAGAGACAGGAGGGACACAGAGAGAGAGAGACAGGAGGGACACAGAGAGAGAGAGAGAGAGACAGGAGGGACACACAGAGAGAGAGAGAGAGATAGGAGGGACAGAGAGAGAGAGAGAGAGACAGGAGGGACACAAAGAGAGAGAGAGAGACAGGAGGGACACAGAGAGAGAGAGAGACATGAGGGACAGAGACAGAGAGAGACAGTGGGACAGAGACAGAGAGAGACAGGAGGGACACACAGAGAGAGAGACAGGAGGGACACACAGAGAGAGACAGGAGAGACACAGAGAAAGAGAGACAGGAGGGAAACACAGAGAGGGACAGGGGGCACAGAGAGAGAGAGACAGCAGGGACAGAGCAAGGGACAGAGAGAGAGATGAGGGCCAGAGCAAGGGACAAAGAGAGAGTGGACGGACAAAGAGAGAGACAGGAGGGACAGAGGGACAGAGAGAGTGACAGGTGGGATATAGAGAGAGAGACAGGAGGGACAGAGAGAGACAGGCGGGACACAGAGAGAGCGAGAGAAAGAGGAGGGACAGAGAGAGACACAGGAGGGACAGAGAGAGAGAGAGGGACAGAGAGACAGGAGGGATTGAAAGAGAGAGAGAGACAGGGAGGAGGGACCGAGAGACAGACAGGAATGAGGGACAGAGAGAGAGAGGAGGGACACAGAGAGAGAGAGACAGGAGGGACACCTAGAGAGAGACAGGAGGGACACAGAGAGAGAGAGACAGTAGGGACAGAGAGAGAGAGAGACAGGAGAGACAGAGAGAGAGAGAGAGAGAGAGAGAGAGACAGGAGGAACAGAGAGAGAGAGAGAGAGAGACAGGAGGGACAGAGAGAGATAGAGACAGGAGGGACACAGAGAGAGAGAGAGACAGGAGGGACACACAGAGAAAGAGAGACAGGAGGGACACAGAGAGAGAGAGAGACATGAGGGGCACAGAGAGAGAGAGACAGGAGGGACAGAGAGAGAGAGAGACAGGAGAGACACAGAGAGAGAGAGAGAGAGACAGGAGGGACAGAGAGAGATAGAGACAGGAGGGACACAGAGAGAGAGAGACAGGAGGGACACACAGAGAGAGAGAGAGAGAGAGAGAGAGAGAGAGACAGGAGGGACACAGAGAGAGAGACAGGAGGGACACAGAGAGAGAGAGACAGGAGGGACAGAGACAGAGAGAGACATGAGGGACACAGAGAGAGAGAGAGACATGAGGGACACAGAGAGAGAGAGACAGGAGGGACACACAGAGAGAGAGACAGGAGGAAAACACAGAGAGAGACAGGGGGCACAGAGAGAGACAGGAGGGACACAGAGAGAGAGACAGCAGGGACAGAGCAAGGGACAGAGAGAGAGATGAGGGACAGAGCAAGGGACAGAGAGAGAGATGAGGGACAGACAGAGAGACAGGAGGGATATAGAGAGAGAGAGACAGGAGGGATAGAGAGAGAGAGACAGGAGGGACAGAGAGAGACAGGCGGGACACATAGAGAGCGAGAGAGAGAGGAGGGACAGAGAGAGAGCGTGAGAGAGAGGAGGGACAGAGAGAGACACAGGAGGGACAGAGAGAGAGAGAGAGGGACAGAGAGACAGAAGGGATTGAAAGAGAGAGAGAGACTGGGAGGAGGGACCGAGAGACAGACAGGAATGAGGGACAGACAGAGAGAGAGAGACAGGAGGGACAGAGAGAGAGAGAGAGAGAGAGAGAGAGAGACAGGAGGGACACAGAGAGAGAGACAGGAGGGACACAGATAGAGAGAGACAGGAGGGACACAGAGAGAGAGAGACAGGAGGGACACAGATAGAGAGAGAGAGATAGGAGGGACACAGAGAGAGAGAGAGAGAGACAGGAGGGACAGAGAGAGAGAGAGAGAGACAGACAGGAAGGACACAGAGAGAGAGAGAGAGAGACAGGAGGGACACAGAGAGAGAGAGAGACAGGAGGGACACAGAGAGATAGAGACAGGAGGGACACAGAGAGAGAGACATGAGGGACACAGAGAGAGAGAGAGAGAGAGACAGGAGGGACACAGAGAGAGAGAGACAGGAGGGACACAGAGAGAGAGAGAGAGAGACAGGAGGGACATAGAGATAGAGAGAGACAGGAGGGACACACAGAGAGAGAGAGAGACAGGAGGGACACAGAGAGAGAGAGACAGGAGGGACAGAGAGAGAGAGAGAGAGAGACAGGAGGGACACAGAGAGAGAGAGAGAGAGACAAGAGGGACACACACAGAGAGAGAGAGACAGGAGGGACAGAGAGAGAGAGAGAGAGACAGGAGGGACAGAGACAGAGAGAGACAGGAGGGACACACAGAGAGAGACAGGAGGGACACAGAGAGAGAGACAGGAGAGACACACAGAGAGAGACAGGAGGGAAACACAGAGAGACAGGGGGCACAGAGAGAGACAAGAGGGACACAGAGAGAGACAGGAGGGACACAGAGAGAGAGAGACAGCAGGGACAGAGCAAGGGACAGAGAGAGAGATGAGGGACAGAGAGAGGGACAGAGGGACAGAGAGAGAGAGACAGGAGGGATAGAGAGACAGACAGGAGGGACAGAGACAGGAGGGACAGAGAGAGACAGGCGGGACACAGAGAGAGCGAGAGAGAGAGGAGGGACAGAGAGAGACACAGGAGGGACAGAGAGAGAGAGAGGGACAAAGAGACAGGAGGGATTGAAAGAGAGAGAGAGAGAGAGGGAGGAGGGATAGAGAGACAGACAGGAATGAGGGACAGACAGAGAGAGAGACAGACAGGAAGGAGGGACAGAGAACAGGAGGGAGGGACAGAGAGATAGACAGGAAGGATGGACAGGGCGAAAGATACACAGGAAGGAGCGACAGAGAGAGAGACTGACAGGAAGAAGGGACAGAGAGACAGACAGGAAGAAGTGACAGACAGAGATGTGAAAAGTGAAGTGGAAGAAACGGGAGGGAAAGCGGGGTGGAAGAGACAAGGGAATGGAGAGCAGGGTGGAAGAGTCAAGGGAAGGAAGAGGGGCGAAGAGAAACAGGGGAGGGAGAGGGGGAAGAGAAACGGGAGGGAGAGGGGTGGAAAAGACACAGGAAAGGGAGATGGGGGGAAGAGGAGGGAAAATAAACTGGAGGGAGAGGGAGGGAAAAGAAACTGGAGGGAGAGGGAGGGGAAAGAAACTGGAGGGAGAGGGAGGGAAAAGAAACGGGAGGGAAAAGAAACGGGAGGGAGAGGGAGGGAAAAAAAGGGGGAGGGAAAAGAAACAGGGGGAAGAGACACCGAGGAGTGAGAAAGGGGAAAGGGGACACCGTGGAGTGAGAGAGGGGAGGGAGAGAGGGAAAAGGGGACACATGGGAGGGAGAGGGGGGAAGAGACACAGGGGAGGGAGAGAGGGGATGAGACACAGGGGAGGGATAGAGGGGATGAGACACAGGGGAGGGAGAGAGGGGATGAGACACAGGGGAGGGATAGAGGGGATGAGACACAGGGGAGGGAGAGAGGGGATGAGACACAGAGGAGGGAGAGGGGGGAAGAGACACATGGGGGGAAGATGCTCGCAATAAGCAACTTTGCAGCTCATTCCGAGGCCCATGATGATCGTCAAAGGTGCTTAACGCAAGGACAGTAAAGTAGAGGGGGGAGAGGCTCTCATTGAAAGCCTACCGTCAAGTAGATGGGTAAGAGGTAAAGGGAGGAGAGGCTCGCAATGAGCGCCAAAGGCCAGTTAAGTAGAGGGGGAGAGGCTTGCAATGTGTGGCAAACACCATTGCCAGACTTCAAATTTTATTGCCGTCATTTTTGACGGGCAAGTCGCTAGTTTTTAAATAAAAACGGCATTCAGGGTTATCCTGGTTAATAAGAGAGGGAGAATTAATCCAGGGGGGTATCTGATCGACCAGTTTCTGGGTCAGGAAGGAAAGCATTTTTTTTCCATTTTGAGATGATTGGTACAGTTTCAATGGGATTTTTTTATGTTTGCCTTCCTCTGGTTTAATTAACAACTAATCTGCATATTGCATATCAGAAGAGATCCTAAAAGGTTGAACTTGATGGACTATAAGTATTTTTTCAACCTCAAATACTATGTAACTATGTAGGTAGTGTAGAGTCGCTCAAAGATAAGACAAACAGGGAAAAAAGGAAAAGGAATAAAACATTTAACTCAAAACACATTAACTGTTGTAATTACATAAAGTATCCTATAACTAAAAAAGGTGTTTATTTGTCCTGAGGAGAGGAGTATGAACACATTTCCTAGAATAATGAGTAACTTCTTACTTAATAGAACCTGTGACAAAAAAGAAAGAGGAAACAATACAGAAAAAGAAAAAGAACAATACGTAAAAGGTTAAACATTGAGAGCCTATGGTGGGCTCTTGTAGCCCTTTTTACGTGACTCGTAGTGTTAAGGTAATTGCAATCGAGCCTCTTCTGCATTCTCCATCAATATAGGTTGTGCTGGTATCATCAGGTCTGAGTGGTAAATCAACAAGCTAAGGTATCAGCGTAGTATAAAAAAAAGGCAATCTAATGTTCAAGGAGGGTTATGTCACTTGTATATAGGCTGCTATTACAATTCTTAGTAAAAACACATAGCATTACGTTAATGACTTATAAGGCTCCTTGAGATAATGCATCAGTCTAGATTATGCTAGCAATATCAAGTTTCTATGGTTTGTCAGTGAGTTCAAGAATATGCATTATATAGGACAACTTTCTGATGTTCAAGGAGGACTCTATCTCTAGAGAACAAGCTGCTAATAAAGTTATCAGCAGAAAAGTTATAGTATAAAGTGGGCTGAAATAACAGATTATATAACTCAGTTGTGTAAAACCAAAAAACTTACAAGACTCTTGAAGTTTCCTGTGGACTAAAGTAGCCCTTAACAGTGTCTGTGGGGTAGTTTTAAATATATTCCTGATGATCCAAGATCAAGTCTGTGCTGCAGAAGTCCTTTCCTTGCTTTCTTTGGATATCGTTGTTTGTCTGTTCTTTGGCCTCTTTTTGGGGGATCTTGGTCCATGATTGACCTAGTCTGGATCCTTGGTTTGAGTTCTGAAGCTTATCTTGATCTTCAGTTTGCATAAGTTGTAAACGTATTAGCAATTTCTGGCCTTCTTCTGGAGAATGGACATTGCAGGTGGCACCATGTTGAAAAGTCAGTGCAAATGGAAAACCCCAGCTGTAGGGAACTTTGAGCTTGATTATAGCTGCTAATGCTGAAGTCAATGCCCGAAGTTTTTCTAAGGTCACTGGAGACAAATCCATAAAGATCTGTACGATGGTCCCATTTGGGCCTTTGATAGAAGGCAGTTTTGTGGCTACAATGAGGACAAGGGCTCTGGTACTTTGTTTCAGGACCCTAAAAATTACATATTTTGGAAGATGTGCGTTATTGGCAGTGCCTAAGGCTCTATGAGCTCTCTCTATTTCCAAACTGTTTTCTGGTTGGTCTGGCAGGATGGAGCTTTTCATGGCAGATATATACTGTTTCAGATCAAGAATTGTTTTGGGAATGCCTCTGATTCTTATATTATTTCTGTGAGACCTATTTTTCCAAAACTTCAATTTTGTTGAGAGAGTTTATAATCTGAGAAGTGTTTTGGGTGGTTTTCTGTCTATTGTGCTCTTGGGTCTCAATGCTCCAGTCTGTGGTTTCCTTTAATAAATGTGTCCTCTGGCCCAGTGTATGGAAATCTTTTCTGAGGCTATGTATTGCCTGAGTAATGTGAGCTTGGAGCATCTTCTCAATTTTGGCCATGGACCTTTCTGAGACATCCATGTGTTGAGATAAATGTTGTGGATTGTCTTCAATATCTGATGTGTCAGACTGTCCTAATCCTGAGCATTGGGAGGGGGGTTGTTGAATCTCAGCTGATCTAAAGTGCTCAGGGATACTTTTGCTGGTTATGCTTTTTTTGAATTGCCCATCTTGAGGTGTAATTGTTGATCTTGTACAAATGAGAGGGTATTAGGGATCAGGGTTGGTCGTCTTAAATTATTAACTTGGTGGTGTGTTTCATTCCTAGAGCAGTTAGCTTTGTGAGTCTTGGGGTAACTTTCCCAGACCTTCTAATTGTCTGTGTGTAAGAAGCTCCTCCATTTTTGTAAGTTAGGCCTTCAAAGATGGAGTAGTGTATCCTCTGTATTGGGTTTAGTATCTGATGGTTATACTACCCAGTGTCATTTGGGATTCATCTGTAGTCTTAGTAAGTTCTTTTTTTGTTTTCCATGATTAGGAAGTGCTGCTATATACTTTTCCAGTTTAGCCTTGTTGCATGAATTACAGTTGTGCATACCCTGGCAGAATTTTGTGAAATGTTGGCATTGAATTTGGAAGGATAGTAATCATATGAAGCCATTTATTATCACATAGTTGTTTGTCTCTTTTTTAAATCATAATGATAACTAGTGATGTCGCCAACATAAAATTATCGGTTCGCGAACCGCAAACGCGAACCTTCGCAAATGTTCGCGAACCGGCGAACCCGGCGTACCGCCATAGACTTCAATGGGCAGGCGGATTTTTCTGGCCACAATAGTGATGGAAAAGTTGTTTGAAGGGGACTAACACCTGGACTGTGGCATGCTGGAGGGGGATCCATGTCAAAACTCCCACGGAAAATCACATAGTTGCTGCAGAGTCTGGTTTTAATCCATAAAGGGCATAAATAACCTAACATCCCCCTCCATCATCCTCCTCCCCTGTATCTCTTTACCCCCTCCCTCATCATCCTCCACTGTGTCTCTTTCTTCCCTTCCTCATCACCCTCCCCTGTGTCTCATCCCCCCTCCCTCATCATCCTCCCACCTCCCTCATCATCCTCTCTTGTATCTCTTTACCCCCTCCCTCATCATCCTCCCCTGTGTCTCTTCCCCCCTCCATCATCATCCTCCCCTGTGTCTCTTTCGGTCCTCCCTCATCATCCTCCCCTGTGTCTCTTTTACCCCTCCCTCATCATCTTCCCCTGTGTCTCTTCCCCCTCCCTCATCATACTCCCCGTGTCTCTTTCCCCCCTTCCTCATCACCCTTCCCTGTGTCTCATTCCCCCTCCCTCATCATCCTCCCACCTCCCTCATCATCCTCCCCTGTATCTCTTTACCCCCTCCCTCATCATCCTCCCCTGTGTCTCTTCCCCCCTCCATCATCATCCTCCCCTGTGTCTCTTTCCCCCCTCCCTCATCATCCTCCCCTGTGTCTCTTTTCCCCCTCCCTCATCATCCTCCCCTGTGTCTCTTTCCCCCCTTCCTCATCACCCTCCCCTATATCTCTTTACCCCCTCCCTCATCATCCTCCCCTGTGTCTCTTCCCCCCTCCCTCATCATCCTCCCCCCTCCCTTGATGATAAGGGGGGGAAGAGACACAGGGATAAGTGTGAGGGGTGTTAGGGTAAGGGGTGTTAGGGATAAGGGTGAGGGGGTTAGGTGTTAGGTTGATGGGTGTTATGGATAAGTGTGAGGGGTGTTAGGGTTAGGGTAAGGGGTGTTAGGGATAAGTGTGATGGGTGTTAGGGTAAGGGATGTTAGGGTTAGGTGTTAGGGATAAGTGTGAGGGGTGTTAGGGTTAGGGTAAGGGGTGTTAGGGATAAGTGTGAGGGGTGTTAGGGTTAGGGTGAGGGGTGTTAAGGATAAGTGTGAGGGGTGTTAGGGTTAGGTGTTAGGGTGAGGGGTGTTAGGGATAAGTGTAAGGGGTGTTAGGGTTAGGTGGTAGGGTGAGGGATGTTAGGGTTAGGTGTTAGGGATAAGTGTGAGGGGTGTTAGGGATAAGTGTGAGTGGTGTTAGGGTTAGGGTGAGGGGTGTTAGGGATAAGTGTAAGGGGTGTTAGGGTTAGGTGTTAGGGTGAGGGATGTTAGGGTTAGGTGTTAGGGATAAGTGTGAGGGGTGTTAGGGTTAGGGATGTTAGGGATAAGTGTGAGGGGTGTTAGGGTTAGGTGTTAGGGTGAGGGGTGTTAGGGATATGTGTAAGGGGTGTTAGGGTTAGGTGTTAGGGTGAGGGATGTTAGGGTGAGGGGTGTTAGGGATAAGTGTGAGGGGTGTTAGGGTTAGGGTGAGGGGTGTTAGGGATAAGTGTGAGGGGTGTTAGGGTTAGGTGTTAAGGTGAGGGGTGTTAAGGATAAGTGTAAGGGGTGTTAGGGTGAGGCATGTTAGGAATAAGTGTGAGGGGTGTTTTGTCTTAGGGATAAGTGTGAGGGGTGTTAGGGTTAGGTGTTAGGTTGATGGGTGTTATGGATAAGTGTGAGGGGTGTTAGGGTTGGGTGCTAAGGTGAGGGGAGGATGATGATAAGGGGGGGAAGATACACAGGAGTGTCGTTGCAGCAGAGATCCAAAGAGTCCTTCAGGACTGTATTGCACACTGTGTACAGTAGCCTAGGTATGGTTTTCTCTATTGATGCAGTATCACCTACACTCAGCCTCCTCTCAGTAAGACTGCAAGTTAGTTATGATTCCAAAATGGCTGCTGTCCATGAATTAGAAGGGTCTGGAAGGCAGGGTATGATGCTGATTGGCTGAAATGTGTCTGCTGACTGTGAGTTGCAGGTTCAAAGTTTGCTCAATGATAAAGTATAGGGGCGGGTCGAATATTGCATATGTTGGCAATTAGCCGCGAACGCGAACATGCTATGTTCGCCGGGAACAGTCCGCCGGCGAATTATTCGCGACATCTCTAATGATAAAAAAAAATCACCCAAATGGCATTGATCAGAAGTTTACATACCATTAGTTCTTAATATTGTGTATTACCACCTTTGTATCAATGGCAGTGTGCAATCTTTTGTAATAGTTGCTTATCAGGCCCCTAATTCTTGCAGGTGGTATAGCTACCCATTAGTCTTGGCAAAATGCCGCTAGGTCATGCAAAGCCTTTGGTCCTCTTGAATGAACGTCACGTTTCAGATCTCCCCAGACTGGCTCAATGATATTAAGGTCAGGAGACTGTGATGGCCACTCCAGAACCTTCAACTTTTTCTGCTGTAACCACTGGAGCGTCAACTAGGCCTTGTGGTTAGGATCATTATCATGGGGGAAAGTCCAAGGACGTCCCATGCGCAACAGCCTTCGTGCGGAAGAATGCAAATTGTCTACCAGTATTTTCTGACAACATGCTGCATTCATCTTGCCATCAATTTTCACAAGATTCCCTGTGCCTTTAAAGCTCACACCCCCCAAAAAAAATCAGGGAGCCACCGCCATGCTTCACAGTGGGAATGGTATTCTTTTCACTATAGGCCTTGTTGACCTCTCTCCAAACATAGCTCTTATGGTTGTGACCATAAAGCTCAATTTTGGTCTTGTCACTCCAACTTAGTGTGCCAGAAGCTGTGAGGCATGTCAAGGTGTTGTCGGCATATTGTAACCAGCCTTATTTTGTGGCATTGGCGCAGTAAAGACTTCTTTCTGGCATCTCGACCATGCAGCTAATTTTTGTTCAAGTATCGTCGTATTATTTTCCTTGAAACAACCACACCATCTTTTTCCAGAGCAGCCTGTATTTCTCCTCAGATTACATGTATTTTTTTTTTTATTCTTAACAATTATTCTGGCAGTTGTGGCTTAAATCTTTCTTGGTTTTCCTGACCTTGGCTTGGTATCAAGAGATCCCCACATTTTCAACTTATTATTAAGTGATTGATCAGTACTGACTGGCATTTTCAAGGCTTTGGATACTTTTTTATATCCTTTTACATCTTTATGAAGTTCCATTACCTTGTTATGCAGGTCTTATGACAGTTCCTCTCTGCTCCCCATGACTCAATATCTAGCCTGCTCAGTGCATCCATGTGAGAGCTAATAAACTCATTGACTATTTATACACAGACACTAATTGCAATTTTAAAAGGCGTCAGGTGTTGCCATTTTAACCTGTGTGTGTCACCTCGTGTGTCCTTAACAAGGCCAAACATTCAAGGGTATTTAAACTTTTGATCAGGGCCATTTGCGTGATTTCTGTTATCATTATGATTTAAAAGGGAACCAAAAATGTGATAATAAATGGCTTCATATGATCACTATCCTTCAATACAAGACATTTTTTTTTTTTTTGCATGATCAGTCACATTTTCAAAATAAATGCCAAAATGTCACAATTTCTGCCAGGGTGTGCAAACTTTTGATCACAACTGTACAGTTAAAGTCCAAGTCTTCCCTAAATGGTTGTTGAGATCCTTCAAGATTTCTTTAATTAGAGAGAATGACAGAGGTAAAGTAAACCTATATTTGAAAGATTATAGTTTTAAAATAGTACAAAACCCAATTGCATGATGTCAATATGCCCTCAAGATTAAGTCATTGAGGGTGTGACTGTTTTATGTTCTTACAGGAAAACAATGAACACAACTAAGAAATGGAAGCAGGTTTATAATATAGATTGTCTGTAATTTGTTTATTTAATTTAGCCATTGTGTAAAACAGACTATTTGTTCAGTCACATCATCTTATAGTCTAAGGACACACAGGTAAAAACAATGTCATTGCAACAACGGCACCAGAAGCCTTGTTGATTTTAATACATCATGTTTAGACAATATATAAATATCTGCACAGTAATAATTAGTCTTTGTATAATCCTGAGACCAGAGGAGCTCGAAGTTAATAGATTGAACTATTTTTCCATGAGCATGAAGTTTCTTATTTTCTGTTTGTGCTCACTATCTGGTTTCATCATTAAAGGTAAGTTATATTTTTCTTGCTTTATTTAAGTTAAGAAAACAAACAGGTTACCTATTAAAATATTGATTTAGTGCATATTGTAGAATGAAAACTCATGGACTGTTTTTTCTTTAACACGTAATGCACTACATACTAGAGTCCCTGTGATTAATAATAAATGATTTAGAGAAGGTAAAGGCAATAAGGGCTCTACTGGAGCTTAACCATTACATTTAATTATTTGGAATCACCTTCACTGAACAAAATTTTACGTTTTTACTCTTTCATTATCTAATGTATAAACTATGTGGATTATAAAATTATTAAAGTGTTTATTTAGAAATTATTCACAGACTATACTAACACAGGTAAACTCTGTATAACTATACATTTTACTTGGATAATATTGACCTTCTAGAATTATATACATCCCGTATAAAAAAGTGAGACATTAGCAAATGAAAACAATGCTCCAATATTTTTCAGCGTAACTATACATCTTTGTGTCTTAGCAAGTAAATGCCAGTTAAAATATATCCTTTTAGATTATATATGGTGAGGAGACTGTGATGGCCACTCCAGAACATTCACCTTTTTCTGCTGTAACCACTGGATACTTGGGTTTAAAATATTTCACAATTAATCTTGAGTATTAGATGAAAAAAAGTTTAGGCAATGTTTTATACATGCATTGTTAAATCTGATAAATAACCCCTGTTACTAATGAGTGGGGATATACCTTTAAGTAGTTAATTGATTATTATGGGGAAAAAATTAATGATATGCTTTTTATATGAACTGGAGCCAATTTAATATAAAAATATTCCCTTCTTTAGCTGATGGTACTTTTTGCTTCTCCTGTAGCCAACCTGGCAATGAAACCTGCAAAGCAGAAAAGATTTCCTGTCCTAAGGACTCCAAATGTATTACAATCTCTGAAACTATTAAGATAAGTAAGTGTTAACACTTTTTCATTTACTGCTAACCTTACAGTGGTATTTCTGTTCTGTCCAGTGGTATTGTCATTCTCTTTACTAATGTACATATTGTTTCATAGACCATATGGACAGTTATATATTTTATGAGCAAAGGAAGAAGCAAACTAAAATATATACACGTTTCTTTGTTATTAAATTACATCATAATCTTGTGTGATCTTGTGACACCCGGCTATTAGAGTAATCTGAGAGAGGAGATAGGGGAGGTCCTTTGAAGTATTTGTAGGAGTTTAAACGATAACACTTCAATACAGTCAATTCTTTGGTCAAAAACATGTGAATATTTTTTTTTGATATACAAGATCACTACCACAAATGTGCATTTGTTTGAAGCATGCCCAGGGCATGATCTTTTTTTTTCCAAACATCTTTTTATTAAATGGAGTTTGCGTCAGAACAGAATTGGATTTATACATTTCAACCATTGGTGAGCAAATATATGCAATGTTCATAGTAGCCATACTTATTGCATCATATTTATCTAGTACATACAGGAATTCCTTTATAATTTTTGTGCTTGGAATTGTACCACATTGCTTAACATCACCTAGATATCCTTTGGTGTTCTCCAAATTTTTTTTTTTCCTTTTATATTGTCTTCTAACATTTTAGGCATGCTCTTTTGAGTGCGCTCTGTGATTTCAGTACTCAATGTAGCAGTGCTCCAGTTAAGCCTTCAGGCCACCCTCCTTGATTGATTAAAGACCCCTTTGTATTCTGGACTCTGATCAAAAGGTCCAGAAAGTAGTCTCTCCACCCACTTAGGAATAGTGGGGTCTTTCCTCTATCTTCAGGCTGGGGCCCTCCCATAAGGTCAGGATATTCTCTAGGGGGATACTTGCCATCCGTCTACCCTAGCTCAGATAAAACTAACAAGCACTGAATTATTAGGACATCATGAACGAGCGAATTGTCAGTTTAAGAGCATAACCAACCTCAGTATAGGAATAACTATCCTCAGCATGCTCTCAATCATGCTTAAAATGCATGTAACAAAATGCAGTTTGGCAAACAGCATTGCCAGGCTTACAATTTTATTCCCGTCATTTTTGACGGGCAATTTCCTAGTCTACAATAAACATAGGCCTCTGATGCCTGGTTATTGGTACTGGCATCTCTTACATCAAGTTTATGTTTTTTCTTTTTTTTTTTCACAGATGGAACTATTCAATATTCACTTCACAAAGGTTGTGCCGGGGACTTCCCCTGTGATACACGGATCTACAATTCTGCTAATGGGATATATTTTGCACAGAACACAGAATGCTGCTCCGGGAATTGCTGTAATGCCGGGAAGTTTAATGGTACGTGAGCTGGCACTTACAAATAAGGCAGCAATGATCACATATAAATCACAAAACGAAAACTGAACTGGCATATGCTTTTTTGAAGAACTTAACTTCGCATTTTAAAATAAATAATTACCGCCTTTAATTTATAACTATTGTTTCCACCTTTTCTCTTAATGATAACAGACATTTTCTTTTTTTTGTATAAGGATTAAAAACTTGAGAGGAGTAGAAGGAATTGTTCATTAAGATCTCTATTCACTTTTGTTTTATTAAAAATATCCTTTAAATAAAGACATAGAGTAAAGACACAACAAGGAATTTTCTGATGCAATGCATTGGTAACAATAGTGAGGCAATAAAACGTAACCTTTAATATATATCACATATATAGTCCTCAGTAGCGCGACCTTGCCAAAATTAATTGGTAACGTGACTTTAAAACTGCGGGCTTGTGAAGCGAGGGCCGCGGTTGCGACCAGGAAAGGAGTGCCAAAGGCGCTCCTTGCGCTCATCCGTATGACTCTGTACGACCGTAGGCGCTCATCTCTACGACCTCGTAGGACAGGCAGGGAGCGCCAAAGCCGCTCATTGTGCTGGTGGAGATGAGTGCCTTAGGTGCTCATCCCTACGACCCCACACGTCTTGCGCATCATACCTACAACACAAAACTCAATAACACAATTCAAAGTGCGAGACACGTAGCACTTTGAAAAAAATTGCCTATAAAAAGTACGGGCCGTAACACTTAGAAAATAAAACCACCACTGACAAAAAAAAAATATGAGCCGCAAAAAATGTGAACTTAACGGCAGCAACACGCACAGCAAAAAACACAAAAAACACACAAAATACAAAATAAAATAAAAGTATAAAAGTATCCTATAACTAAAAAAGGTGTTTATTTGTCCTGAGGAGAGGAGTATGAACACATTTCCTAGAATAATGAGTAACTTCTTACTTAATAGAACCTGTGACAAAAAAGAAAGAGGAAACAATACAGAAAAAGAAAAAGAACAATACGTAAAAGGTTAAACATTGAGAGCCTATGGTGGGCTCTTGTAGCCCTTTTTACGTGACTCGTAGTGTTAAGGTAATTGCAATCGAGCCTCTTCTGCATTCTCCATCAATATAGGTTGTGCTGGTATCATCAGGTCTGAGTGGTTAATCAACAAGCTAAGGTATCAGCGTAGTATAAAAAAAAGGCAATCTAATGTTCAAGGAGGGTTATGTCACTTGTATATAGGCTGCTATTACAATTCTTAGTAAAAACACATAGCATTACGTTAATGACTTATAAGGCTCCTTGAGATAATGCATCAGTCTAGATTATGCTAGCAATATCAAGTTTCTATGGTTTGTCAGTGAGTTCAAGAATATGCATTATATAGGACAACTTTCTGATGTTCAAGGAGGACTCTATCTCTAGAGAACAAGCTGCTAATAAAGTTATCAGCAGAAAAGTTATAGTATAAAGTGGGCTGAAATAACAGATTATATAACTCAGTTGTGTAAAACCAAAAAACTTACAAGACTCTTGAAGTTTCCTGTGGACTAAAGTAGCCCTTAACAGTGTCTGTGGGGTAGTTTTAAATATATTCCTGATGATCCAAGATCAAGTCTGTGCTGCAGAAGTCCTTTCCTTGCTTTCTTTGGATATCGTTGTTTGTCTGTTCTTTGGCCTCTTTTTGGGGGATCTTGGTCCATGATTGACCTAGTCTGGATCCTTGGTTTGAGTTCTGAAGCTTATCTTGATCTTCAGTTTGCATAAGTTGTAAACGTATTAGCAATTTCTGGCCTTCTTCTGGAGAATGGACATTGCAGGTGGCACCATGTTGAAAAGTCAGTGCAAATGGAAAACCCCAGCTGTAGGGAACTTTGAGCTTGATTATAGCTGCTAATGCTGAAGTCAATGCCCGAAGTTTTTCTAAGGTCACTGGAGACAAATCCATAAAGATCTGTACGATGGTCCCATTTGGGCCTTTGATAGAAGGCAGTTTTGTGGCTACAATGAGGACAAGGGCTCTGGTACTTTGTTTCAGGACCCTAAAAATTACATATTTTGGAAGATGTGCGTTATTGGCAGTGCCTAAGGCTCTATGAGCTCTCTCTATTTCCAAACTGTTTTCTGGTTGGTCTGGCAGGATGGAGCTTTTCATGGCAGATATATACTGTTTCAGATCAAGAATTGTTTTGGGAATGCCTCTGATTCTTATATTATTTCTGTGAGACCTATTTTTCCAAAACTTCAATTTTGTTGAGAGAGTTTATAATCTGAGAAGTGTTTTGGGTGGTTTTCTGTCTATTGTGCTCTTGGGTCTCAATGCTCCAGTCTGTGGTTTCCTTTAATAAATGTGTCCTCTGGCCCAGTGTATGGAAATCTTTTCTGAGGCTATGTATTGCCTGAGTAATGTGAGCTTGGAGCATCTTCTCAATTTTGGCCATGGACCTTTCTGAGACATCCATGTGTTGAGATAAATGTTGTGGATTGTCTTCAATATCTGATGTGTCAGACTGTCCTAATCCTGAGCATTGGGAGGGGGGTTGTTGAATCTCAGCTGATCTAAAGTGCTCAGGGATACTTTTGCTGGTTATGCTTTTTTTGAATTGCCCATCTTGAGGTGTAATTGTTGATCTTGTACAAATGAGAGGGTATTAGGGATCAGGGTTGGTCGTCTTAAATTATTAACTTGGTGGTGTGTTTCATTCCTAGAGCAGTTAGCTTTGTGAGTCTTGGGGTAACTTTCCCAGACCTTCTAATTGTCTGTGTGTAAGAAGCTCCTCCATTTTTGTAAGTTAGGCCTTCAAAGATGGAGTAGTGTATCCTCTGTATTGGGTTTAGTATCTGATGGTTATACTACCCAGTGTCATTTGGGATTCATCTGTAGTCTTAGTAAGTTCTTTTTTTGTTTTCCATGATTAGGAAGTGCTGCTATATACTTTTCCAGTTTAGCCTTGTTGCATGAATTACAGTTGTGCATACCCTGGCAGAATTTTGTGAAATGTTGGCATTGAATTTGGAAGGATAGTAATCATATGAAGCCATTTATTATCACATAGTTGTTTGTCTCTTTTTTAAATCATAATGATAACTAGTGATGTCGCCAACATAAAATTATCGGTTCGCGAACCGCAAACGCGAACCTTCGCAAATGTTCGCGAACCGGCGAACCCGGCGTACCGCCATAGACTTCAATGGGCAGGCGGATTTTTCTGGCCACAATAGTGATGGAAAAGTTGTTTTAAGGGGACTAACACCTGGACTGTGGCATGCTGGAGGGGGATCCATGTCAAAACTCCCACGGAAAATCACATAGTTGCTGCAGAGTCTGGTTTTAATCCATAAAGGGCATAAATAACCTAACATCCCCCTCCATCATCCTCCTCCCCTGTATCTCTTTACCCCCTCCCTCATCATCCTCCACTGTGTCTCTTTCTTCCCTTCCTCATCACCCTCCCCTGTGTCTCATCCCCCCTCCCTCATCATCCTCCCACCTCCCTCATCATCCTCTCTTGTATCTCTTTACCCCCTCCCTCATCATCCTCCCCTGTGTCTCTTCCCCCCTCCATCATCATCCTCCCCTGTGTCTCTTTCGGTCCTACCTCATCATCCTCCCCTGTGTCTCTTTTACCCCTCCCTCATCATCTTCCCCTGTGTCTCTTCCCCCTCCCTCATCATACTCCCCGTGTCTCTTTCCCCCCTTCCTCATCACCCTTCCCTGTGTCTCATTCCCCCTCCCTCATCATCCTCCCACCTCCCTCATCATCCTCCCCTGTGTCTCTTTCCCCCCTCCCTCATCATCCTCCCCTGTGTCTCTTCCCCCCTCCATCATCATCCTCCCCTGTGTCTCTTTCCCCCCTCCCTCATCATCCTCCCCTGTGTCTCTTTTCCCCCTCCCTCATCATCCTCCCCTGTGTCTCTTTCCCCCCTTCCTCATCACCCTCCCCTATATCTCTTTACCCCCTCCCTCATCATCCTCCCCTGTGTCTCTTCCCCCCTCCCTCATCATCCTCCCCCCTCCCTTGATGATAAGGGGGGGAAGAGACACAGGGATAAGTGTGAGGGGTGTTAGGGTAAGGGGTGTTAGGGATAAGGGTGAGGGGGTTAGGTGTTAGGTTGATGGGTGTTATGGATAAGTGTGAGGGGTGTTAGGGTTAGGGTAAGGGGTGTTAGGGATAAGTGTGATGGGTGTTAGGGTAAGGGATGTTAGGGTTAGGTGTTAGGGATAAGTGTGAGGGGTGTTAGGGTTAGGGTAAGGGGTGTTAGGGATAAGTGTGAGGGGTGTTAGGGTTAGGGTGAGGGGTGTTAAGGATAAGTGTGAGGGGTGTTAGGGTTAGGTGTTAGGGTGAGGGGTGTTAGGGATAAGTGTAAGGGGTGTTAGGGTTAGGTGGTAGGGTGAGGGATGTTAGGGTTAGGTGTTAGGGATAAGTGTGAGGGGTGTTAGGGATAAGTGTGAGTGGTGTTAGGGTTAGGGTGAGGGGTGTTAGGGATAAGTGTAAGGGGTGTTAGGGTTAGGTGTTAGGGTGAGGGATGTTAGGGTTAGGTGTTAGGGATAAGTGTGAGGGGTGTTAGGGTTAGGGATGTTAGGGATAAGTGTGAGGGGTGTTAGGGTTAGGTGTTAGGGTGAGGGGTGTTAGGGATAAGTGTAAGGGGTGTTAGGGTTAGGTGTTAGGGTGAGGGATGTTAGGGTGAGGGGTGTTAGGGATAAGTGTGAGGGGTGTTAGGGTTAGGGTGAGGGGTGTTAGGGATAAGTGTGAGGGGTGTTAGGGTTAGGTGTTAAGGTGAGGGGTGTTAAGGATAAGTGTAAGGGGTGTTAGGGTGAGGCATGTTAGGAATAAGTGTGAGGGGTGTTTTGTCTTAGGGATAAGTGTGAGGGGTGTTAGGGTTAGGTGTTAGGTTGATGGGTGTTATGGATAAGTGTGAGGGGTGTTAGGGTTGGGTGCTAAGGTGAGGGGAGGATGATGATAAGGGGGGGAAGATACACAGGAGTGTCGTTGCAGCAGAGATCCAAAGAGTCCTTCAGGACTGTATTGCACACTGTGTACAGTAGCCTAGGTATGGTTTTCTCTATTGATGCAGTATCACCTACACTCAGCCTCCTCTCAGTAAGACTGCAAGTTAGTTATGATTCCAAAATGGCTGCTGTCCATGAATTAGAAGGGTCTGGAAGGCAGGGTATGATGCTGATTGGCTGAAATGTGTCTGCTGACTGTGAGTTGCAGGTTCAAAGTTTGCTCAATGATAAAGTATAGGGGCGGGTCGAATATTGCATATGTTGGCAATTAGCCGCGAACGCGAACATGCTATGTTCGCCGGGAACAGTCCGCCGGCGAATTATTCGCGACATCTCTAATGATAAAAAAAAATCACCCAAATGGCATTGATCAGAAGTTTACATACCATTAGTTCTTAATATTGTGTATTACCACCTTTGTATCAATGGCAGTGTGCAATCTTTTGTAATAGTTGCTTATCAGGCCCCTAATTCTTGCAGGTGGTATAGCTACCCATTAGTCTTGGCAAAATGCCGCTAGGTCATGCAAAGCCTTTGGTCCTCTTGAATGAACGTCACGTTTCAGATCTCCCCAGACTGGCTCAATGATATTAAGGTCAGGAGACTGTGATGGCCACTCCAGAACCTTCAACTTTTTCTGCTGTAACCACTGGAGCGTCAACTAGGCCTTGTGGTTAGGATCATTATCATGGGGGAAAGTCCAAGGACGTCCCATGCGCAACAGCCTTCGTGCGGAAGAATGCAAATTGTCTACCAGTATTTTCTGACAACATGCTGCATTCATCTTGCCATCAATTTTCACAAGATTCCCTGTGCCTTTAAAGCTCACACCCCCCAAAAAAAATCAGGGAGCCACCGCCATGCTTCACAGTGGGAATGGTATTCTTTTCACTATAGGCCTTGTTGACCTCTCTCCAAACATAGCTCTTATGGTTGTGACCATAAAGCTCAATTTTGGTCTTGTCACTCCAACTTAGTGTGCCAGAAGCTGTGAGGCATGTCAAGGTGTTGTCGGCATATTGTAACCAGCCTTATTTTGTGGCATTGGCGCAGTAAAGACTTCTTTCTGGCATCTCGACCATGCAGCTAATTTTTGTTCAAGTATCGTCGTATTATTTTCCTTGAAACAACCACACCATCTTTTTCCAGAGCAGCCTGTATTTCTCCTCAGATTACATGTATTTTTTTTTTTATTCTTAACAATTATTCTGGCAGTTGTGGCTTAAATCTTTCTTGGTTTTCCTGACCTTGGCTTGGTATCAAGAGATCCCCACATTTTCAACTTATTATTAAGTGATTGATCAGTACTGACTGGCATTTTCAAGGCTTTGGATACTTTTTTATATCCTTTTACATCTTTATGAAGTTCCATTACCTTGTTATGCAGGTCTTATGACAGTTCCTCTCTGCTCCCCATGACTCAATATCTAGCCTGCTCAGTGCATCCATGTGAGAGCTAATAAACTCATTGACTATTTATACACAGACACTAATTGCAATTTTAAAAGGCGTCAGGTGTTGCCATTTTAACCTGTGTGTGTCACCTCGTGTGTCCTTAACAAGGCCAAACATTCAAGGGTATTTAAACTTTTGATCAGGGCCATTTGCGTGATTTCTGTTATCATTATGATTTAAAAGGGAACCAAAAAACTATGTGATAATAAATGGCTTCATATGATCACTATCCTTCAATACAAGACATTTTTTTTTTTTTGCATGATCAGTCACATTTTCAAAATAAATGCCAAAATGTCACAATTTCTGCCAGGGTGTGCAAACTTTTGATCACAACTGTACAGTTAAAGTCCAAGTCTTCCCTAAATGGTTGTTGAGATCCTTCAAGATTTCTTTAATTAGAGAGAATGACAGAGGTAAAGTAAACCTATATTTGAAAGATTATAGTTTTAAAATAGTACAAAACCCAATTGCATGATGTCAATATGCCCTCAAGATTAAGTCATTGAGGGTGTGACTGTTTTATGTTCTTACAGGAAAACAATGAACACAACTAAGAAATGGAAGCAGGTTTATAATATAGATTGTCTGTAATTTGTTTATTTAATTTAGCCATTGTGTAAAACAGACTATTTGTTCAGTCACATCATCTTATAGTCTAAGGACACACAGGTAAAAACAATGTCATTGCAACAACGGCACCAGAAGCCTTGTTGATTTTAATACATCATGTTTAGACAATATATAAATATCTGCACAGTAATAATTAGTCTTTGTATAATCCTGAGACCAGAGGAGCTCGAAGTTAATAGATTGAACTATTTTTCCATGAGTATGAAGTTTCTTATTTTCTGTTTGTGCTCACTATCTGGTTTCATCATTAAAGGTAAGTTATATTTTTCTTGCTTTATTTAAGTTAAGAAAACAAACAGGTTACCTATTAAAATATTGATTTAGTGCATATTGTAGAATGAAAACTCATGGACTGTTTTTTCTTTAACACGTAATGCACTACATACTAGAGTCCCTGTGATTAATAATAAATGATTTAGAGAAGGTAAAGGCAATAAGGGCTCTACTGGAGCTTAACCATTACATTTAATTATTTGGAATCACCTTCACTGAACAAAATTTTACGTTTTTACTCTTTCATTATCTAATGTATAAACTATGTGGATTATAAAATTATTAAAGTGTTTATTTAGAAATTATTCACAGACTATACTAACACAGGTAAACTCTGTATAACTATACATTTTACTTGGATAATATTGACCTTCTAGAATTATATACATCCCGTATAAAAAAGTGAGACATTAGCAAATGAAAACAATGCTCCAATATTTTTCAGCGTAACTATACATCTTTGTGTCTTAGCAAGTAAATGCCAGTTAAAATATATCCTTTTAGATTATATATGGTGAGGAGACTGTGATGGCCACTCCAGAACATTCACCTTTTTCTGCTGTAACCACTGGATACTTGGGTTTAAAATATTTCACAATTAATCTTGAGTATTAGATGAAAAAAAGTTTAGGCAATGTTTTATACATGCATTGTTAAATCTGATAAATAACCCCTGTTACTAATGAGTGGGGATATACCTTTAAGTAGTTAATTGATTATTATGGGGAAAAAATTAATGATATGCTTTTTATATGAACTGGAGCCAATTTAATATAAAAATATTCCCTTCTTTAGCTGATGGTACTTTTTGCTTCTCCTGTAGCCAACCTGGCAATGAAACCTGCAAAGCAGAAAAGATTTCCTGTCCTAAGGACTCCAAATGTATTACAATCTCTGAAACTATTAAGATAAGTAAGTGTTAACACTTTTTCATTTACTGCTAACCTTACAGTGGTATTTCTGTTCTGTCCAGTGGTATTGTCATTCTCTTTACTAATGTACATATTGTTTCATAGACCATATGGACAGTTATATATTTTATGAGCAAAGGAAGAAGCAAACTAAAATATATACACGTTTCTTTGTTATTAAATTACATCATAATCTTGTGTGATCTTGTGACACCCGGCTATTAGAGTAATCTGAGAGAGGAGATAGGGGAGGTCCTTTGAAGTATTTGTAGGAGTTTAAACGATAACACTTCAATACAGTCAATTCTTTGGTCAAAAACATGTGAATATTTTTTTTTGATATACAAGATCACTACCACAAATGTGCATTTGTTTGAAGCATGCCCAGGGCATGATCTTTTTTTTTCCAAACATCTTTTTATTAAATGGAGTTTGCGTCAGAACAGAATTGGATTTATACATTTCAACCATTGGTGAGCAAATATATGCAATGTTCATAGTAGCCATACTTATTGCATCATATTTATCTAGTACATACAGGAATTCCTTTATAATTTTTGTGCTTGGAATTGTACCACATTGCTTAACATCACCTAGATATCCTTTGGTGTTCTCCAAATTTTTTTTTTTCCTTTTATATTGTCTTCTAACATTTTAGGCATGCTCTTTTGAGTGCGCTCTGTGATTTCAGTACTCAATGTAGCAGTGCTCCAGTTAAGCCTTCAGGCCACCCTCCTTGATTGATTAAAGACCCCTTTGTATTCTGGACTCTGATCAAAAGGTCCAGAAAGTAGTCTCTCCACCCACTTAGGAATAGTGGGGTCTTTCCTCTATCTTCAGGCTGGGGCCCTCCCATAAGGTCAGGATATTCTCTAGGGGGATACTTGCCATCCGTCTACCCTAGCTCAGATAAAACTAACAAGCACTGAATTATTAGGACATCATGAACGAGCGAATTGTCAGTTTAAGAGCATAACCAACCTCAGTATAGGAATAACTATCCTCAGCATGCTCTCAATCATGCTTAAAATGCATGTAACAAAATGCAGTTTGGCAAACAGCATTGCCAGGCTTACAATTTTATTCCCGTCATTTTTGACGGGCAATTTCCTAGTCTACAATAAACATAGGCCTCTGATGCCTGGTTATTGGTACTGGCATCTCTTACATCAAGTTTATGTTTTTTCTTTTTTTTTTTTCACAGATGGAACTATTCAATATTCACTTCACAAAGGTTGTGCCGGGGACTTCCCCTGTGATACACGGATCTACAATTCTGCTAATGGGATATATTTTGCACAGAACACAGAATGCTGCTCCGGGAATTGCTGTAATGCCGGGAAGTTTAATGGTACGTGAGCTGGCACTTACAAATAAGGCAGCAATGATCACATATAAATCACAAAACGAAAACTGAACTGGCATATGCTTTTTTGAAGAACTTAACTTCGCATTTTAAAATAAATAATTACCGCCTTTAATTTATAACTATTGTTTCCACCTTTTCTCTTAATGATAACAGACATTTTCTTTTTTTTGTATAAGGATTAAAAACTTGAGAGGAGTAGAAGGAATTGTTCATTAAGATCTCTATTCACTTTTGTTTTATTAAAAATATCCTTTAAATAAAGACATAGAGAAAAGACACAACAAGGAATTTTCTGATGCAATGCATTGGTAACAATAGTGAGGCAATAAAACGTAACCTTTAATATATATCACATATATAGTCCTCAGTAGCGCGACCTTGCCAAAATTAATTGGTAACGTGACTTTAAAACTGCGGGCTTGTGAAGCGAGGGCCGCGGTTGCGACCAGGAAAGGAGTGCCAAAGGCGCTCCTTGCGCTCATCCGTATGACTCTGTACGACCGTAGGCGCTCATCTCTACGACCTCGTAGGACAGGCAGGGAGCGCCAAAGCCGCTCATTGTGCTGGTGGAGATGAGTGCCTTAGGTGCTCATCCCTACGACCCCACACGTCTTGCGCATCATACCTACAACACAAAACTCAATAACACAATTCAAAGTGCGAGACACGTAGCACTTTGAAAAAAATTGCCTATAAAAAGTACGGGCCGTAACACTTAGAAAATAAAACCACCACTGACAAAAAAAAAATATGAGCCGCAAAAAATGTGAACTTAACGGCAGCAACACGCACAGCAAAAAACACAAAAAACACACAAAATACAAAATAAAATAAAACAAAAAATACACACACAGCAAGGGGGGGGGGGGCAGCCAGGACGTCTGGAAATATGTCAACTTAAATACAATTTAAAGACTTTCGCCACTCGAAAATCCCCTAAGCAAGAGAAAAAATGGCCTCCAAAAAAAACCGAAAAGGCTACACGACACCTAAGCATGCAAAACACCGCCAAGCACATACGCCTTTTCCACAGACCCGTACAACCTAATAAATATACTATTAGGAAGGACGCTAAATGCTCAACACCCACCTAAAACAGACACACTTGCAGCCATTTTACCACAATCACTCAAACCGAAAAACATTACCATTACAAAATGCTAAAGTACACAGATACACAAACGGTTTAACCTTGCGCTCGCAGTCTATTTATAAAAACACACTGCACACATTGCTGACACTTACAACTCAGTGTAACAGTGCAAATCTACATTGTATGCTTCAGGAACATCAAAGCAGATTGTTAGCTCTTCAGCATATTGCTTAATGCATATATTAATTACAAATATGTAAAGTATATTACTTTATAACTTTAATAATGAATTATTTAACATTACAAAATACATACACATGAAAAAATTAAATATTTTTTTTTACAATAAACGCTAAAGGCGCTTAGCACATGCTTCACAAGGAGTGCCAACGGTGTTTACAGGAGCACAACTACAACAGGGGAGAGGCTCACAATGCGAGCCAAAGGAGCTCTCATAACCAAACATATACCAACCAAGAGGCTCGCAATGAGCGCTGAAGGTGCTCATTGCGAGCCATGCAATGAATGCTGAAGGCACTCAGCACGAGGCTTGCAATGAGCACCGAAGGTTCTCACACAAAAAACAAAATTACTTTGTGTAAAGCATTACCTGCCTTACAATTCTATGGCCGTCATTTTTTGATGGGCAAGTCGCTAGTATTAAATAAAAGACATACATCCTGACCAAATACCAACACATTAATGCTCCAGTGTAATGAATGTATCATAGATCAATAGTAGCATGTATTAATAATGTAAATATAAATAGATATACACTTCAATAACGCTGGGATAAATATAATATAAATACACCTCCTTGGGGGTTAATAATAAAGGAGAGACCAATAATATGTGATGAATTTGGTTATAAGGTTAAGGGCAAAGTAGGAAAGTTCCCATTACTCACTCATCTTGCTGATGTATTTACACTCCCATCATGTTGATATATCCACATGCTGTATAGTTGAGAACTGGAATATAACACAGCACAAAGGAGCACAGTTTGTGCCGGTGAGAAAAACATAGAAATGCGTCATCAGACGCAAGACCCCGAAACACTTTTCGCCAGTGTCATGCTGACGTCATCAGGAAGTAGCATTATCGGAAGGGACCAACTGTGTGAATATTTATAGGATAACAACCTATTTCTATTGGGCACTAAGCATATCAGAGAAAGAAGGAAATAATGATTGGCTACATACACATTACTAAAAGAGTGCACTTATTATAAATAAGTTAATTGTAACTCGGATATAGAGAAAAACAGCACCACACAATGGTGGATATAACAATTTTTAGCTAAAGGGATTCTGTACTAGTAATATAATTCACCTACCTATTAGTAATAAAGGATTGATTGGTTAGTCAAAATAATCTAAATAATAAACTCAACTAAGAAGTTAGAAATGCAACCAACAATAAAGGTACATAGTTCAGCTCAACTGGGAATAACAAAAAGTTAGACCCTTAGCTGAAGGGAACCCATAGTCACAACAGAATAATTGAAAATAAACCCCAAATGAAAAAAAAAACTGTTAACTCATTTGAATAAATTAGAATAATTTGGGACCATGTATAAATAGATTAATAAATAAATAGGCTGGTGATGAATAGACCTGCAGATATCAGACAGTTATACTAGATACAGAATCAAAATTAGTAATGTATCAACTATGAAAAGTCGATAATTAGTGTAGGAATATTAGTACACTCTATATAAGAGCAATGTGAATATACAAAGTTGTAGAATTATAGAAAGGCTTTGAAGGAGAAATCCTCATTGAGGCTAGCAGGAGATTGTGTTTTTAATTGATAAATCCACCTGCATTCCTTCTTTAGTAGCAGTCTGTCCAGGTCACCTTTTCTCTGTCCAAATGTGGCGCCATCAAAAGAGCAACATTTCAAATTTTGAGGATCATTGTTACGATGGTGGCGAATATGTATGCGATTGGAGTATCTCCATCTTTATTCACACTATAGTGCTCCCAGACTCTACGACGTATTTGCCTTAATGTTCTTCCTACTTATAGTTTATGCATGAGCAGAAAATTAGATAAATAACTCCTATTGAGGCACAATTGTAAAAGTTGTGATAGCATATACATAACTTAATATTGGGTGGACAAAAGATTTCATTTGTAAAATGTATTTACATTCAGCACACCTGCCACATTTGAAGCATCCTTTGGGCTGCGAAAGCCACGTGGCTGGTTTCTTAGCTGGCTGAAAGTGGCATCTAATCAGGCTATCTCGCAGACTGTCAGATCTTCATAAAGTAATCAAGAGATAGGCTGTAAGGTATCCATATCCTTATCTAGGAGCAGGTTTCAAGACATCATTTATTTATTTCCAATTGTTGCTGTATGTAAAGGTATAATAAAGCAATATCTCTGTAGTGTTTAACACAAATTCTCATTTGCACAGGTGTGAGCAGGAGATAGAAAAAACATACCAGAACCCTGCTAAACAACTTTATGCTAGTATGTTTAACCTAGTTAATAAAATATAACCTTTATTTGAAAACATTAAAAATAATAAATCACACAATAATAAAATTGGTTGCCTCCCTGAGTGTCACTATATTTCCCTCATAAAGTGTAGTGCTGTTTGTAATAAATAAATGAACAAAAAAAGGAAATATAGTATATTAGAGTATATTAAAGGGTCAATGCATGTATAGAAACTATTCATGTGGCTGAGTGGTAAGGGTGGGGGGGGGCATATAGCTATCCAAATAGGCCCCAAGATTGCTGTCAAACACAGGGACAGTTGATAACATCTAAATCCTGAAAGCTATATAAGGAAAGTGGCCGACTAGAGTCCCTTCGGGTGCATCCCTGTGACAGGAGCCCGTATATATGACCCTACCTAAACTGAGCTCGCAAATAAATCTATGTCAATGAAAATGCTGCTGGTCTCACTGAACTTTACCCCGACGTGCGTTTCGTCTGACTCTTCCGACGTCCTCAGGGGGGAGATACTTTGATCCTCCATTGGATTAAATACACTCAGGAAAACAAAATCCAATTCCATGATTGGCTATAGGGTTGCTAGGTTACCGGCAATTGATTGTGTTTCTGAATAACAAACTTTATTTTTTTTTATATTTAAATACAAATTCACAAAATGTTATTAATCCATTGTTATGAACAAAGATACAAAGTAATGGGATCAATAGGGAAAATAAACTTGTAACAAATTGAAAAATGTCACAAAATATATCTAACAACAATACTGAAAGATAATAGGGTATATATAACCCAATTGAAAAATAATAAGAAAGAAAAAACTTAAATCCCAACCATCATAATGTAAATTATATAGAACAAATACTATAATTGTAATGCAAAATACAGCATTAAGTATATATGAGTTTGGTTAAAAAAAAATTAATGGAATCAAAAAGCAAAACATGGTAATCAAATTCATTAGATTAAATTAATTGAATGTAAAAATATAAAAAAAAAACTATGTGTATATATATATATATATATATATATATATATATATATATATATATATAGAAAACGAATAATACATTAATAAGCCCACTTGCATGTCTAAAAGGCGGGGACATGCAAATGAGAATACAATGTACCTCACTCTTTTAATCCAAAAATAGCAACTTTATACATTGCTCCCTTAAAGCATATGCCCGCTGTATTAAACAGCTTTTAAGCAAAGCATCGGGTTGGATTTTACACATATGAGTGATTCTTGGTTTGTGTAAAATCCAACCCGATGCTTTGCTTAAAAGCTGTTTAATACAGCGGGCATATGCTTTAAGGGAGCAATGTATAAAGTTGCTATTTTTGGATTAAAAGAGTGAGGTACATTGTATTCTCATTTGCATGTCCCCGCCTTTTAGACATGCAAGTGGGCTTATTAATGTATTATTCGTTTTCTGTACTTTGTACGGTGGAGAGCTTTTCTCACTTTTGTGCTCACCATACACTAAATGATTGTTGTGGAATACCCAATCCTACAAAATCTATTGCACAAAGCAGACTCTACCTCATACTGATGATAGCCAAAAGCTTGAAACAGGCCTCTATATGAGTGATTCTTGGTTTGTGTAAAATCCAACCCGATGCTTTGCTTAAAAGCTGTTTAATACAGCGGGCATATGCTTTAAGGTAGCAATGTATAAAGTTGCTATTTTCGGATTAAAAGAGTGAGGTACATTGTATTCTCATTTGCATGTCCCCGCCTTTTAGACATGCAAGTGGGCTTATTAATGTATTATTCGTTTTCTGTACTTTGTACGGTGGAGAGCTTTTCTCACTTTTGTGCTCACCATACACTAAATGATTGTTTTATATATATATATATATATATATATATATATATATATATATATATATATATATATATATAATGTAAGTAGAAACCAAAATACATCAAAGTTAAAGATAGGTGATCCGGTCTGCTACTAAACATATAGGTCTCATTAAGATTTTTATTAAGCATAAGATATGATGAATAATGGTTATTTGATAATTGACTGTATTGTGTGCACTTAATTTAATACAGAAGATAACTTTGAAAAAAAACCAAATGTTTATTAAACAAACATGAGTATATAGAGGTAAGTATGTTGTATATATTCTATTTTATTTTGTATTATATATATTTATATTATTTATTATTTTATTTAATTTATTTAAATTTAAATGGAAATAATGAATCACTGAGGATCAATGGTTATGGGTAAATCAGCCAGGACTGGCTAGTTAGTCACAAAATGTAGTGTAATAGAAGCCTTTATTTAGGTAATTGGGGGATTGGGAGTTCAGATGATAGATCCATTTACATTCCAACTTGAGGAGACTTTTATCAATATCCTCTTTACTCTGTCCCAATTGAACACCATCTATGGTCGAAAACATTAAGGATCTCGTATCACCCCCATGGTAAATGTTGATGTGACGAGCAATTGGTGTATCATAGTTTTTTGTATACTATAGATGTGCTCCCACATACGGTGTCTGAAAGGTTTTTCCTACATAGATTTTCTTACATACACATTTGGCGACATAAATAAGGTTGGTTGAGCAGCAATTGTTAATTTCTCCAGTTTTGTTTTTAATGATGCTCATATATCTGTATTGAACAAAGGCTTGTCATTTGTTCCTGTTGATACACTGGAAAAATTTGAAATCATTAAAGATTTTGACCGCTTTGCTCGGAGATTGGCTCTAAAGAAATACTTAAAAATTAAAGCAGATAGAAAATACCTCAATATGGGCCTTGAAAGAGTTGATATAGAACAATCTGAAGCCATATTATCCTTACTAAATGAGCAACCTGTGGTTAATTTTTGATGACAATAACTATATTTAAAAAAAAAACAAGTAAATTCACACCTCCACTGAGGCAATATTATATTTATGCTAAATCTAATAAAAGCAGAAAAGAGAATAATTTGAATTGGGCAAAAACAGAGGTACCTAAACAGATGAGAGATTGTAAAGACATTACGATTAAACCTGCTGACAAAGGAGGTAATGTAGTTGTCATGGAATCAGTAGATTATATTCAGATGTGTTAAATACTCCTAAAGCTCAGAAACACCTATAAGATCTTACCTCATGATCCAACTACAGAGTTTTTTCAAAAACTAAAAAAGTGTACTGGATACTTCTAAGACTGATAGGCTGATCAACAATGATGTTTATGAATTTCTGAAACTTCATAAACCAACGATATGCCCTACCTAAAATTCATAAGAATACATTGCCAATCTTAGGGAGACCTATTGTTTCAGGTAATGGTAATGTCTTACACAAAATATTAGCCTCTATGTAGATTTCCATCTGTGGGATCTAGTTACCTCTTTGCCTTCCTACATTCAAGATACTACTGACACTCTTAAGCGCCCTAATAATTAATAATAATTAATTATCTCTATCACCAGAGACTATTCTAGTAGCATTCCTCATGATTTAGGGCTAAAGGCCGTCAAATATTTTTTGAATACTAGAAGCAATATGTATAAGTAGCATAATAATTTATTTCTCGAATTGCCTGAGATCATTTTAACATCAAATTATTTTATATTTGTCTGCACTTGGTACCACCAAGTTAGGGGAACTGCAATGGACACTCCTTGTGCCCCTAGTTATGTGGGCCTCTTTCTTGGTTGGTGGAAAGCTGAATTGGTTTTAAATTAGGTTATGTGCCCTTTCACCCAACATATTCTACTCTGGCTTAGATTTATTGATTATATATTGATCCTATGGGACAGTAGCTATACATAGTTACATAGTAAAAATCCTTTTGTCCATTAAGTTCAACCTTTTTAGATCTCCTCTGATCTGCAATATGCAGATTCATTGTTAATTGTTAATTGATCCAGAGAAAGACAAATAGAAAACAACCCAAATGACACTTTGCCAATTATCTTAAAAGGGGACAAAAATATAAAAGTCCTTCATGACCCCAGATACTGGCGATCAGACTCCTCCCTGGATCAATACTCCCTCTCTAATTATCCAGGATAGCCATGAATGCCCTTTTTATTTAAAAATATATCCAATCCTTTTTTCAAAGTTATCTATCTAATCCACTTTCACCACCTCCCTTGGTAGAGAATTCCATAGATCACCCTTACTGTGAAGAACTATTTTCTTTCTTTAAGGTGAAATCTTTTTACTTCTGTTCTCAAACAATATTCCCTTGTCAGTTGAAAACCTTCTGGCAGAAAAAGTTCACTTGACAAAGCCTTGTATTGAGCCTAGATATATTTATATAAGGTAATCATACCCCCTCTTAGATGCCTTTTTTCTAGAGAAATCATTTTTTTTTGGTTAGTATTTCTTCCCCTCCATTTCCCTTATTAGTTTTGTTGCCCTGCTCTGTACTTTTTCCAGCTCTAAAATTTATTTTTTTATGTAGTGGTGCCCAAAATTGTACTCCATATTCCAAATGAGAGCGCACTAGGGATTTGTATAGTGGCAGAATAATATTTGCTTCCCTTGCTTCTATACGCTTCTTAATACATGCTAATATTTTATTTGCCTTTGCAGATACTGTCATTGAGCCCTGTTACCTAGGTGCTAACAAATACTCTCATATCCCTTTCAATATCTGATACCCCTAGATTTGCTCCACTAAGATTATAAATCGCATGGCTATTTTTCCTTCCCAAATGCATAACTTTACATGTATTCGTTTTAAATCTCATCTGCCATTTAGTTGCCCATTGTTCTAATTTATGCAAATCACTTTGGAGGGAAAGTACATCATTATCTGTTTTAATTACCTTTCATAACATAGTTTCATCAGCAAAAATGGAGACAATACTTTCTAATCCTACTTCTAAGCCATTAATAAATATGTTAAAAAGTAGAGGACCTAATACTGAAACTCCGCTATTTAACTCTACCCACAAATATTCAATATTACCGCTAATACCACCATAAATATCTTCTCTGACTATCGGCTTAAATTCAGACTTAACATACAGATAAATCCCTCCTCCTCTTTTACCATTGCCCCTATCTTTCCTAAAGAGTCTGTAGTTCTGAAGCGCTTGCCACGGTACTTGAGTTACCTAGTAATATCTCCCTATTGACTATACTAACCCTCCCCTCCTCTCCTCCCCCTTGACTAGTTAAAGCATTACTTACCTCCTCTACACTTTCAACCCCAAATGACAACCAAATAGGATTAAGAAATTACTAATTAATAGTCAAATAGTTAGACTGATACTTATTTATGGAGATAATTAGCGTTCTGTCAAAAAAATGATTCTCAAGCATTGCGACATCCTGTGATTGGATGAGGATCTAAAGGGCTTTATTACCCTATCATCATAGGTCACATACAGAAAGGGGAGTCGCCTTAAAGATACATTAGTGAGAAGCTTTTTTCAGAGACAAAAACAAAAACCTCACACATGGTTACAACCCATTCGTTGTGGGCATTGTAATGAGTGCAAATGTGTTCTCCCCACAAAGAACTTTGAACATCCCATTACAGGTGAGGTGGCTATGCCAGTTTAATATTGAGCGAGTTGCCATAGATTTCCTATAGCAACTAGTTCTTATGTTTCCGTGATTATCTTTGCCGATGACAAGATCAAGGAACAGTAGGGAGATAGTGTTTATATCATAGATGAACTTAAGGCCAATGCTGTTGTCATTTAATCTTTCAATAAATTACATACATTTAATCTCGCTACCTTCCCACGGTATCAGGACATCATCAATATACCTGATCCATAGTAGAATGTAGTCGGTAAACTCACTCATAAATGCATGTACATCCTCCCATCAGCCCAAGTATAAGTTTGCATAGCTAGGTGCACAAGGAGTGCCCATAGCCATTTCCTTGGATTGGAGGAACCACTTCCCATTAAAAATAAAATTTTAATCGTAAGGTATTGGTATTGACATTGGTAATATGGCATTGGTAATACATTTCATTTTCACTGCATCTTTTTTTGTGTTATGACTGATGAATGAAAAACTCAACACAATGGTATCTCTGAAAATGAAAGCAAATATTAACAGGCTGTAGCCCATGTGTCCATGTATGTTTACACATGTTTACACATGTGATCCAAATAATATAATTAAAAATAGGATTATTAAGTCAACATTATTCAATATTCCACTTTATTTTATTTTTTGTATTTGTACATTATTAAAACAAAGCTATAACATCACTTACTGATGTTCTAGTCTTTTTATTTTTCACTACTGGTGCAGCAGTAACATAGTAACAGATCCTATGATAGTAAGACCTCCATCGTTCCAATGATCAGATTTATATGAAACACGGGACCACACATTACTGTGTATTTCATTTACCTGTGAAATGTCACAAATGACAGAGCCCTCACCAGTCACATTATGTGGGCACATTATATACCTGGGAGCGAGTCCTCATGGGTCCAGGTCACTGATATATCTGCAGTATTAGCAAAATAGGGGTCTATCTATAAAAGGATGTCTGTTAAAAACAATATGTTTGTTCTTATAGAAATCCTAAAGCATGTTCCTAAATAAAAAAAGTCTAAAATATAAGTAAGTTATGTTGTCTATTTATTTTCTTAATGTATCAATACAAAAAAGTGTGTTAGAATGGAGCACTGATTACATGTTTCTTGATCCTGTGTCCATACAGATGATCTATTCAATAGAGTGATCATTTTTGTTTTAATTTAATAGAGCAGTAAGTGGGAAGCTGGTAACTACACATGTGATTTTTTTTTAAATGCCAACAGACCTATTAAAATGTATATTTAATATGAATAGTAGAAATGTATGATGAGCTTCTATTTTTACCCATTGCACTTTACTTTTTTTTTACAAATATTGATTGTATACAGTATACACATTTTTATCAGTACTTCTTATTAAACTAAAAAACACAAACATGCTTTTAGTGGCCTTTTAAGCTCTAAAATTAAATGTATTATTTCTGCTCTGAATTTTCTTCATTAAATCATTAATGAATACTATGTATAATAGGGAAATATTTAAAAGGAAGGCTTTTAACATATTTTTTATTATTTTGAAGACCCCCATAATATTTGGTTTTCCAATGTTTAACATAAAACTATTTGTCACAACCTACAATGATGATGGAGTATAGAGGATCCTAGTCCTCTTATCTCCTGTAGGTTTTAGACCTAAGATTTGGGTGACTCAGACCAATGGACCTTCTTTGCGGATGCAAGAGCATAAGTCCCAGCTTTTGGTAGTGTGCCTGGGAAAACCTTGGTAGGGAGTCAGAAATGATCTCCTCTGCCAGCATATGCCCCTGAGTCAATAATACACCTGCACACAAAGTCTTGATGAAAATTATGAACCATGTTTTATTTTAGAACAGCATATTTAACCACATCACACAAGAATGGGGGAAGTGGCTACCGTTAGCCAGCCCCAAATGACGTCTGGCCAATCATGAAGGGGAACTGTGCGTGAACCAATAGTCCCCTCCCAGGTCCGCCCACTAGGCAAGGCCAACTAATTAATTTGGGCTTTGAATGTCCAGGGGAAAGCATGTCTTTTACTCTCCTGTGCCCATGCTATGAAGGCTGAGAAGCCTTCAGGCCATCCCATTGTTTCTGGGTGCCTGCCTGTCTGCTCTCCAGCTGTGAGCTTCCCATTGTTAGTTCTATGCTGGATACTTAGCTAATGGGATTAACAGGCCTTTGGGAACAAAGGAGGCTTGCCTGTATTCAAAGGCTTCCCCTCTACAATATAATAACCTACTAATATAATAACATACATTCATATTTACAAATACAACACACAATGTTTCACACACATACAACCAACACATCCCACCAGCTCCCTCACATGACACCCATTACAATGAGCCTAAACATGGAAGGGATGGGGATATGCTAAGGGGTAAACTTATAATACTTTATCCCCTAGACCACAAAATAACAATATAACCTTAACAAGTGGGCCCCAAACCTTTTGTTCTTCCACATGGCAACAGCATGTGGAAGATAACCCAGCCCAAAATGGCCACTGCTGCCAGTCACAAAATGGCCCCAGCATAGTTCACACCAAATCCAATATGGCCACTGGCTGATTCATGACACTATTACTTTGTGAATGTGAAGAATTTATACTATAAATACAAATATAAATCCATTTAAATCTCATTTCAGACATATTTTGTATAAGCATAGTTTTACCATTCCATTAAATCACACATCAGAGGATTTCATGTTTTGCACTTGATATCACACGTCCTGTAAGTGCTTTGCTATCATGAGTGTTTATATTACACCGCTCCAGTCACCCAGACAGGTTACAGCAATATACAGTATATTACAGATTTGCTGTGAGATGTAGTGAATGTTGAATAGTATCTATGTTTGTAATCTGTGCCGTAATCTGTTTATTATTTTATACCAGTGCCCCCTGAGGACAGCGAAGCCCCCAATGGAAGAAAATGTCCATCCTGTGTTCAACTCAGTTTGGAGGGATGTAATGCCACTGAAGTCAGGATGTGCAGAGGGTCTCGGAATAAATGTGTGGAATATATTGGGAGAGTCAGAAAACGAGGTAAACATTTTCAATTCCCTGATATTTAAATACAAGGTAGATTAGTTTAATCTATCAGTAGGGAATATGAATATATTTATCTACAGTGTATTTAGCAGAATAAAATTACACTAAAAACACTAATTGCTAAAATAATACATTTTGTTTCAGATGGTAAAGAAACTGACTACAGTGTGAAAACCTGTATATCACCTGAGCTATGTCAACTAGGAATTGGCATTACACTTGGGAATCAAGAATTGTTCCATACGGTTTTCAACTGTACCTGATCACAAACTCATTTGCTGCTGTGGCTCTTGGCACAGGAAAATGATGTACACTAATAAATATTGCATTACTCTGTGTTATGACTTTACTGGTTTGAGTTTGAACCCTATTCTTATATAAGGAGGGCAATTCTGTTGTAAAGAATATTAAATCTGTCTTTGATACCCCATGGATGTATTTCATATATCTAAGGATAGTCATCTAAATGGAGACTGTTACAACCAATTTGTAATGTTTGCAAATTAACTGGTAAAGAATGATATATACAACTGTAATATAAATATAACAAGTATCACTATATTAGTTGTCAGTGTTTGTAACATTTGCAATGTTGGTAACGTAGTTGCGTCCCTCATGAAGCCAGCGGCAAAGTTAACCTACGAGCCTTGCGCAGTTCTTAGGCTGCAATGAGCACTGGAGACGCTCATTGCAGCCAGCGGCGTAGTACTTAGGTGAGCCTTGCAGCACTTATGTTCAAGCGCGTAACTCTACAAACCCCAAAAAAGCACATACAGCACAGGGGGAGACACAGGAAGCCTGGGTATTCAGTTTGCAAGTGACTTAGACCCATATTTGGCGTTTTTTGTCACTCGAAAATTGCCTAAGCGAGGAAAAAATGGTGCTTGAAAAGCAACTCCAGGCTTGCAGAACACAAAATACGCAACCCTGAAGACAGTAACACTTACACCAACAAGGCCAGGCATGCAAGACTTAGAAAATACATCCCACCAAACACACTAACACTTAAACGAACAACGCCAGGGAAGCCGGACTTTGAAAATAAAACCAACAGCAGTCACTGCGCGCCATGCAACAAACAGCAGACACACAGAGGAGAAACACACAGAAAGGGACAGCGGTGAGATGCTGCAAAGAGACACATGGCATTTCCAAGTAGTAAACTTGCAGGTTAAAGAACCCTGCAATGAGTGGACCGTACAGTAGGTGAGAGGAAAGACTTGCAATAAGCGCCAAAGGCACTCATTGAGAGCCAAGCAATGAGCGGGAGAGCCTTGCAATGAGCTCCAAAGGCGCTCATTGCGAGACACGGGATGAGCGCCAAAGGCCGAAAAGGCGCTCATCGTGGGACTTGCGATGCGCGGCAAACATGATCATTGCAAAACAGGAAAGTTTAAGTACTCAGGGGGGATAGGCTCGCAATGAGCGCCAAAGCTGCTGATTGCGAGCCAAGCAGTGAGCGCCAAAGGCGCTTTTTGCGGGGCTCGCGATCAGCCCTGAAGGTGCTTAGAGGACCAAAAACATTGCCAGCCTTACAATTGTATTTCTATCATTGTTGACGGGCAAGTTACTAGTTACACTATATTAGGTAGCCTAACATGTATAAAAAACAAGCATCTGCTATGATTCAAAAATAGTTTTTGATATACTGTACATTTAAAAAAAAAATGTCTTTCAATTACTCAAGTACAGATTGAGATACTGCATTCTTTTATATACACATACATATATGCATTTTGTGAAAAAATGAATACTCATAATCATTAATTAGGCCCTGATTCTTATCATGTCAAAAGCAATTATAAGTGCCATAGTGGCACTACCTAGCTATGATAATTACCCATCACTAAAATATTCTGAGAGAACTGCTATAAGTCATTGCTGCTAGCCAGAGTTGGAAATTATTGCTAACTTTTCCATTGACTTTTTACACTGACTATAGATTCCAAGTTTCTCTGAGCGACTCTGGCCCCCAAACCCTATGCTAACAAGATTTTACTGATCACTCACAAATAAAGGCACTGCCTTAACTGCAAACAATTGAAGACATGATTACAGGTACCAAAGACCACTTGCAGTGGCTTTTAAAAGAATGGCGTACTGCCGCAGCAACTCGTAAAGGGACAGGAAGCCACTATAAAACAATGGAAATCACAAATTAAGGATTTACATTGTTATTGGCTCACATGGGCAATCTAAAAATATTTTATTGACACATGGAAACGTGAAATGTATGCTCACAGATGGATACATTTCTTGAGACAGCACATCCAGAAATAGCTTCAGATATGATAGAACTCAGCATTGGTCACCCTTGACTTTTAGCGAACAGAACCACCTACCCCTTAAAGAATGTCTCAATCTAGCACAAATCAGTTCAAATCTATCCAACATACTAAAAATGAACAAATCGGCCCAAAAAAAAACATTTGAAAAATGCTGCATATATAACTCAAATGGTAATAAAAACATTCCTATCATCTACAATTACCTGTTAGACCAGGCCACACTACTGAAGCTTCACCACATGTCCTTGTAGGAACTTAACATCACCTTAGATAACTTGCAATAGAGTAAAATCCCTAAAAATGCAACAAACTCCTCCCTTAACATAATCTTGAGAGATAATTCCTACAAAACCATCATAAGGGGGTACCTGACCCTAAGGGAGTACCTGACCCCTGCTAGACTAAAGATCTCATACCCCTCTCTAGATGGCAACTGTTTTAGAGGTTGTAATTCCACAGGTTCATTAAGCCACATACTATGGGACTGCCCTAAAATAGCCCACATCTGGTAATAAACCTATGACACCCTAGAGAAGCTATGGAGACACAGAATACCTCAACAAACTAAAGGAAGCTTTATTAGGTCTCCCTATCACTGGCCTTTCTAAAAAGGCTCAACTTCTCTCAAACCACATCTTTTTAGCAGTCAGGAACACTATTGCTAAAATTTGGAAGACGTCCATTTCAGTGTTTGGGGAAGTACTGAAAAAAACTTAAATACATACATTCAATGAGATGGATCTCTGCAAAACTAGATGAAACTATAAAAAGTGGGCTTCCTGTTGGGACGTCTGGGAACTACGAATTAGGTGGTAGCATAAAAAAATAATTAAAAAAAAGGTAATACATATACATAACTCAGGGACAATATTATACTAAGCTTCCCCGCATCCCATTGTCCCCCACCCTATTTTCCTTTCTTTCTCTTTTCTATATATATTTATTTTATTTTATTTTAATTAGTACTGGCATAATATGACATATTTAATTGTAGTTTATGCAACAAAACGCAAAAAAAATTGGAACAGAAGCCTTTTCTGACGTCATTTGAATACAATATACTGTATGTTGTTCTTGTACTGTACGCCTTACTCTGTTATAACTTTTATTCCCATTAATAGAAATGATAAAAAAAAAGAAAAAAAAATGAAATGATAGAACTCCATTACAAATACAATAATATAGTACAGTCACAGAGATAGAAACCAGAAAAATAAAAATCATATGAATACATCATTAGGTTTCACCTCAATATTTTTGGCTACACCTGTCCTTGGAAGTCCCATGCCTTGGCTAGTGTGAAAGTGGCAACATGTATACCAATAATGAGCATGTGACAATTAGTGATAATCTATAACAATTAATCATTAATTACACATTTCAGATGCTTAACAACCCTTCAGTGGAATGGTGTGGGCCATCAGTGTCACAATGTATATGTATTAAAGTATAAACTCACAATAATCATTAATGATGTTGTTCACCCATGCTTTACCAAATATGATAACAATTAAATAAGTGTGTGAACACATATTGGATTGATAAAGACATGTGGTCACTTGTAAAACACGCTTGTGTCACTAGAATGTTATGAAATCATACAATTCATGAAGAGATGACCTATAACCGAAAACATAATAGTGATGTATGTTGATGTTGCAAATCTCTTAGCATGAGAAACACACAGAAACATGGATAATGGTATAACAAATTATACAAGAAGGAGGGAACAGAGGCATCTTTATGTGACTATAAGGAAATCAACAAGGCTTGCAAAAGGGCTATTAGACTGGCTAAAATAGAAAATGAGAAGTCAGTTGCAATGGAAAGTAAGACTAACCCTAAAATATTTTATAAATATATTAATGGGAAGAAGGCCAGGAAGGAATCGATAGGACCATTACAATGTGACACAGGCCATCTGATAATTAGTGACCAGGAAAAGGCAGATGAGCTAAATAGGTTCTTTTCGTCGGTTTACACAAGGGAGGTACCAGTGGTTGGGACATTGCAACATAATGGGGCTACACTACCTTCACTAAATAATTGGTTAACGCAGGAAGAAATACAAAAGAGGTTGGAGAAAATAAATGTTAATAAAGCCCCAGGTCCTGATGGAATACATCCAAGGGTACTGAGGGAGCTGGGTTCTGTAATAGCCAAACCATTATATCTAATCTTTAAAGACTCGCTCACTACAGGGTCTCTACCAGATGACTGGAGAAAAGCAGAGGTGATACCTATATTTAAGAAGGGATCTAAAGCAAATCCGGGGAATAATAGACCAGTGAGCCTCACTTCTGTAGTTGGGAAGCTTTTAGAAGGGTTAATAAGGGACAGAATACAAGAATATGTCTATTTGAACAGGATCATTAGTAGTAGTCAACATGGATTTATGAAGGAAAGGTCGTGTCAGACCAATCTAATTAGTTTTTATGAGGAGGTTAGTAGGAACTTGGATCAGGGCAACTCAGTGGATGTAGTCTTTTTAGATTTTTCAAAGGCATTTGATACAGTGCCACATGGAAGACTAGTGAGCAAACTAAGGGATACAGGAATTGCAGTAAATATCTGCTCATGGATCGAGAGCTGGCTAAAAGACAGGAAGCAAAGGGTTGTTGTAAATGGAACATACTCCGATTGGTCTAATGTGATAAGTGGGGTTCCTCAGGGCTCAGTATTGGGTCCTCTCCTTTTTAACATATTTATTAATGACATTGAAGTAGGACTCGAATGTAGTGTCTCCATTTTTGCTGATGACACTAAGTTGTGCAAGGTAATAAAATCAGATAATGATGTACTTTCCCTACAAAAGGATTTGCATAAATTAGAGAAATGGGCGGCTAAATGGCAGATGAGATTTAATACAAATAAATGTAAGGTTATGCATTTGGGAAGGAACAATAGCCAAGCAATCTATAATCTTAATGGAGCAAATCTAGGGGTATCAGATATTGAAAGGGATTTGGGAGTACTAGTGGACAACCACCTAGGTAACAGCGCTCAAAGCCAAGCAGCGGCTGCAAAGGCAAATAAAATATTAGCATGTATTAGGAAGGGTATAGAAGCCAGGGAAGAAGATATAATTCTGCCACTATACAAATCTCTAGTACGCCCTCATTTGGAATATGGAGTACAATTTTGGGCACCACCTCACAAAAAAGACATTTTAGAGCTGGAAAAAGTACAGAGAAGAGCTACAAAACTAATAAGGGGAATGGAGGGGCTAAGTTATGAAGAAAGACTAGCAAAATTAAACTTATTTTCGCTAGAAAAAAGGCGTCTAAGAGGAGATATGATTACGTTATTTAAATACATCCAGGGTCAATATAAGGCTTTGTCAAGTGAACTTTTTGTAGCAAGAGATTTTCAACTGACAAGAGGACATCCGTTGAGGTTAGAGGAAAAAAGATTTCACCTTAAACAAAGAAAAGGGTTCTTCACAGTTAGGGTGGTTAAACTGTGGAATTCTCTACCAAAGGAGGTGGTGACAGCGAATTCGATAGACAACTTCAAAAAGGGGTTAGATATATTTCTGAATAAAGAGGGCATTCAAGGCTATCCTAGATAACTAGCAAGGAATATTGATCCAGGGAGAAATTTGATCGCCAGTTTCTGGGGTCAGGAAGGAATTTTGCTTTTTTTTCCCCTTATGAGACAATTGGCAAAGTTTCAATGGGGTTTTTTTTTATGTTTGCCTTCCTCTGGATCAATTAACAATAATTAACAATTAACAATAATAATAAATAGTCCAAATTAAAAAGATCAATAGAGATCTAAAAAGGTTGAACTTGATGGACTAACTCTTTATTCATTCTCCAATACTATACTATTAATAATTATTTAATCAATAATTTAATTAATAACTAATCCGCATATTGCAGATCAGAGGAGATCTTAACAGGTTGAACTTGATGCACTGAAAGTCTTTTTTCAACCTTAATTACTATGTAACTATGTAACTATGTAACTATGTAACAATATAATCCTTTATTGAATACACAGAGCACAGTCATAAACTTATACGACCATGCATTAATATCATGGGTGTGGTGTGAGCAGATTCGAAAGGACAGGTATCAAGCTAAGGTATCAACGTAATACTGTATAATAATAATTATGCATAGCATCTAAGAGGGTCACATGTGGTCATTAAACCATAGTAACCACAATCAGTTGAGGAAAAATATCATCATTAAAATCTCCATAGAATAGAACTAACCTCTAATGCTCATAGCACATTCATCATGTCTTCATCTGCTACATTACATGGATGCTAACAATTAAGGATTATGTAATCCAATTCAACTACACACATAAAGTGTTTAAAGAAAGGTGGTCATAAGCTAAAAAAGATAGAGTAAGAGAAAAAAAACTATACAAATATGTGGTAAATACTGTAACTGTGGTAAATACTGTAACTATAACAATACGCCAAATTACCTATACTTCAATCACAAGTAGTACAAATCTGCCATTTGACATAATTTGCCATCACCATGAGTAATGATGTGGCAGGTCAAAAGGACTGTTTAGCTGTGGTCACATTCAGTGGGGCCAGAGTATATCACCATCTCTTCAGGAGATTTTAACACATGTATTCATGTTGCTTTGGAATAAATGGCCAGTTTTGGACTTTGATAATCCAAATAAGTGGTCAGAACCAGAACATGCTTGGTGATGTCCATGCTCAGCTGGAGTTAGCTCTCTGGTTCTGCTCCACCTGAAGCAGCCTGGCCATGTAGGACTACACCTGCTGGTAGTGTCTCTGAGTCTCCCCATGGAGCCTCCTCAGATTGAAGCCCACCAAGGCCTGGTGGGAGGAGAAGCTGGCCTGGATGCCCTGCATACTGTTTCTACAGTCTTTCGTCAGGTAATGCATCTCCCCCATGGTGGCCTTCAAAGGTGGACCTGTGGATTGAGGTCTCGGCTGGCCGGGCATGGCTGTGGGAGGAGATGGCGGAGATAGCCAAGTGGGAGGTGCTGAGGAGCAATGACAGTTGATGGTGGTGATGGTGGGCTTGAAGGTGGTGGTTGCCAGGATGTGCCAGTGGTGGGTACAAGGAGCTGATTGTGGCATGGCCCTGTCATCTGCTCAATATGAGGGGCTGGCTGGGGAAAAAATCTATGGATGGAAGGGCCAACAGTGTCAAATATCCCAGGTGTGGCTGATGGTCCTGCCAGACCCCTATTGGGCCCCTCTTATTATTGTGAAGCATTTCCATGTGATTAGAGCTATCTATGTGGGTGAGGTGTAAATGTGGATGAAGGTGATATTCACCTGGCAAGGAGGTTGGATCCAGTGTAGTAAACCGTCCTGGATCTCTGGGGATAGTCCCTGCTTCCATCATCTCCTTTAGAATTCTCACCCACTGGTTGTAGTAGACAGTCACTCTTGGGCCTCCTCCATCACCATCCTGAACTTTGCCCGGCTGTCGTTATACCAATGCCTTAAAGATCTCACATCCCTATGCACATAACTGACCTCAGTGAATGCAGCTGCTACCTCCTCTAAGGCCTTGCAGCTGAGGCCAGCTTTAACTAGTGTGGGCATGGATGGCATTAAGGAGTACCACCATCTCCTTTGGCCTATAGTTTGGAGTCCTGTGTTTGACTGTGGACTGGGATTCTCTGAACTTGAAGCCTGTCCCTCCCTCCCAGCTATCCCCCACAAGCTCAGGTCCTTTCCCCTCTGACCCTGAGCTACAAGTACATACATTTATGAGCTCTTCAAACCCTCCCTCTACCTCTCCTCCCACCTTAACCCCCCCACACCAACAATCCTAGACCTCCCCTCCACTCCCACCCTCCCAATGTCTCCTTCACTTGCCTCCTCTCTCTCATTCTCTCTTTTTTTTCTCTCTCCTCCCTTCAACGCTGATCCTCCTCCAAAAAACATAAGACTAAATAAAACAAAGTGTATGTGTATATGATTTTGAATACAAAATAATGTATATGCTATGAGTTCTTTTATGTTTTGGGAATAGGCTGATGTGTGGGGTGTGTGGATAGTGTGTCCTAGCTATAAGTGTATTTATGTGTAGTTTTATCCTATGTGTATGTATAGTAGATGACATCATATAATATCATTATATATGTGTAATGTGAAATTAAGTGTACAGTAATGACTAATTATCTACAATAAGTAAGTTAATATAAACCTGCTCTTCAATCTACATACAACTCCTGGGACCAGAGTGCGTATTTGTGAACATCTACAACACATTCAGCACTTGGGCAGGCAGCTCACAAATATATAAAGTATACCAGTAAATTACTGATGTATTGGCTGCTATGGCTGTGGCACAGCAAGAATAATTGATTGTTGAATTTATGCATGGGTGCTGCAATACAGCCCTTTCAGTGCTACTGACGAAAGTATTGTTGTATTGCCGTAATGCGGTGGAGCAAAAGATTTGCATAAACATGTAATGTGGGGGGGAAAAACCTGCAGCCAATTTATGGCACTGTGGCAAATTAAAGTGCAATATTTACATAGGGGCCATAGGATGTAAAGTACTGAATATACATAAACCACCATTTTCATTATGCATGATAACACTTGTCACTTTCTAGCTATAATGGAAACATTGTTTCAATGGAAACATTTTTAGGGAAGGGACTTTGTTAATGTGACACAACAAAGGCCCTGGTTATTACAGTAATGAAAGATCCAAAAGAGTTAGATCAGTTAGACTATGCAGGCAATGGGGGAAGGTACATCAGAGGAACACAATTATATCTAGACTAGCAACTTGCCCGTCAAAAATGATGGCATGATATAGTATTATACATTTTGATTTCTGTCTGTTTATGTTTCACAAATATGGCATCATTCCTGAAACCAATAAAAAAATATTATTTTTTATTAAAATGAATTTGTATTTTTTTCTCTCAACCAATAATTAACAATATCTTCATTTGAAAATGCAAACTTTTTTTTTGTATATACAAGAAGATCATAACATTGTACAACCCATATTTTTACATGTCATCTTACAATTTAAATAATTCTGTAAACCCATAAAAATATTTTCTTTCTTATATGCTATTTTTATATTTTTTTCTCTAAACAAATAATAACCAATATATTCTTTAAAATTGCAAACATTTAATTTGTTTTAATATAACTGAATAGCATAACAATGCACTACAATTTGAATAATTCCGTGAACTTGTAGAAATCAAATTTTTTTTATTACATTCAATTTCTATACTTTTATCTCTAAACAAATTATGAACAATATCTTCATAATCAACTGCAAACATTAAATTATTTTTATTATACATGAATATTATAACAATGTACAACAAATATTTTTACATGTCATGTTCCTTTTTTTTATACAATATGAATAAACATTTTTATATGCTAAACCAATCAATTATAATTTACACATGTAGAAATGTCATGAAATCCCAAATATATATATGTAACACATTTACAATTTATACATATTAACTAATGTTGTCCATTCCACATAATATTTAACCCTTTTTTAACCTTTCAAAACCTCATCAAATACAATATTTTAGTAAATACTCTACCATTATGTAATAGCTTAACTTGACTTTCTGTTTTTTCTATGAAAACTTTAATTTCTGATGGATTTTTGCATCTTGAAAATGCCACATAGAGTTGTCCATGGGCAAATACTGGTTTCTCTAAAAACAGGCCAAAAGACGTAAAAGTTTGCCCTTGCGATTTATTGATGGTCACGGCCAATGCCATTATGATTGGAAATTGTCTCCTTTGAGGTACAAAAGGCAAACTACTCTCACTTGGAGCCAAATCTATTCTTGGTATGAAAAGTTGTTCACCTTTATGTGTACCATTCAGAATTTCAGCATTTCTGAAATGTTCTTTTAAATCCTGAACAATTAATCTGGTCCCATTACAAAGTCCTTTTTCTGGGTTCATATTTTGCAGTAACATGACAATTCCACCTTTTTTCAGCTGCACATTATGTGGTGGCATTTCAGATGGTGTTAATGAATTTATAAATTCAGTTGCAAAGTTTGTCTCACTCTGTTTGTCATGAGCAAGTACACAATCAGCACTGTAATCATTTTTTTTGTTCCATCTATTAATTCTAAAATGTCATTATTCAGAAGCAATGCATCTTTATTTTTCAATGTTATTATTACTTTGTGTGCAACCTCTGAAGAATCATTCTTAATTATTCCATTTTTGAATATAGCTGATAATTGTGAATATTTACAAATTATTGCAGATTAAATTTCCACAGTATCTTCAGGTAAATTACTTATTACCACTGTTTTGGCTTCGCCAATTTTAATTAACAAATCATTGTATTCATTTTGGCCTTCTGATCTCATATTTTTTTCTAATTTAATATGTGTAAATATTTTACATAGTGGACTTGACTTTATACATGTTTCCAAAATGTCTGTCTGATTTCCATGGACAACAACAGGTAATGTTTGCTTAAAGTCTCCACCTAACAATATCACCTTTCCCCCAAAAGAATGTTTAAATCCACTATGTACTGTTCTACCACCTTCCAACAAAAGGGCAGCAATTCCAGTCATTGCAAAGGGAAGTACTATTTCACCTTGACCTCCAATTAAACTCATCAATAAATTATATAGATAAGTTTTGCCCAATCCACTGTGTCTATCTAGATAGAAATAATGCTCCTTGAGCATTTCATCATCTAGTGCTTGTTGTATGACTTTAAATGCTTCCAATTGCAATATATTTAAAGTGGCTATTTTTTCTTCTGCTTTTTGTTTTTCCACAAAAGAGTTACACTATTCAAAGTTTATTTTATCTACAATTCCCGGATCTAGCTCATTAAAAGTTGCACAACTTAATCCATTATAAAGAAAGACGTCTTGAATTTCCATTAATGCTTTCCCACAAAGATAATGCATTTGGTACATTACAAAATATGCAAATGAATGCAAACTGTTCCCTCATCTGGCGTGGCATTTGACATAGTGCTTCTTCTTCTAGACATCTCTCCCATTCTGTATCATCAGGAAGTTTCTTAGTCACGCAGCTAATTGAAATGTATCTTAAATTAAATTTCTCAACTGTTCAAAACTTTGCGCACCAGGAACATTTAAAAGGAGTAAATGCAAGCAGAAACTTTCAATGTCTCTTGGACTAACAGTATACATTCTGAGAATCATTTTATTACCACTCCTTTTTTGTTTGAAAATATAATGATATGAAATCTCAATGTATAAGAATTCCCTTGCCTCACTGTCATTACAATTTAACGTAAACCAAGCAGTAAGTGTCATTTCTTAATGTTCATTTTGTTCAAGAACATTTCTTTAATTGCCAGCATTAAAATAAACTAAGTGTCTTTGTGGCAAATATACAGCTAATCGATATACTGCATGTGATAAATCATGCATTTAACATTTCAGAAGGCGCCACATTGCTTCTGGAGCACTTACATACAGTGCATCTACATGACATTAAAGTTCATCCTACAATCGCATTGTCTTCTTCGTTTTTTTCAACTTTGCACCACCACAATTGCTGCATCTTTTCCTTTGTAAATATATTTGTACACATATTTAATTGATTTTATAGAAGTGCAAGCTTCCATATTTATGTGTGCATTGTACTTCATCAGTAAATGTGGATTATATGGTACAACATATCGTTTATCTACATTTTACCCACGAATAATTGCAGTTTGACCTTCTCTTCTTCAGTACAATGGATATCCATCACAATTTGCAAAAGTTATAACTCACTATTCTTTTGCGAAATGCTTTGTGCATTTATTAATTCCCATACATGGTGACTGCGGATGTATCTCTCCACATGGTCCATGAATCATGTGATGTGTTACAATGTTATATAGTGTTGCATGTTTTTGTGAATCAGGTAGTTCAGCAATAATAACTGAATCTACTCGATCTGCATTATTCAATTTATCTTTTTCTTGAAAGATTAAAAGAAAATGTGCATGTGGAAGGCTCTTTTTTGAAATTCCATAGTATAAACATAAGTGACACACTTCCCAAATACATTACTGATGGTTATGTTATGTATTAATGCTGATTGTTTAATTGTGAAGACTCTAACCACTAAATCTGGTCTATCAGAAGCAGTTTGTCCAGATTTCAAATTATCCACAATCTCTTACCACTGAAGATTACATTTAAATGTAATAAATAAATCTGGTTTCCCAAATTTTGTAATAATAGCCATAGCATCATTGTATCTTTCTCTCATATTTGGAGCAGATCCTTGGAAAAAAGATGGTAAAATGATGGCTCGTCCAGCTGGAAGCTACATAATCCATGAGGCCACAATACTGTTCAACACATAGTTTATTTTGTTGATATTTGATAAAATTTAGATTATTTGCTTCTACTTGCAGATATGAATACATAAGGCCACAATACTGTTCAACACGTAGTTTATTTTGTTGATATTTGATAAAATTTAGATTATTTGCTTCTACTTGCAGATATGAATCAATGATCCATTGTTGTGTCAGTTTTCCACCATATAAAATGGGATTAAATGCATCTCGAATTGCAGTTTGAGCAACTTTAAATTCAAGCATTGAAATATTACTTCTGACATGTACTCTACTAGATGGATAAATGTTAAGTATTAATTTTGGTTGCCATCCTCCTTCACCATTGGTATAAAACATTGGATATGTCATTGGATCCAAATTAGTACTTAAGATACATATGTAAATGAAAGGTTACTCTTGATTTCTTTGATTTATTCTAATATCCAGCTGAAATGGTGGTTCTCCTCTCATCATTTTGAAACACTATTGCAACCTCATTAGATGTTGGTAAGCTACAGAGGCATTGATCACAATGACGATCTCTTCTAAGAACCATATTGACACTTGGGATCGGCAACTGATTTTGTTCAGCATTACTCTGTTGTTCTCTTTCTACTTTTGACAATTTTTTATGAGCTTGAGTATATGGGTTTTTGGCCATAATGTTATCAAGCTCTTGAAAAACAGTGGCTAAGCTTTTTTTATTCTTTGAAAGCTTCATACGTTGTTCAACAACTTCCATTGAATCTAGTACATATAGTTGAGCACATTTTCTTTGTTCTCCTTCTTCCGGGTGTAAATGCAAAGTATGGTGGTAAATTTGGCCTTGGGCTTTAAAGCAGTAAGGGTCATGTACTGGAACATTAGCAGCTAAATTGGCACCCACAGAAGCAAACAAAATGGCACTATTATAAGATTGTATGTTTGTTTGAAATGAGTGTAGTTTTGTAAAGTAGCGTCACTTGTTATACTTTGTAAATATGCTTGGAATTCGTCTCTTTCTGAAAGTCTTACCTTTTCTTTCTGACAACAACTAATGAACTCACCATCTCTCTGTCTTTCCTGTTGAAAATGATAAGCCCCACAAAACTGACAAACAACATTCAACATACCACAATTGTCAGGCTCTACTGTTATAGATATAAAAATTAGACTATTCTGACAACGTATATCAATATTACTATCTATATCCACATTACTCTTGTAATCATATTGTTCACATGCATTATCTTTATCACTTGTTTTTGGATTGGTAGTTCCCTGACAATTTGATTTTACTTTTGCAGCCATTTTCTTTTTCTTGCAAGTTTCTCATGTTCTTCTTGTCTTAATCTTCTCTTAGTCTCAGGCGACTGTCGATCTCTCCATCTTTGCTTCTGTTACCTTGCTAGACCTTGTTTGTTTTCTTTGCTGTTTTCTTGATTATCAGACATTGTAATCTGTATTTTTAAGCTTAAATGAAAATTTTTAGCATTTGAATTATGAATATTAGAACTTTTAAATGTTATTAATATGTTTCTTCAGCTTACCTGAAGTTGTAATGGATTATTGAATGAAACATCTTTTATTTTTCTGACTCCACTCTTCTTTTTAAACTTCTAATGGTATGTCAATTCTGTTTACCTTTTTTTACAATCTGTAAGAGAAATGTAAGTGTCAATATATGAAACCTATGTTCTAATCTAATTAATTCTATTTGTTATGTCTAAACAGTAGTACACTACATTAAGTTTTTTTGGGGTTTATTTCAATTAATAGTTAATTCATCCTAACACAAACTATGAAATTAGTAATATCTGCCGCATCTTCCCTATAATGATTATGTTCTCTATTAATGTACTTTCAGTAAACCACAATCCCCAACATTATATGATGTCACTGAAGCAACCAGTAACCAAAGGCCACATTACCACAATAGGTAAAGTATAATTACTTCCTAATTAATTAATTGATTCATTTATTAATTAAAAAAATTAGAAAATTAAATCAAAACAAATACTATTATTTTCTTGAATAATAGCCTACTATTTTCCTTTAATTTATCTATTTTTTTATTTATTTTTAGCTTGAAATGTATTCGTTATAAATGTATTTTCTTTTTCATAAAGCAAAATTTTCTTTTTTTTAAATATTGCTATATATGAATAATGTTACCACAAATATTTTATGAAGTTTTAATTAAATTCTAATAATTTTCTATTTTTTGAATTAATAAATGAATCAATTAATTGATTAGGAAGTAATTATACTTTACTTTACCTAGCTCATAACTTTTAACATAGAGTGACCGACAAAACTACATACAGTATGTGATGTCAGTAGTTATAATAACAGATATGGAATCATAATAATGAATAATCAGTAACTGTGCCAAATAATCCTCAGTTGTCCAGGTACCTTAGGTTAGCTGTGGAGATGTGTAGGAGCCAGGAATCAGAGCTAGAGAGATCGACCAGAGAGCAGTCTGAAAGAAAATGGGTATAGCTTCAGGATGTGAAAGAGTTAGAGCAATTAACACAGGGCTGTTAGACCTTGCAGGTAATGGGAGTTTGTGTGTGTGTGTGTGGGGCTACATCAGCGGTACACAAATATATCTAGATAAAGTGACTATGTCAGTAGTTATAATACCAGATATGCAATCACAATAATTAATAATCAGTAACTGTGCCAGACAATCTCCAGTTGTCCAGATACCTTAGGTTAGCTGTTGCGATGTGTAGGAGGCAGGAATCAGAGAGAGAGAGACCAGGGATGTGAAAGAAGCCCCACGGCTGAGTTAAAAGAGGGGGATTTGACCTAGCTTGGAATTAGGAGGACCTATTTTATTATGCATTCCTAGGACTGTTACCAGGGAGGGGTTATTAGATAACAGTTATGTAACAGGTGCTAGTTTATATATACCGCATCACCTTCCTTCAACTAGTTAGTTGGGTCCAGATATCAAATTGCATATCACCCATTATTCAGGCAAATCAGATAGGTATTGCATCATCATTTTATCTGTAAAACATTAAGATTGGGAGTATTTGCTTACCTGATTTGCTAATTATTTAGTGAGGGCTTATCTGTCCAATACTTAACTTTGAATTACGTACTTGCTTTGCTAATTAGTTTAGGTGGGCTATTATGGCATCCTCATTTGTGGATAGTTTGATAGCTCACCCCGTGGGGGGGGGGGGGCCTAAATGAGGCAAGGGATAGGAGAAGGAAGGGTAATAGAAGTAGAGAGGAGCTGGGAAGGGGTGTGAAGGGGAGTTATTCCTAGGAGGAATTAACCAGGCGAGGTAGGGGAGGGAGTGAATATGCTAGGTTTGGTGGGGAGAATATAAAGAGAGAGGGAGTGGGGGTATGCAGTCAGCATGGACAGCTGCATGACTAAATCACAGGTACAAAGAACTACCTTCATGCCAAGTTCTTAAATTACTGCTGAGGTTGATATAGGACAAGATGAGTGTAGTGATTATGAGGGCATGGGATCTATTTTTTTCTATTTTAGGGGATGGGGCATCAGTCTTAAATACAAGAGAGGAAATGAGGGAGCTGGAAAAAGCATTTAGTGTAGGTGAATGCATACATGCAAATCCTAATACCTATTCAATTGCAGATAATACGGCTTGCCAGGATCAAAATGTCAGCAATCAGTCTAGGGATGGCAGGGTGGAAACATCCCCATTTGTGGCTAATGAGGGGCAATGTGTAAGGAAGGGTTTATCCCCTGTAAGGTGGGGCAGGAGAACGGCACTGGAGCAGGAGGAGAGCGCATGGTGTGGGTCTGGGGCAAGAAGGCAAGAGTGGCGGTGGTAGGAGGCGACAAGATGACAACTTGGCAATCCAACAGTCAGGATGAGCTGCTACTCTTTCTGATAATCCTATGCTAATTAGTTTAGTGGATAAGCTAAATTCTGTGTTACATGAGTTGAGAGGGTCAGGGATAGGAGAGACACCAGGGGCAAGGGCTTGGGTACAACCTAGAACGCAGTGTTGCGTACAGGATGTGGAGCTTATGGGAAAGCAAAGAAGGAAGAAACAAGATAGGCTGGTGGTGTCTGACACAGCCAGGATAAGACCCTCATTGTGCCAGTTAGGGCCTATTGGGATGCATGTTCCTTCCAATATAAACAGAAGAATATGGAAGAGAAAATGTATTGAGATTTTTTCTCTCCTTCCCCTTGATAATTATTTTGAGGTGAAGGATAGAAAGAAAGAAACTAGGAGGGAGGAGGAAAAAAGGAAGAAGCATTATAGACTCATCCCAAAGACCTTTACTAACTGGCTGCAAGCCTACATAATTTTGGTAGGCATCTATGGGTTTAAGTATCCGGACTGCTGTTTGTCTCTCTTTTGTTATCTGGACGAGATTGTGAGCATTCATAGGACATATGGAGGCATGGTATAGTGGTCCTTTGATGAACAATTTAGGCAGAGTCTTGCTGTTAACCCTACCATGAGATGGGATAGGCGGGATATGGGAATCTGTTTAAAGATCATCACTTCAGCAAAAATCACTGCAGGGGTTATGCTAGTTCCTTTCGGGGTGCAGGAATTAGGAGCACTAACCATTCACCGAGTTAAACAGGCAAAATAAGTACATGCTTTCAATACAATGAGGGTAAGTGTAGTTGGGGAGAGACATGCAAGTTCAGGCATGATTGCTCTGAATGTGGGTTCACCAATCACCCAGCAGTCAGATGTTTCAAGCGAAACAAGGGAGGTGGAGTGGTGGACACTGCTGCTAAGGGCAGTGACACCAATACTGGTAGAAAAAATGCGACCGTGGTTAAAGTGGTACGCCAGTAAGAGGGGTTATGCTAGTAAGGCAGATCTATTGTTATGTGGTTTCAGATCAGCTTTTGTTATGCCTTGTTCATTGCCATCTCGATTTTTGGATAATCTTATTTCAGCTAAACAATTTCCAGAATTTGTCAAGCAAAAGCTCAGGAAGAAGGTGGCTCTAGGACTGATGGCAGGTCCTTATCTGCATCCGCCAGTGCCAGATTTACAGATCACCCCATTAGGAGTTGTCCCCCAAAAAGAAACCAGGTAAGTACAGACTCATCCATCATTTATAATTTCCAAAAGGTAATTCAGTAAATGATGGGATTGATAAGCCTTATCTTTTGTATGTTATACTTCCTTTGACCATGCATTTTCACTAGTACAAAAGGTGCGGTGAGGATGTTTTTTTAGCCAAATATGATATTGAGTCAGAATTTAGGCTACTACTGGTGCATCTAATGTCTCATAGGTTATTGGACTGTCGTTTCTTGGGTAAGTATTATGTGGATCTGTGCTTGCCTATGGTTTGCTCATTTTAAATAATTTAGGACTTTTATTCAGTGGGTGGTGGAACAAGTTTTAGTTTCTACTTCCATTACCCACTATCTGGATGACTTCCTATTGGTTGGTTCCTCATTGGAAAACATTCAAGGTTTAATGGAGGTTTTTTTTCAAGTGGCACAAGACTTTGGAATTCCTTTGGAATCTGACAAAACAGAGGGTCTGATATCTAGGCTTCTACTTTACCTTTTTAAGTATTCAAATTAATTTGGTAAAGTTTCAATGTTCCCTAACCGTAGAAAAAGTTGGGGATTTTATGGTGGCAATCCCAAAAATTTCAGGGTGAAAAAAAGGTCACATTAAAGGAGATGCAATCTATGCTGGGGAAATTAAATTTTGCTCATAGAATCATACCAATGGGTAGAATTTTGAGTAGAAAATTGTCTTTATCTACAGTTGGAATTAAGTATCCCCATCATTTCATCAGAATTACTGCATCTCTTAGGAAAGACTTATGAATTTGGTCTGCTTTCCTGGAACACTTTGATGGTAAGTCCTTCTTCATTGCGAAGCAAGTCTTGAGTCAAGATATTGATCATCAAGTTGTTTGGTGAGTAGTGTTGGTTTTGGAGCTTATCTGAAGGGTCAGTAGTGTGCGGCTAAATGGCCGGTATCATGGAGTTATTCAAAGTTAAATAAAGAACCTGGCCTTCCTTGAATTTTTCACATTTATTGTCGCTATTTAAAAATGGGGTGACAACTTGAAGGACCAGCATGTCATATTTAATAATGATAATATGGGCACTGTTATGGCAATTAACAAATTGTCCTGCTCCATATTGCCAGTGGTAACCTTGCTTTGTAAGCTGGTACTGCGGTGTATGGACAAGAATATTTTATGTAGGGCAGTGCATGTGCAGGGCCATCTTAACTGTATTGCTGACGCTCTGTCAGGAGCTCAGTGGGAACTTTTCAGGTTGCTTGCTTCAGGAGCAAGTGACACTTAAACCCCATGTCCGGAGCAATTATGGGACCTTGGTAGTCCTTTAGATTAAGTTATGATTATTATTGGGTGTGGAAGATTTCTTAGTCATGTTAATACTGGTAACTTTCAGGTTGTTGAAGAATATAAACAAAAAATAAATAAATATATATATTTTTATATATATATATTTATATCACATATAACAGTTGTCAATCTGCGAGTTGTCGTCACGCTTGCGGCACCGTTGAGGCACGCGGGACTTAGGCTCATTGCGCTGTGAGCCTCGCAAAGCTTAGGCTGCAATGAGCTGGCATTCATCCCGAGACACGCAGGACTTGGAAAAAATGAAGGGCCGTAGGACTTAGGACCCGAAGCACGTAGATGGACTGTGGAGCTGGCAAAAATATGACTTTAAAGGCCAATCTGGAAAAACATGAAAAAACACACAAATATGCCTCAAATTCACTTACACACTCACACGGACCGTGGGGGGGAAGCCAGGGAGCCTGTGAGATTGAAATTTAATTTGAGGCATATTTTGCCTTGTGTCATGATTGGAAATCGCGGAACCGAGAAAAAAAATAGCTGAAGGACATAAATACCAGCCCTAAGCACAAAGACTTAACGCAAACCAGTAACACTTAATACAAGGCAGTAACATTTAACTCAAGCCACTAACCATGAACCCCTCGGCAGTTACACTTAACCCAAGGCAGAAGGCCCCTAAACTACACAGGCATATAAAGTACAGAAGGTGCTCATCGTGGGGGTCGCAATGAGCGCCGAAGAGGATAATTGCAAAGCAGGAAAGGTGCGGCTTGGCAAAAATGGCAATGAGCGGTAAAGCCGCTCGCTATAGGGCTTGCGATGAGCGCCGAAGGTGCACATTGCGGGGCCTGTAAAGTAGATGGGGAAGAGGCTCGCGATGAGCGCCAAAGGTGCTCAGAGGGGCCATATCCTCGAATTTTGTGGCAAACAGCATTGCCAGGCTTCAAATTTTATTGCCGTCATTTTTGTCTATATTCAAGTCTAAATATATAAATATATATATATATATATATATATATATATATATACTGTATATATGAATAAAAAAATATTTAATATTGCTCACGTTATTACTGATATTTTCTGTGTGAACTGATGTCTATAACTTTGATTTACATTACATAAATACTGCATATTTTTTCTGATTCTGCATGCTCGTTAGGCAAGAAAAGAAAATCTGTATTATAATTTTATTTTATCATTACATAGGCACACTTCCACAGACTGCATGGATCCTAGGCCATTCATACATGTACTGGGTACGTAAAACAGCTTCAAAAAGATGGTGGTACACAGCTGGGTTTCAGCAAATATTAGTTGGTAATAAAATGGTTTGGAATACATGGAATGTCGTTAGGGAGGTGGTGCAATATGCAAGGGTTTTCAATTAATTCATGCGGGGGGTAATGATTTGGGAAGCATGCTGTTAAAGGCACTTCTTACAAAGATTAAATTGGATGTGGATAGGTTACACGTTTAAATCCTTAAAATCCATATTATATGATCGGAGATGGTGCACCATATAACATGGCGTTCTCACATTCTTCCTACTTTATTTAATAAATACAGGAAGAAATTCAATTAGACAATGGCTAGCTACATTAGAGCAATGGGTGGAACATCATTACGACACACTGATTTAGAAGGGGAGGATGCATTAGGATTTTATAAAAAGGATGGGGTTCACCTCAATGAATATGGGTCAAATTTGCTTATCTTGGCATTCAAATAAACAATTATTTTAGTCTTGGATGGCTGGGTTTGTCATTTGTCCTTGGTACTTGTTAATTGTTATTGTTAAAGTTGCCACCTTATTAAAATATAATGAATGCATTACAATTGCCACCTTTTTAAAATGTGTTATTACAGTTGCCACACAGCTCTTTTTTATATGGTTAAGAGCACTTTTATTGGTGCTTTTATAAGATGATATGGAGAGTGCTGAATGGTAACTGCACGTCTCTTATTAACACATTTACGGGTCTGGGGCCCTCGGTCCCATAGATGGCAAAGTGTGTGCTTAGAGGTAATTGCGAGCTTCTTGCAAATTCAAGTCAGAAGAGGGCATAATGCTCGATTAATCAGCATGCAATCAAATTTAGATGACTTAGAAGACATTTATCCGATAGGGGTGCGTTGCCTGGGACACGAGGTTCCCATAGTTACAAGGGGTATATTTAGTTGTAACTGCGCACCTCTTGAAATTTGGGTCCGAAAAGGGCAGAGTGCGCAAATTATCCTCACGCAACCAATTTAGATGGTTTGGAATGCATTTAATCGCTAGGGGTGTGTCGCCTGGACAAGTGGGTCCTATAGATGACAAGGGGTGTGCTTAGTTGTAACTGCGAACCACTTGGAATTCGGGTCCGCAAAGGGCAGAGCGCATGATGTATCCGCACGCAACCAAATTAGATGTTTTGTAATGCATTTAAACAATTTGGGGTGTTTTGCCTGTAGGGGAGCCGACGCAGGTCCACCTGTGGCGGGGGTGCTTGCCCACAGGTGTTAAAATGTAATCCCTCCCACCTCTAACACAGTCTCCTCCCGCAATGTGTCCACCTGTTTGACATCTGGTTTGCAGACTGCTTACAACATCCCTGAGTCTGTGCCACGATGATACCGCTCCTTCCAACTGCTCCAGACCGGACTCCACCCCTCTGACAAGTTTATAGTTTATATGTTAGAAAGAGGGTGAATTAAGTATCCTGATGTACATTAAGGTTATTCCTTAACCACAGTTACATTTTTTACATTACTTCTGCATCCATTCTGTTATAAAAAAAAAGTCCTTCCTTGGTAGTAAGACCTCCATCTTGCTAATGCAGCAGTTGGAGAACAAATACAAACATATCTTTGAATGTCAGGTGCCTATTTAATGTAATTGGTGATATTGCCCAAGCAAGGGCTAAACATGGGAGTATGTACTCATAGAACTGTGATGTAGATAAATCCACAGCATTTGCAAGATGGTGGTCTGGCTATCAAGACAGGACTGGTAGTATCAAAATGGTTGTTCCCATAATGGAAAACAAAGAGCCTGATTGAATTGCAAGCCTGCATCTTGCGGGAAACAGGCCGTATGTCTGCGGGCTCCCGTTCATCTCCGATTCTGGTGCTATTCAATTGAACAAGCCCGCAAGTTACGGGCAGAATGCCGAAGCCGTAAACCATGCACTCTTTCATAGCAGTTCGAGGCGGGAACATGATCAGTTAAGCAAGGCTGTAACCTCCCATTTCGAAACAGCCAATAGAAAATGAGACCACCATCATTACAGCAGTAAAACATGGCTGTTACATGTCAATCAATTAGCATCCGCGGGTCCAATATGCAATGGGACTCGCAAAGCCTCAAAATATAAAATAATAAAAATGAATGCCAATACTGTTCTAGTGCATATGTGTGGCCTGATATGTATTAATTCATTGATTCCTGAGATCGATATAACCCCAAAATGACACATAAAAAATATTATTTTTTATTGGCGATTTGCGATCTTGTTGTGCAATTAATTCATAGTGACATAGTTACATAGGGCCTCATTCAATTGCAACTTGGCCAATTGAATAGGGCTCTAAATAAGCACATAACATATATTTTTTAAAGACGTTTTTAGTTGGTAAACATCTATTCAAAAGCAAGGTTTTCACTAAGCTATGTGCTTATTTAGAGCCCTATTCAATTGTCCAAATCGCAATTGAATGAGGCCCTCAGTCATTAAGGTTGAAAAAAGACTTTCAGTCCATCAAGTTCAACCTTTTAAGATCTCTGATCTGCAATATGCTGATTAGTTATTAATTAATTAGTTGCTAATTAATATTAATCAGTTATTTAATTATTTTTTTTCAATTATTAATCCAGAGGAAGGCAAATGTCTTTTATCGCTTTCCCAACCATTTACAGCTCAGTACTGATTTTTTATCTGCATTTACAGTGCTGCGGACAGGGGTTAAACCCCCTTGCGGGTCCTCTCTAGCACTCGTAGGATTCTCTCCTACATTTGCTGTTCACGGGTGTGAAAACATTTGCGGCCAAGGGGAATTGTAGCAATTGAATAGTGATTTGCACATTTTGGACAGTAAAGATCAAAGTCATCGGGAGGCTGTAAGTTCCGGGTTTAACATCCGCAGAGTTTTCAAGCCCATAACCCATAAACCATTTGGAGCCCGCAAAAAGACGCCAATTGAATAGCAAATGAACTTACAACCTCACCTATGGGCTCCTGTAACTTACAATTGCTCAGTTGAATCGGGCTCATAGTTTAAATAGTGAAAGTTTAAATGATGAGAATGTGTGTTATATATAGCAACCTAATATTTTGTCGTTAGCTTTGTATTAAATGCATATCTATCATTGTTTAACAGTTAACTTTCAAATGCTACAAATTGGATGGAACAGTCTCCATTTAAATGACCATTGTTAGATATAGGAATTACACTCTTAGGATATCAAGTACAGATTTATTATTGTTTACACCAGAATTGCCGCCATTCTATGTTGATAGGGTTCAAACTCAAAACAGTGAAGTCATAACACAGAGCCATACAATATGTATTACTTTTTATTATTATACTGCGCCAAGAGCTACAACAGCAAATGGGTATGTGATCAGTTACAATTAAAAACCATATAGAACATTTCATGGTTTCCAAGTCCAACACCAAATCCTAGTTCACAAACCGCAGGCGATGTACAGGATTTTATACTGTAGTCAGTTTCTTTACCATCTGTAATGAAAATGTCCCATTTAAGCAATTAATATAATTTCATCATGTTGAATACACTGTAGATAATAAATGTATTTTCTACTGACAGATGAAACTAATTTACCTCTTATTTGAATAGAGGGGGATTTCAAATTTTACCTGGATTTCTGATTCTCCCAATGTATTCCATACATTTAGTCCGAGACCCTCTGCACATCATAACTTCAGTGGCATTACATTCCTCCAAACCGAATTGAAAGCAGGACGGACATTTTCTTCCATTGGGGGCTTCATTGTCCTCAGGGGGCACTGGTATAGAATAATAAACACAATTGTGGCACAGATTATAAACATAGATGCTCCTGTACATTCACAAACAGGCTTGTAAATAAGTCTACATCTCTTAGCAGATCTGTAATATACAGTATATCGCTGTACCCTGTCTGGATGATTGGAGAGGTGTAATATAAACACTCATGATAGCAAAGCACTTACAGGACGCGTGAAATCAACGTGACATCCTCTGATCTGGGATACAATGGGATGGTAAAACTGGGCTTATACAAAATGTGTCAGAAATTGGATATGAATCACATACAATAGTTGTCAAACTGTGATTCGTCGTCACGCTTGCGACAAATCGCAGTTTGACAACTACGATTGCTGCAAACGGGCCACGCATGCGAATAGCGTGCTGGAAGCCGCGCATGTGCATTGCGGCGGGGCACGCAGACGCATTGCGAATCGGCCCGTGTATGCTTATTGCGCGGCGTACGAGAGAGAGGAGGAGGAGGGGAGACAAACAGGGAAGGAAGGGGAAGACACAGAGGAGAGGGGGGAGACACAGAGGTAGGGGGTAGAGACATAGAGGAGGGGGGAGAGATACAGGGCAGGGAGAGAAGGGGGAGAGACACAGGGGAGGGAGAGGAGGGGGGAAGAGACACAGGGGAGGGGGGAGACACACATGGGTGGGAGAGGAAGGGGGTAGCCACACAGAGGAGGGAGAGGAGGGGGGGAGAGATACAGGGGAATGAGAGGGGGAGAGACACAAAGGAGGGGGGAGAGACACAGGGGAGTGAGAGGAAGGGGGAGCAACACAAAGGAGTGATAGGAGGGCGGGAGAGACACAGGGAAGGGAGAGGAGGGTGGAAGAGACACAGGGGAGGGGGGAGACACACAGGGGGGGGGAGAGGAAGGGGGGTAGCCACACAGAGGAGGGAGAGGAGGGGGAAGATACAGGGGAATGAGAGGGGGGGAGACAGAAAGGAGAGGGGAGAGACATAGTGGATTGAGAGGAGGGGGAGCGACACAAAGGAGTGAGAGGAGGGGGGAAGAGACACAGGGAAGGGAGAGGAGGGCGAAAGAGACACAGGGGAGGGGGAGACACACAGGGGTGGGAGAGGAGGGGGGAGAGACACAGGGGAATGAGAGGGGGGAGAGAGGCAGAGGAGGGGGGAGAAACAGGGGAGTGAGAGGAGGGGGAGAGACACAGGGGAGTGAGGGGAGGGGGGAGAGACACAGGGTTGTGAGAGGAGGGAGGGAGTGACAAAAATGAGTGAGAGGGGGGAAGAGACACAGGGGAGGGGGTGACACACAGGGGTTGGAGAGGAGGTGGGGTAGACACACAGAGGAGAGAGAGGGGGGGGGACACAGGGGAGGGAAATAGGGGGGTACAGAAATGAAAGGGGGAGACACAGGAGGGAATGACACAGGGGAGGTAAGGGGGTAAAGCCACAGGGGGGTAAGGAGACACAAGAGAGGGAGAGGAGGGGGGAAATGAGACACAAGGGAGGAAGAAGACAGAGGGAGAGACTCGCAATAAGAGCCAAAGGCACTCATTGCGAGGCCCATGATGAGCACCGAAGGTGCTCATCGCAAGGCCAGTAAAGTAGAGGGGGAGAGGCTCCCATTGTGGGGCAAACAGCATTGCCAGGATTCACATTTTATTGCCGTCATTTTTGACGGGAAAGTTGCTAGTATATTTATATTTGTATTTATAGCATAAACTCTTGAACATATTCACAAAGTAATAGCTTGTCTGTTAAACATTGGAAACACAAATAATATGGGGGTCTTTAAATTAAGTAAAGTATTTTCAATGCCTTCACTATACATTTTTCTGCTTTATACATTGTATTCATTAGAAAGTAATAATAAGCATTTGGAATACTGTATATATTCAATTTGTTTTTTTAAATAAAGTATAAAATACAGTGGGTGTAAAGAGAATGTCATCATACATTTCCTACAATTCATATAAAAAAAATATTTGTAATAGGTCTATTGTCATTTAAAAAAGAAACGTGTATAATTAACCAGCCTAATTACTATTATTAAATTACTGCTATTAAATTGAAACAAAAATGATCCGTGTATTGAATAGATCATCTGTACTGGCACAGTGTTCATACAAATGTATTCAATGTTCCAATCTAACATATTTTTTGTGTTGATACATTAATAAAATAAATGGGTAACACAACTATTTTATTTTTTAGGAGCAAAGGAGCAAACATATTGTTAATAACAGACGTCCTTCTATAGATAGACCCCTATCTTACTAATACTGCAGATTTATCAGTGACCTGGGCCTATGAGCACTCCCAGGAATATCATGTGCCCATATAATGTGACTGGTGAGGGCTCTGTTATTTGTGACATTTCACAGGGAAATGAAATACACAGTAATGTGTGGGCCCGTGTTTCATAAAAATCTGAGCATTAGCAAGATGTAGGTCTTACTATCATTGGAGAATTGCTGCACCAGTAGTGAAAAATAGAAAAACATTTTTTTACATCTACAGTACCATTGAGAAAGCCACATTTAGTGGCAAAACATGTTTGGTTCTCTACAATTGTGTTATGTGGTGTTCTATCTTATGTGATTTATGTCAGGGGGCATTGACGCATACATTTCGTGTTACTAAGCGGCTCCTTGCTCGTGCCTAAGTTTCTATTAGTGTGTATTATTGGCGATATAGCCTTTGTGCTTCAGTGTGTTATATGATAAAGCGCTCACTAAAGACAGGATGTAGCATCATTGTGTGTGAACTAAGATTCAGTGTCTCTAACTGTTATAGTGCAGCTTCAGTGGTACTGTATAAGGTTACTCTTTATAAGTGCACTCAATTTCTTGGACTATAAAGTAGATATTAAAATGTTAATTCAAAGTTTAAGACATTTTGTGACACTTAAATTCACATAGCCCACTTAGAGGTGGTCTATAGGTCTTGTTGTTAATTATTTTAATTTCCCCTTCTAGTTTTAGTTATTTCAATGAAAGTTAAGTTTTATTTTGGTTCTACAGTAAATGCATGTTAATAGAGTAGTTTTGGTCATAAGGATCTGCTTTTTCTTGGCACTTTTCTTGTGACTTCGTCATAAATTATACTAACAATACAATGAATCAGTAAATTCCTTGTTATATCTACTATGTGTCTTTATTTAAAGGATGTTTTTAACTAAATTAAACGTGAAAAGAGCTCACATCTGAAAGAACAGTTCCTTCCACTATTCTCACATTTCTAATACTTATTCAAACAAAAATTGTCCGTCATCATGAAGAGAAAAGATTATAAATTAAAGGCTGTAATAACTTTAAACTGTGAAGTCAAGTTATACTATTATTATGCCACTTCAGTGGTCTTTAAGTAATGTATATGTGATCATCACTTTCTTATGTTCTTATTTGTAAGTCAACTCACGTACCATTAAACTTCCCAGCATTGCAGTAATTCCCGGAGCAGCATTCTATGTTCTGTACATAATATATCCCATTAGAAGAAGAGTAGATCCGGGTATCACAGGGGAAGTCGCCGGCACAACCTTTGTGAATTGAATCTTGAATAATTCCATCTGAGAAAAAAAGAAAGGAAAACATAAAGGTGATGTAAGAGATGCCAATACCTTGTTAACCCATCAGAGGCCTTTGCTTATTGTAGATAAATGTTTATGAGTTTTTACAATATTTCCTGAAAATGTGCAGACACAATATCCTAAAATTCTGCATTTGTAATATTATATATTTTCATATTCAGTAACAATACTATTATTACCTATTTCTATTTATTTAATTAAAAAAAATTCTTATAAAAAAATATAAAAATATAATCAGAATTTATATAGGAATTACAGATAGTGTTTCAGAAATATAAAAATTTACAATATTTTTGTTGTATGCATGTGTAAGCTGTAAAGGTTATTAAAATCACTGTGCAAAGGCTGTTACTTCTAAATCTCAGAATTTCCTTCAGACTGCACTTAATAAAAAACAATCACATGATACACATCAGGAAGTCCTGTTTATTCTCTACTTATTTGCAGGAGACAGAACAGCAGAGAGTACCTAGTGCTTAAGAAACTGGTTGATCCATATATACCATAACATAATATCATGAAAATATGGTGTGATTTTGAAAACTGATGTTGGTCAAACTTGCTTTGAAGCAATGCTTCTGAAACTTTGTCACTTCATGTAGCCCTTGGTAAGTCCACCATAATGGTCATACCAGTGGTACTTGTGCAGAAAAAAAAATCAGTGCTTAGGCCCCACACACTACTTGCATGAGGTACAAAATAATGGTAAGAAGTGCTTGTAAAAAACACAGTTATGTTAAAGCCTTTGCTTCAGCCTTTCAACATCTCACTTGGGGCCGCATTCTAAACCCACATATTCCGAAAAAGTAGCCACAAGAGGAGGCCGCAAGCTACTATGCTATTCTAATGTCAGTCTCCGGGCGGCTTACGACCATCTAGCTACGATTCATTGTGATGAGCACAATCACAGCTTACTTTCGTCAAAGCATTTGATCGTACGCATCTGAAAGAGTTTTGGCCGCAAGAAAGCCCAAATCACTATTCAAATGCTACTTTCACCCCACCCCTGTGGGGGTGTGTCTCATTGGGATTGGCTTCAAGCATCTGCACCTTCTGTTTCACTGTTGTCACTTTCAATTAGATTGCAGCCAATCAGAAGATGCAGATGCCTTCAGCCAATCACAATGGGATATACCCTGTGTTTTACAAAAGATTGACAGGTCCATCAGTCAATCAATATGGGATATAGGGGTGGCCCTTTCTGATTGACTTAATTTTAGAGTTAAAGGGGGACAGTTGGGGTTAATGGGGTTTATTTGGGGCTAATGGGTTAATGGTTTTGTTAGTGTTAATAGTGTGCTTAGACTTGGTGTCATGAGGGTCCTGACTTATAGGATTAATATAGGCATTCCTAGTGTCCTATAGCGGTCTATATAGACCTCTATTGGACTGATGGGGTTAAATAGAGGCTTATGGAGGTCTGTACAGACCCCCATAAGTGATGGGGTTAATTAGGGGCTCATGGGGCTCTGTAAAGAGCCCCATGAGTGATGGGGTTAATTAGGGGCTCATGGTGCTCTGTATAGAGCCCGATGATTTATAGGATTAATTTGATGCTCATGGGACTCTGTATAGAGTCCCATGAGTGGTAGGTTTCATTTTTATTTATCGCGGGTCCTTTAAGGATCGGGACCCCTGCTGCAAGAGTTTATGTAGGGACACTGCGGGGGTCCCGATGGGGACCCCCAGCATTGGGGGGTTAATGTTAGGTGCCATGGGGGTACTTACAGTACTCCTGCGGCTTGGGGTAACCATTTGTGTGCCACGGGCCCTTTAAGAACCAGCGGCAGGGAATGTAACATTTTTAAATGCTGCAGGGGTCTCGAGCGGGACCCCTACAGCAACGGGTTAATGTGGGGAGCCTGCAGGGCTGTATTATAGTGTTAAAGTAGGGACACTGACGGGGTCCAGATCAGGACCCCTGCATTATAGGGTTAATGTGGGGACACTGCAGGAGTCCCGATTGGTATCCCTGCAATATAGGGTTAATATAGGGACACTCCAGGAGTCCCAATTGGCACCCTGCAGCATGGGGGGTTAATGTTAGTTGCAGTAAGTACCCCCACGGCATGGGGTAGGCATTAGTGTGCTGCAAGCCCTTTAAAGAGCCGTGGCAGAGAATTTAAATCTCAAAGCCCATATGAGTACGGGCTTGGAGATCTTTAAAGTCAAATATATATTCAGCACTTGAGGCAAGCTGCCACATTGCCATTAGCCAATACTGTAATTTGTTGCCAAAGTCCGTCGGGCTTGGAGAACGGGTTACTGGCTTGGAGGTCATTCAAGCCCGTAACCTACGGGCTTGAATGACCTCCAAGCCAGTAACTCGTTCTTTAAGCCAGTAGGACTTTGGCCACAAATGACAGTATTGGTTAGCAGCGATGTGCCAGATTGTGAATGTAGTGCTTTTAATACTCATGTCCCCCATTGTATTCCCCATCGTTTACAGTTGGCTTAGTATTCTTCCGATTTGGCGGGCTTGAACACGGATCTACGGCTGGCGTCTGCGATCAGGATCAAGCCGCCAATGCTTACTGCTGATTGCATGGTTGATGATCGACTGTAAGATGGACCTCCTTGCGGCGCTGCCCAGGTGAATACTAGCGTAGACGTAGTTCTACTCATGGCCGTAAGGCGGCTGCAAGCAATCGCAGGCTTGAGTCTGTTTTACGGACACGATTAGAATGAGGCCCTTAGTATCCAGGCACATCAACAAAGTACAGTATGCCTCTCCATATTGATTTTATTCAAATTTAAGCAAATTTTGCAATAGTGTACATTTGTGGTAGAGATCTTTTTTTTTAAAATAAAAATAAAATATTCACATCTTCTTGACCAAAGAGCCAATTGTATTGCTTTTCACTAAATGTTTAATCAACACTTTTTCTCACAATTTTCAGATCCATCTTCCCCCCTGCAATTTCCAGGAGCCGCTACCATCCCCCCGCCCCAACTCCTATCACTTTGGTCACATTACTTTGATGGCCGAGTGGCCCAAGACCACACAAGATTATGATGTTATTTAAAGAAAAATGCTTTATATTTTTCTGTTCATTCATTTATTAAATTATGTATTTATTGCTTCTTCCTATGCTCATAAAATATATAACTATCCATAAGTTATATGGAACAATATATGCATGAGGAAAACAATAACAAAACAACTGGAGAGAAAAGAAATACCACTGTGAGATTAGCAATAAATTAAAAGGTATCAACACTTACTTATCTTAATGGTTTCGGAGATTGTGACACACTTGGAATCCTTAGGACAGGAAATCTCTTCTGCTTTGCAGGTCCCATTGTGACGTTGGTTGCAGGACAAGCAAAAATTACCATCAGCTGAAGAAGAAAATATTTTACAACATAACTGTTCCAGTTCCTATATAAGCTTAGAATTGATTTTTGTTTCCATAAAAATAATTTACTTGCTTAAATATTCACCCATTCACCCATTGTTTTCAATAAATTTAACAATTAGAAACATTGTCTATGCTACTTATTTCACATCACAGTCATTTAATGTTCTAGATAAATTGTGCCATGTTTAAAACTCAAAATATCATCTAGTGCTTGGAAAAATATATAAATTTAAGAGGATACATTTTTACTGGCCTTAACTTGCTAAGCCACAAATATATATACTTATATTGTGAAATAATGGAGCGTTTTTTGCATTTGGTAATATCTGGCTTCTTCTATGCTTGATATGTATAATTCCAGAAGTTCAATATTAGCCAAGTTTAATCTATACTTAAGCAGTTAACTGTGTTAGTATTGCCTTAATATTTTTACAATCCACATAGTTTATACTTCAGATAATGAGTAAAAACGTTTCTCTTTACCTCCTCTAAATCATCTCCTATTACTCACTGTGGCCCTCATTCAATTGCAATTTGGCCAATTGAATAGGGCTCTAAATAAGCACATAACATTTTTTTAAAGACATGTTTAGTTAGTAAGGGCCTCATTCAATTGCAATTTGGCCAATTGAATAGGGGTCTAAATAAGCACAGAGCATATATTTTTTAAAGAAGTTTTTAGTTTGTGAAAACCTTGCTTTTGGATAGATGCTTACTAACTATAAACTTCTTTAAAAAAAATATGTTATGTGCTTATTTAGTGGCCTATTCAATTGGCCAAATTGCAATTGAATGAGGGCCTAAGCATCTATCCAAAAGCATGGTTTTCACTATGGTTTTCAATAACTAAAAACTTATTTAAAAAAAATATGCTATGTGCTTATATAGAGCCCTATTCAATTGGCCAAATCGCAATTTAATGAGGGCCCAACAGTCCATGATTTTCCATCCTATGATATGCACTAAACCAACATTTCAATAGGTAGTCTCTTATTTTCTAAATTAAATAATCATTATAGAAAAGGCAGCAAAACCTTACCTATAATGTTGAAACCAGAAAGTGAGCACAAACAGAAAATAAGAAATTTCATGCTAAAAGAAAAATAGTTCAATATATTAACTTCAACCTCCTCAGGTCTCAGGATCATACACAGACTAATTCTTATTATCAGATATTTATATATTGTCTAAGCATGACGTGTTAAAACCAACAAGGTTTCTGGTGCCATTAAGTTACACTGACATTTTTTACCTGTGTGTCCTTAGAATATGAGATGATGTGACTGAGCAAATAGTCTGTGTGTTACACAATGACTAAATCAATTAATAAAAACAATTACAGATTCAAAGCTGCCACACCCTGATCAACTTAGGCTTGAGGACATACTGACCTCATACAGGGGTTTGTACTATTTTAGAACTCTAATATTTCAAGTACAGATATCCCTTCGCTCTGTCATTCCCTCTAATTAAAAAAAAAGGTTTGAAAAAACTACACAACCTTCCAAAATGTAAAAGTATATCTTGAATCTCCAACTATAATCCATCCAGCTCAATGCTTCCATTTTTTCTTTGTTCTAGTGATTTATTTTAAACATTGTTCATCATTTTTATACCATAATGGTTCTCATTTAGATAATTATTATATGGTTATTCTAAATCCTGGCCTATTAAAGAATGTCCTTCATGTGTTAATTTCTTATTAACATATATTTTTTTCTTATATGATCTGTGAATAAGTGCTAGAAACTAAAGGGTGTTTTCTGTCCTGTGGTCTGTAATCATTGTGCATGTGAGTAGATTACATTTTTTTTAAAAAGGGGAAGGAGCGAACTTGAGAGTCTGTGAACAGTTTTAGTGTACGTGCAGTTATTGTGCAAGTGTGGGAGTTTAAATAAAAGGAGGGAGTTCAAAGAAAAGGGGATATAAAGGAAAGAAACCTTTTTTTAATATTTTTGGTTAGGTTATAGTAAAACATTATTTATCCAAATATATTGATTTTTCTTCCCTCGCATTTTTGCAATTGGTAATAATGAGTCAGTCCAGTGCAGACCTCACTGAGTGTACATCCTGCCACATGTATGCACTGCTGGAGCAGCTGATCCAGGTTCCATACCCCTGTGACCGGTGTGAGCATGTTGCCTCTCGGGAAGCTCAAATTGGAGAACTGAAGAGGAGAATTGCAGCACTTCATGATATTGCTACACTGGAAAGGGAGCTGATGCTCACTGATCTCAGTTTAGCTGGACCTGGCATGGAGGGTGGAGCTAGGACTAGTGAGGATGTCCAGGTCGGTTATTATTATTATTATTATCATTTATTTGTATCTTCCATTCCCTTTAGATTGTAAGTAGAGAGTTTTCAATCTTGTAGAGTGCTTTGGAAAAAACACTTTCTACAAAGATTCTAAGCTCAAAACAGGGCCCTCCATTTTTTGAAGTATGTTAAAATTATATTTCTCCTTGTTGTTTTCCCCTGTATGGCGCTACGTAATATGTTGGCGCATTACAAATAAAAGTAATAATAATAATAATAATAATGCGCCAACATATTGGTTAGAATCAAGGCAAAATAATAGCACTATTAACATGTTGCAAAGGATGGAGGGTCCTGTCTTTGAACTTAGAATCTTGTATCCAAATTGCTTTCTCCAAATTGCTTTCTCCAAAGCACCTTGCAACATTGAAAACTTGCAAACGTACAATCTAAAGGGGTTTGTTTTTGTGAGGTACAAGAGGGTGAAAGATAAGTTGTGGAAGTTAAGGTGGAAGGGGGTAGTCTTTTAGTGAGGATTTAAAGGGATTTTTAGTGAGGATTTGAAGGTTTTGATTCAGAGAGATAATCTTGTGGAGCAAGGCAATGAGATCCAGAGAATAGGGGCAGCACAAAAAAAAGTCCATGAAGCAGGAATCAGAGGAGGTGATAAGAGAGATGGAAAGAAGAATGATGTTAGCAGAACGAAGAGGGCGGTGGGAGAGTATCTGGAGATGAAAGCAGAGATATAAGGGGTTGCGCTGTTGTTGAAGGCTTTGTAAGTTAGGGTCATGGTTTTATATTTTATGCTGGAGGAAACAGGAAGCCAGTGTAATGATTGATAGAGAGGTGCTACATACACTGAAAGTTGAGTACAGTAGATGAGTCTAGTGGAGGCATTCATTATGGATTGAAGTGGTGACAAGCAGATTATGGGGAGGCCAAGTTCCAGTAGTCAAGACGAGATATGATGAGAGAGTGTATTGGACTATGGTGTGAGCCTTGTGTGTCTTGTGTGAGGTAATGACATATTTTAAAGATGTTTTTGAGATGGAGGCAGGAATTTGTTAGTGACTGTATGTGAGGTAGCTGGGTTACAGTTATAATGGGAAGCACTGGGTATAGGAGGAGGAGGCAGACCAGTTCTGAGTTGGCAAACTTCAACAGATTTGACAGATTGAGTGAAACTGTTGGTTGTCCATTCAGGAATGGCAATGCCAGATAGAGCTGTTCCCAAAAGTTCTACTGGAGGAGAGGAAGGAAAGAATAGGTAGAGCAACAGGTTTTGATGGTGCGGGACTCTTTTATTAGCAAGGTAGACAGGGTAAGTTGTCACCCAGATCCAAGCAATCAAATACTTTGCTATCTCCCTGTGCTCTGGTTCAGCATTTTGTGGATAAATTGTTGGGAGGGGCTGGAAATGAAGTGTTCTAAATACGATGAAGATGAAGTGTCCTAAATAATGATTATTGGCAACTAGGAAATCAGATTAAGGCAGCAACCTGCAAGGTAGTATTTTCTGAGAAACTACCAGTGCCACGTTCTAGCCCAGGGAGACAGAAGGAGCTTAGAGAGGTAATACATAGTACACTAAGGAGGGGTTTGGGTTCTTAGAGCACTGGGCTGACTTCTCACTTGGGTACAATCTCTATAGTAGTGATGGAGTGCAACTTAATAATGAGGAAACTTTTGTGCCAGGGGATAGGATGGTAGAAAGGCTGGGGGGGGGGGTTAACTAGTATGTGGGGAGGGGACCAGATAAAAGTAATGGGGTAGAAAGTGTAGATTGGAAAAGGGATGAATTACCATATTTATCGGCGTATAACACGCACTTTTTCTCCCTGAAAATAGGGGGCAAATGATGTGTGCGTGTTATACGCCGATATTCCCTCCCCCTCCTCATCCTCAACCCCCCTCCGCATTCTAACCACCCTCTGCATTCTAACCCCCCCTCCTCAACCTAAACCCCCCTCCTCAACCTCCGCATTCTAACCCCCCTCCGCATTCTAACCCCCCCCTCAACCTAAACCCCCCTAAATACCTCCCCCTCACTTACCTGCTTCTGCTCCGGCCTCCGCTCCCGGTATATGCTAATGACGTGGTGCGCATGTGACATCACATGCGTGCCGGGAGCGGAGCGGAGGCTGGAGCAGAAGCAGGTAAGTGAGCGGGAGGTATTTAGGGGGGTTCAGGTTGAGAAGGGGGGTTTTAGAATGAGGAGGGGGGTTTTAGAATGCGGAGGGGGGTTTAGAATGTGGAGGGGGGTTTAGAAGGGGGGTTGAGGAGGGTGGTTGAGGAGGGGGTTGAGGATAGGGGGGTTGAGGAAGGAGGATGAGGATGGGGGGTTGAGGAGGGGGTTTGAGGAGGGAGGTTGAGGAGGGGGTTGAGGATGGGGGGTTTAGGAAGGAGGATGAGGAGGGAGGTTGAGGAGGGGGTTGAGGATGAGGAGAGGGGTTGAGGATGAGGAGGGGGGTTGAGGGTGAGGAGGGAGGGTGAGGAGGGAGGTTGAGGAGGGTGGTTGAGGTTGAGGAGGGGGGTTGAAGAGGGGGTTGAGGATAGGGGGGTTGAGGAAGGAGGACGAGGATAGGGGGGTAGCGGGGGGTTTGAGGAGGGGGTTTGAGGAGGGGGTTGAGGATGGGGGGTTGAGGAGGGAGGATGAGGAGTGAGGTTGAGGAGGGAGGTTGAGGATGAGGAGAGAGGTTGAGGATGAGGTGGGAGGTTGAGGATGAGGAGGGGGGTTGAGGGTGAGGAGGGAGGTTGAGGAGGGTGGTTGAGGTTGAGGAGGGGGGTTGAAGAGGGGGTTGAGGATAGTGGGGTTGAGGAAGGAGGATGAGGATGGGGGGTTGAGGAGGTGGGTTAAGGGGGGGTTGAGGAGGGGGTTTGAGGAGGGGGGTTGAGGGTGAGGAGGGAGGTTGAGGAGGGTGGTTGAGGTTGAGGAGGGGGGTTGAAGAGGGGGTTGAGGATAGTGGGGTTGAGGAAGGAGGATGAGGATGGGGGGTTGAGGAGGTGGGTTAAGGGGGGGTTGAGGAGGGGGTTTGAGGAGGGGGGTTGAGGGTGAGGAGGGAGGTTGAGGAGGGTGGTTGAGGTTGAGGAGGGGGGTTGAAGAGGGGGTTGAGGATAGTGGGGTTGAGGAAGGAGGATGAGGATGGGGGGTTGAGGAGGTGGGTTAAGGGGGGGTTGAGGAGGGGGTTTGAGGAGGGGGTTTAGGATGGGGCGGTTGAGGAGGGAGGATGAGGAGGGAGGTTGAGGAGGGAGGTTGAGGATGAGGAGGGAGGTTGAGGATGAGGAGGGAGGTTGAGGAGGGAGGTTGAGGAGGGAGGTGGAGGATGAGGAGGGAGGTTGAGGATTGAGGTTGAGGATGAGGAGGGAGGTTGAGGATGAGGAGGGAGGTTGAGGATGAGGAGGGAGGTTGAGAATGAGGAGGGGGGTTGAGGAGGGAGAATGAGGAGGGAGTTTGAGGAGGGGGTTGAGGATGCGGAGGGAGGTTGAGGATAAGGAGGGGGTTGAGGATGAGGAGGGGGGTTGAGGATGAGGGGGGAGGTTGAGGAGGGGGGTTGAGGTTGAGGAGGGGGGTTGAGGTTGAGGAGGGGGGTTGAGGGGGGTTTGAGGATGGGGGGTTGAGGAGGGGGTGGAGGAGGGGGGGATGAGGAGGGAGGATGAGGAGGGAGGTTGAGGAGGGGGTTGAGGATGAGGAGGGAAGTTGAGGTTGAAGATTTTGCTTCAAAGCTCTTTATTTGAAACTTAATTTTTTTTCTTGAAATTACCTTCTTAAAATGAGGTGCGTGTCATACGCCGGTGCGTGTTATACGCCGTTAAATACGGTAATTGTCAATGTTTCAATTGGCTTTTTCTGTGCCAGGGGAAAGGATAGTTGAATGGCTGGGGGAGTTTTTAAACTAGTAGGTGGGGGGAGGGACCAGATGAAAGTAATGGGGTAGAAAGGGTAGAGGGGAAAAGGGATGAAAAAATACACATGGGGAGGAGAAGGAGGGAGTGTTAGCAGAGTCAAAAGGAGGTATTGCTAAGTAACTCAAATACAGTGGCAGACACTTTAAAACTTCAGTCATAGCAACATAAGGTGTTACTATGCAGATATTTATACAGGTCCTCATTCAATTTGAATTTTTCCAATTGAATAGGGCTCTATGTAAGCACATAACATATTTTTTTGACAGAACTTTTTAGTTAGTGAAAACCTTGCTTTTGGATAGAAGTTCAGTAACTAAAAAGTTCTGTCCAAATTTTGTGTATGTGCTTATATAGAGCCCTATTCAATTGGGCAACCCGGAATTGAATGAGGCTCATATTGTCTAAGCATGATGTGTTAAAAAAACAAGGTTTCTGGTGCCATCAAATTACACTGACATTATTTTACTTGGGAAATTAGATAATGTGACTGAACAAATAGTCTTTCCACAATTGCTTAATCAATTAATAAAAAAAATGACATAAAGCAGCCACACCCTGATCAACTTAGTCTTGAGGACATACTGAGTTTTATACTAGTTTATAACTATTATATTTCAAGTACAGGTATCCCCTTGCTCTGTCATTCCCTCTAATTCAAAAAAAGCTTAAAAAACTACACAAACTCAAAAAATGTAATAAATAAATCTTGAGACTCCAACTATAATACATCCAGTTCAATGCTTCCGTTTTATCTTTGTTCTATTGATTTATTTTTAACATTGTTCATAATTTTTATACCATAATAGTTTTCATTTAGAGAATTATTACATGGTTATTCTCAAGTAGTACATCACAATTTAAGATGCCAGAAGCTTGTCAGGGAAAATGGGAGATTTAGTAGAATAATTAGCGGTACATGAAAAATGGGACTTGATAGGTATTACTGAAACATGATGGAATGAATTTCATGACTGGATGGTTATAACCTATTTAGAAAAGATAGAGTAATGGTAGAAGTGGAGACAGGATTTGTCTGTACGTTAAGCCTGAAATGGTCTGTACGTTAAGCCACATATGGTGGAACTAGTGATAATGTTGAATCCTTGTGGTTTGAGTAAAATAGCAGAGGATCAAATCCTAAAAGACTATTGATAGGAGTATGTTATAAACCACCAAATATAATTGAAGGTGAATAATTGCAATTATTGTTACAGATTTAAAATGTAGCTAAGCATGGTCAAGTTCTAATAATTGGAGATTATAACTACCCTGAAATAAACTGGATAAAAGAGACCAGCAGTTCAACAAAGTGGAACTGCAAACAGGAACCCCAGTGTATGTAGTGAGGTCCATGTTAGAAGGTGCTATGGCAGCCACACAGCACACAGCACAGACAGGAAGTAGCAGGCAGAGTCATATCCGAGCAGTGACTTGGGGACTGAGATCAGTGCTCTCTTATTGGCTGAGGAAGACACAGCAGGTGAATAATGGCTGAAAATTGGTCCCCTAATGCTGCATGCTGATTGTGGGGATCAGGTGCCTGTGTACACACCCCTGGGGTGTCAACATAATCATTAGATGAATTTTTAGGTATTAATAAAAACAAAATGTTTTATGATATGTAATGCATATACAAAGGATGCTTTTTGCCTAAATAATGCAAAAATGTAATAATCTAGGAAACTTGGATATGCCTTTAATTGTAAAAGGGCAAATGTTAATGGTCTAAGTGCAGCAATACAACATATAGACTGGGATAAAGAACTTACCAGTAAATATACTGAAAATAAATGGATAACATTTAAATCCTTACTAAATATACATTCTAATCACTGTATGCAATGTGAAAATAAAATGAATAGGAGTACATCCCATCCCATGTGGCTTAACAATGATTTAAAGATCATGATAAGGAAAGAAAACAGGAATTTAAATTATACAAGAAAAAGGGAACAGATGCAGCTTTATGTGAGTACAAGGAAATCCCCAAGGCTTTAAAAAAATATTATAAATTATTAATTTTAGTTTTAATGCTTTACATTATTTTTGAGTTAATGGTATAGGAAGTGTTGGAAATAAATATATCAGTTTAGGAAGAATGTTCATTTTTATTGAGACTATTTTCCACATCCAAGATATTGGTAATTTGTGCCAGAGTTGTAAGACATTGTTGATTTTTGAAAGCAAGGGCGGTATAGCTTGCTATATATAATTCTAAATGTGAAGTCAACACATAAGTATTTCAATTAGTTTTTTTAAAAGTGAAGGGACCATAAAACTGAGAAGCTTGATTGTGGATTGAATCCCCCCACACCCCACATTTATCCTCAAGGAAAGTTCTTAGAACAATATTTGTTAAGATTAAGAGGAAGACAGAATGTGATTTTATAAATTTCACTTCATGTGAATGTGACTTTATTCATTTTAGTATGAAGATTCTTGACTGGTTTGTCATTGATTTTTTATTAACATTTTTTTTTTCATTGTGTCACCTTTCCCTAACTGTTGTGTATCACAAAACATAAAAACACATTTGTTTTCAATTTTTTTAAATAAAAATGTATTAAAAAAAACTCTTCTTCTACAAACAAGTTAGTGTATATTATATTTCTATTTTTATAAATGTGGACCTTAATCTCAATTATTCCTTCTTCTGATTTGCATTCTCACCTCTGAGTGGAACCTTCTAACATCTATCTATATTGGTTACATGCAAAGAAATACCACGTAAAAGTAATATTTTTATACATTTTATAGGTTTACTACTTATGTTTATTTATATTCTAGAAGACTGTAGTTCAAGAAAAACTGCACTTGTTTAGAAGTATGTAACAAACTATCACCATTAGCAGCTCTGTAAGATTGGACATTTTTTTTTTTTTTAAATCAAACATTTTGAAGATTCTGTTTATAAGTAAAGGGGTTGACTTTCTGCTTGTTATGTGTCTTCTTAAAAGCTAGAGTAATGTGCGGAGCCAGGGCGGAAGGCAGAGAGAATTCAGGGGCTTTACTAGATAACTGGGTCAGACTGAAACTGACACTACATTAATCCCCCCTCACAGGCCAAGAAGCAGATGACATATCAGGAAATGTAAATTCAGTTCTCCAGAACTTATGACCAGTTACCGTCATACCTGGAATATCCCCAAAGCCCAACAAACCTGAAATAACGACATGACACCAATCTGGGTATAAAAAACTGGCCACAGCTTCTTTATTAAACTTAACAGGAAAAACCAAAACCAAATCTTAATTAACCAAAATTCCAAGGGCCTCATTCAATTATCGGCCGTAAAACGGCCGCAAAGCTGCGATTCCTTGCGGCCGTCTTACGGCCCCGTGTAGAGCTACTTTTACCTTGCAATTCAATTATACGGCGCCGCAAGGATATCCCCTTCCGGCCGGCCGCATATCATGCAAACGGCCGGAAGCTTTTTCCCAGCGCCCGTAAATCTTGTTTTCCGGCCGCAAAGTCCGAAAACTGAAAATGCAAATATAAAATCGAGAATGCACTGTAAAGCTCCGTAAATGCTAGGCATCATAATGGGGGACACGAGGATTAATAGCAACACCCTCTCAAGCTTGCACATCAGCCCAAATCAGATATATTATTTACGGATTACTTTACGTCCCGTAGTTCCGCGGGCTGGTCCTTGTTCAAACCCGTACGGGTTTGGAGATGGAGTGCCGCAAACCAAGCATTGTAATAGCCAATATATATTCAATCCAGCACTGGGGGGGCATGAGGATTACTAGCCAAACATTCTCAAGCTTGCACATCGCCAAATTGTACTTTGATTTTAAAATCCGTACAAGTCCCACGGACTTCACTGACCAAGCCCGTAGCTCCGTATTCAAGCCCGTGCGGGCTGTCCTCCAAGCCCGCAGCTCGTTTTTAAAGGCCGTACGTGCTTGGAGGTTAAAGGTATCCATTTTGTTACGGTTTTTGCAGTCTGCATGTAACTGCTGTAACCCTAAAATGGAGGCCCAAGCATTACAGCCTACAAATTAACAAGACTTCAAATTAGTTTAATATTCCTCATATGTTTGATTGGTCAGCACACATATAGGTTCCATTGTAGCCTCTAAAACAGCCCCATAATAGAATATGTCACCCCAATATTGGCGCGCACAGCAAATGTGTTTTGACAACATGCAGCTGACATGAGCGGTCCCACATCATTGCGCAGTTCTAATATTTTGGACTGTTGGGCGTCGATGAAAGGGCGCAAGTGATATGACCTAATGCCATAAACCCTTCTAACCCTTGTAGCCGCAGCCTAATCCTAACCCTTACACCCCACCGCCTAATCCTAATCATGAGATCCGCTAGCCTCCTGTCGGGCCTGCTGTTGATGATGCGCGCATGTGTCGGTGCGCAGATGACAGCGCACATTCGATGCACGCTATATGGTTGATCAACGATAGAATACACATCTCGCTCATCACATCTACATTAGAGAATACAAATAGTGGCCAAATCAGACCGCCACTTGGCATATATCAAGTACCAGGGGAATATTTCATTATATGTGGTTAAGTTCTTCAGTTGTGTCCGACTCTCCGTGACCCTATGGACTGCAGCACATTCAGCTAGGTCTCTGCCTGTGCTGTTCTCAAAAGTTTGAAGGCCAAAGAGATTGGAGTGGGTTGTCAGTTCCTCCTCTAGTGGATTGGGATTTCTCTGATCTCTCTGCTATGACCTGCCCACCTACAGTAGCTCACAGCTTCATTCAGGTACACAAGCTGCTTCACCACCACCACCACTTAGCAACGCTCATCCATGTAAATTGATAAATAGCAGAACAGTTTGGAAGTTCACCAAATGGGAATAACTAGACACCTGGCACATGGCTCCCACCAGGATGGGCGTAGCAGAGATTATGCCTGATGGCGGTGAGTTTGCTGTCGATCCCAGAGCTTGCGGCCCTTCCTGATGGGTCAGAGTAGATATGTGTGGTGCATGTTACCCTGGTCCCCTTCAGCATTGCTAAGTAGTGTGAAGGGGCTTGTGTACCTGAATGAAGCTGGGAGCTACTGTAGGTGGGCAGGTCATAGCAGAGAGATCAGACAAGGTCCAATCCACTTGAGAAGGAACTGACAACCCACTCCAATCTCTTTGGCCTTCAAACTTTGGAGAACAGCAAAGGCAGAGACCTAGCTGAATGTGCTGCAGTCCATAGGGTCACGGAGAGTCGGACACAACTGAAGAACTTAACCACATATAATGAAATATTCCCCAGGTACTTGATATATGCCAAGTGGCGGTCTGATTTGGCCACTATTTGTATTCTCTAATGTAGATGTGATGAGCTAGATGTATATGCAATTAGATAGAGATTTAAGGGATCCCAATAGAGCTCATGTGCGTGGCAAAGGGTTCATATGACCTGACTCATGTTTTACTCTTGCTATTGAATTGGGTAGTGTGGCTTTAATCATATTATGCATGTTGCAGCATGGTTTGTCAGATTGGCATGTGCATGACCATTACAACATATGATAACCAAAGGATATTTAGCCAATGCATGTTCATTATTGGGCAACTAACTGTATTCACACATATGCTAACTGATGTGGGTGAAGGGGTTTGTGTACTTCAATGAAGCTGTGAGCTAGCCTACATCGGGCCAGTGTAGGGGGGTACGTCTTATCAGAGAGGTCAGACTAATCCCAATCAACTAGAGACGGAACTGGAAAAGCACTCCAGTGTCACCTGTCCTATTCATTGTAGGCCCTCAGGGGAATGTTCCTACTCCACAGTATCGCTAATCAGACTTGTCATGGGTATTAACCCTATATTAGTAGTAGATATGATATTTGGGATCAGATGATATCTCAAGCTATTCTGACTCCTCAACAGTTTTAGATGTATTGATCTATTGCATGTTAACTATGGCTCATCAGTTTACATTTAGAGGAATGTGACACTAATGTAATGCATGTGGATTTCCCTGAACCAAACATATTCATAACACATGGACGCAGTCAGAAAGGTCTAACAAAGCTTTATTTTTTACTCAGACCACAATCAGCAGTGGTCAAGATTGTGCATTCACATAACAGTATAACAAAGCTTGATTTGATAGACAGACCACAATCAGCAGTGGTCAAGATTGTGCATTCACATAACAGTATAACAAAGCTTGATTTGATACACAGACCACAATCAGCAGTGGTCAAGATTGTGCATTCACATAACAGTATAACAAAGCTTTATTTGATACACAGACCACAATCAGCAGTGGTCAAAACTGCATTAATATCATGGGTGTGGTGTGGGCGGGTCCTTGAAGAGCAAGAGGCTGGAAAAAAGGGGAAACCTACAGGGGTCAATCTAATAGTCTAGAATAAGCATGATGCATAGCACCTACCAGGGTCACATGCTGCAACCGGAACCAGAAATCTCTTCATTTAACTGAAGAAACCATTTATGTGCATAGCACTTACAACTTGTAACTAGATCTGCTCAATTAAACAGATGATTCAACCTTTGGACTATGTAATCCAATCCAGTTTCACACATACAGTGTGTTGAACAAACAAAAATCTGAAAGAAGTGTTCAAATCAAAAAATGCGGAGGAGGATCCAAAACAATTTAGAATCACGATGTATGTACAGTACAGTTCTAAATCCTGTACCAATATACCAACTCACCTGATTACCATCTGCAAGCTTTACTAACCATTAGCTAGGTCTGTGGATAATCAGAAATATGGGCAAATAGCCATTATTATGGAGAGGACACAAAGGTCAGCAGCCAGATTCACTGTTTCTTACATCAGACCCAAAGATCTGTTCTCAGACTGCTATTGAGGTCAGGATCACATGCGTCACTAGTGCATATATTAATGCTGGCTGTTATTAACATGCCATTGTGAGACTTTGCAAGTCCACCGCCATAGCGGTATTAGTCTACATTTAAGCTACCAACAATCATGTTGGAGATATGTGGCTATATGATAGCTTTAAGATTGTGGGAGCTACATGTTAAGGGGGCTGCCATTGAAGGCATGTCTACCTGAGAGGCACTGGGAAAACCCTCCACCTCATAATTACTCCACAATGCTTGCAGATGTAGGAGATGCCTTCATGGACCTAAATTAAAAAAATTAAAAAAAGACAAAACCTAAACAATAAGGCCTGAAAACATCATAGGGCCTGCAGCATCTCTTCTCAACAGCACTCCTTAGTGACAATGTATTGGTCACACTACTAATTAACAGCCTCATTAAATTGCTATGTAACAAATTGAATAGGGCTCTATATAAGCACACAGCATCTTTTTGAAAGCAAGTTTTTAGTTAGGGAACTTCTATGCAAAAGCCAGGTCTTCACTAACTAAAAACTTCTGTAAAACCAATATGCTATGTGCTTATATAGAGCCCTATTCAATTGCCCAAATCACATTTGAATGAGGCCCTTTGTGTTGTGTTTAACCTGTGACCAATTGATGGTCACTGAGGAGTGCTGTTGAGAAGGCGAAAATATGTCTGCAGACCCTATGGGCGTCATTCAATTGCGATATGGCCGATTGAAAAGGGCTCTATATAAGCACAGAGCATATATTTCTTTACAGACGTTTGTAGTTAGTGAAGACCTTGCTTTTGGAGAGAAGTTCACTAACTACAAACATCTGTATAAAATATGCTCTGTGCTCAAATTGATCCCTTAGCAATCGGCCACATTGCAATTGAATGAGGCCCTATGTCCTCCTCCGCTTGGGCCCAGGACCCACATCACCTGTGCCCATCCTCCGTCTCCCCTCTGGTGGTGTTGGTGGGGGGGAGGGCGGGCGGTGCCAGGCAGCGGTGGTCTGGGCGGTGGCGGACACATGGGAGGAGAGGAGGGGCCAGGCTGCTCTTGGCTGGGGGATTGTGAGATCCCCGTTGATGCTGGGCTGGGGACCATGGCATGTCTGAGCAGCCTGACCTGAAGGTGCTCCGATGTCATGTGGTGCCTCCTCACCTCCCTGGACAGCCTGGCCAGGCTGTGGGTCATCTGTGACCTGAGGGCAGAGATGCTGGCATCCATCCGGAGCTGGTTGGCCTCTATCCTCTGGCTGCTGGCCAGCAGCTCCTTCAGGACGGCCAGCGTCTCCACCTGCACAGCCTGGCTCTGCGGCGACGACACCGCTGGGTGGGCGTGGTGAGGTGATGCGGGGAGGTCCACAGCTGGAGCCGGTGGGGAGAATGTGCCCGGTGGTGACCAGGCCAGCACACTTTGGGGAAGGAGGTGCTGTCCCTTGGGGGGATGAGGGCCCCAGAGCAAGCCTCTCGAGGATGGGCATAGGCCCAGGGCTTGGGGCAGGTGACCCCGCAAGGTCAATGACCAGCCCATCCTCTGACCCAGAGCCCTCTGATCTCCTTTCCTCCTCCCCCTGTGCTGGAGGATCCTGGTACGGGGCTGATGGCCCCGCCTCCTCGCTATGGTCACAGGACCCAGAGCTCCTCCTGGATGCTGAGAGATAGAGAAGAAAGGTACATGTCATTAGTATGTTGATTAGCTCATTGATAGGTGTTCATTTCTAATTATCTGACATCTAGCCTTGAATATGGATGATTCTCCTCTTTGCAACTCTGATTAGCTATCTTATACTAGCTGTTATCTATTCTTAGGTTTCTGTTCTGGATGGTTCTCGGCTCACAACTCTATCTGTATTACGGCTGCTGTCTGTAACTGCGTAGGCTGAACGGGCACACCAATACATGGACTCTGTATTACAGGGGTGTCCAAACTCTTTCCCGGATTGGAAGATATCCTTTCTGTGGACTGGTGAGTCAATCAGGATGAATGAAGAAGCAATTGACTCACCTGTGCGCAGCAGGGTTATCAAATCCAGCCATGTGTGTGGCCCACCAGGACCGAGTTTCGACACACCTGCTCTATTGCTTGATTACTGTTGTTGTGACCAGGAATGACAGTGATTTGTCAGCTTCATGAATTTAAGGATGCATCCATCTATCCCTTGTTATTTCATGGAGCTGACATGTCAGTGTCATGGCCATGTGTAGTGTGTGTGATGCACATGTGGTGGCATGTTGCTGTATGTCATATTCACCTGCCATGGAGGCTGGGTCCTGCTGCTCCACCGGGCCTGATGCTCCAGCTGCGTCGGAGGGTGCAAGCATGGCCCTTGCAATCCCTTCATGGGCAAGGTACTTGACCCTCCGCCCCTCGGCCTCCTGCACCATCTTCCTCCTCACCGCGGCCCTGATGTCGTCAAACCGGTGCTTAATGGACCGCAGACTCCGTCCACGGCCCGCCACACCGTTGACCAGATCCACCACCTGCTGCCAAGCAGTAGCACGGGGCCCAGCCTTTACTTCCCTACCCCCCGAGGTGATGACGGGGCGGGCAAGGATGGCCTCCAGGAGGACCCTGTTTTCCTCCCGGCTATAATTGTGGGCCCTGGACCTGCCGCCAGCCTCTTGCTCTTCTGCCTGGGGATGAGGACCCTCTCCACTCTCCCTCCTCCTCCTCCTTCCTCCTCCTCCTCTCCTCTCCTCCCTCCCTCCTCTCCTCTCCTCTCTCCCTCCTCCTCCTCTCCTCTCCTCCCTCCTTCCTCTACTCTCCTCTCTCCCTCCTCCTCCTCTCCTCTCCTCCCTCCTTCCTCTACTCTCCTCTCTCCCTCCTCCTCCTCTTCTCTCCTCCCTCCTTCCTCTACTCTCCTCTCTCCCTCCTCCTCCTCTCCTCTCCTCCCTTCTCCCTCCTCCTCTCCTCCCTCCTTCCTCTACTCTCCTCCCTTCTCCCTCCTCTCCTCTCCTCCCTCCTTCTCCTCCTCTCCTCCCTCCTTCTCCTCCTCTCCTCCCTCCTCCTCTCCTCCCTCCTTCCTCCTCCTTCCTCCTCCTCTCCTCCCTCCTCCACTACCTCCTCCTCCACTAACTCCTCCTCCACTACCTCCTCCTCCACTACCTCCCCCTCCTCCACTAGTACCTCCTCCTCACTCCTCCCTTCCTCTTCCCCACCTCCACGCCCCGGGACTCCCTGCCACTCCTCCACCCTCTGCTCCTCTCCCTCCATCACCACCTGAAAAGAAAAGAAAAAGAAATTAAGAAATGTTTTAGTGGGTTTGCCTGCTCCACGCTCGTCCCCCATTCTGATCGCCTATAACACTATTTCTGCTTGGATATCAATGTTGGAACTAACTGCAGTAATCAACCTTAAGTGGACAGAGCCTGTGACAGCAGTGGGAGGGGTGTACAGCACCTCTCACTCTGGACCTGAGAGGCGCTGATGAAACACGCTAGATCAATACTTTCATAAACAATGTGGAAGGGTCAGTTACAGTTTGCATATATACAAGGCATGCGGCTATTTACTGTGTGCTTCTATCATGTGTGGGGAGTGGACCATGTCTGAGGCCACTAATATCCTATCTGCATTATATTCTGCACATATTCATGGGCATGGTACCTATCCTGAAGCCATCCTCTGTACCAGAGGTAGTAGGAACTACATGGTCCTGCTGTTCTAGGCTAAAAAAAGGTTCTTGTCAAGCCCCATTGAAGAAGCAGTTTGGAACACCTATGTGTATTGCAAATATGTGTAGAAATCTCACTGAAACTCAAACTCAATCTCAAACTCAATCTCAAACTCAATCTCAAACTCAATCTCAAACTCAATCACACTCAAACTCAATCACACTCAAACTCAATCACACTCAAACTCAATCACACTCAAACTCAATCACACTCAAACTCAATCACACTCAAACTCAATCACACTCAAACTCAATCACACTCAATCTCAATCTCAAACTCAGAATCAATCTCTCTCTCTATATATATATATATATATATAGAGAGAGAGATAGAGAGAGATTTTGAGAGAGAGAGCCAGATCTAATATTACACAGAAAAATATAAATAACTTACCTCCCTCCAGAAAACTCCTCTCCCCACAAAAACAAACTCGCCAAACCTATAGGCCAACAGCAAAAAAAACCACAATTGTACTTCTCGCCAGTGCATTCAGTAAATATAGAAGTTGGCAAAACATACAAATAAAAGACAGCTTGATAGGATGAAAAGCATGTACAATGCAACTTACCTCCCTCCAAACCCCTAAGGGCCGGATCAAAGATCCAAAATCCTCCAAACACCTATAAACAAGCAAAGAAATCAATTTTACTTCTCGCCAGTGTATTCAGTAAATATAGAAATTGGCAAAACATACAAATAAAAGACAGATTTATAGGATGAAAAGCATGTACAATGCAACTTACCTCCCTCCAAACTCCTATGGGCCGGATCCAAACTCCCACACAACCAAAAATACTCAAAACACCTATAAAGAAGCAAAAAACACAATTGTACCTCTCACCAGTGTATTCAGTAAATATAGAAATTGGCCAAACATACAAATAAAAGACAGCTTTATAGGATGAAAAGCATGTACAATGCAACTTACCTCCCTCCAAACTCCTATGGGCCGGATATAAACTCCCAAACTCTCCAAACTACCTCCAAACACCTATAAACAAGCCAAAAACACTATTGTACTTCTTTACATCGGCATCCGTAAATGTAGTAACGGATTCCCGTAAAAGGAACTTAAACCGCGACTTGATAATAAAGCAACTTACCTACTCTCAACCACCTAGCTCCTGGAACCGCGTGCTACTTCGTCCGAAATCACAACACAGTCGAGGCGTGGGTGCGTGTCATTCCTATTTATTCACTCCCACTGTCAATCAAATGCTCTATCCCATAAATGATTGGCTGTGCGACCTGTGGCGCGATGCGTGATTCCGCTATTGGATGGTTCGTGCCGGGCGCGGCTAGTCCGTCCCCCTTGCGTTCGCGCCTAAACGTCACGGCCTTCCTACATTCGGAAGGCCGCGATTCACGCATGGCTAGATTTAATTTACGGCCGCAGCCGCATCCGTTGAAGTCCACACGATGCACTTACGGCATTGTAATGAAACAGGGCTGAAAGGGCCCTAAAAGTGTAAAGGAAGCAATAAAAGGCATTGGAATTACTGTAAAAACAATCCACAATGATCAAATATGTTAATAAAAGAGATTGTTTTGGTGTCATGTACATCCTCAAAATGGCGGCCAAATTAACCCTTTAGCACTCAGAAAGGATAGAATGTGTCCCCTAAACATATCAACATTATCTGATTTACATCTCTTTTATCACATCTAGATGTTTGAACACAAATATTGTATATATTTTCACGCCACATTACATAGATCATGGAGCATGGGCCCAAATTCAAATGTGGTCCAGAATATTAGGGGTTACTAATTAAAATGGCTCAACAAATCCATAATCAGGGAACTTCATAACATGATGAAGCTTAGATACACCAGTGAGCTTTTCCATTTGTGAAATCAACCCGGATAATCACAGCTGGGGTAATTAGCAAGCTATATAACCACACCATCATCCATGAATTAGCAAGTCTGAACCATCATGGATAGCAGCAACCTGAGTACAGCGTATAGGTATGTGAGGAGAGTGCAGCGTCGTAGGAATGGATATTTGTTTCGAATGTTGCAGAGTGGAAACCGGGATGTCAGGCGTGCGACTGTGGAGTGGCTGAGGCGTGACAGAGAGGGGCGGCTGGGAGTGAATGTGGGTGAGCGTGCTGATGCAATCCATGGTGGTCCGGAACCAAGCCAGGCAAGTGGCTCATCCCAGGATATGCCTAGGGTCATGGTGGGGGGTCAGTTAGGGGAGAGAGCTCCAGTGGCACAGGGACATGGGGATATGAGGGCACCTGCAGACAGGGAGGAGGACCTTGATGTGGGTGATCAGCTGATGGGGGGGCCAGATGAGAGACCCCTAGAGGGTGTGGCATATGAAGTGGGGGCTTCTGCACAGCCAGACCCACAGGGGGGTGAGCAGGCCCAGGAGCCTGCCAGGAGGCTTCGTGCACCCAGGGTGTACAGGGAGAGAGTCACATTAGAGGGGTTAACTGATGTGGAAGTGTATGAGCGTTTTAGGCTAACCCGTGCCAGCCTGGAGGAGCTCTATGCGGTCCTGAGGGAGGACATGGAGCCTTCCTCACGGACCAATAGAGCCATCCCAGGCATGACACGGATGTTAGCCGCCATACACATCCTATCATCTGGTAGTTTTCAGAACACTGCTAGCATAGTAGGAGGAATGTCTCAAGCAAGCCTTTCATTGTGCCTGAGCACATTCCTCCATGCTATCGTTCCGAAAGCTGCCAGATACATCAGTTTTCCCCACACTGGGGAAGAGATCTTGAAGGTGAAAGCAGATTTCTTTCGAATGGGAGGTATCCCCAATGTGCTCGGTGCTATAGATTGTACACATGTAGCATTGATACCTCCTAGAGAGCAAGAAGCCATGTTCCGAAATCGCAAACACTATCATTCCATCAATGTACAGGCTGTTTGTGATGCAGACATGCGCATACAAAATGTGGTTGCAGGCTTCCCGGGAAGTACTCATGATGCCCATATCCTGCGTCAGTCATCCACCCATCGTTATTTTGAGTCTGGAGAAGCTCCACCTGGGTGGCTACTGGGTGAGTACCCATAAAGGATCCCCTAAAATATACATAATGTTCCACTGTAATGTTATTCCATTGTTGCGCCATAAAGAATGTGTGCCGACTGAGCCATTGCATCGTAGCTTGTTGCTGTGCCTAACCCGATGTGACGTGGTCATAGGAGTATGAAGTTCCAAGCCAGAGATCCCTAAACTAACGTCACATTAATCATTGCGTATATTTACAGATGCTTTAACGAGCAGCACAAACTCCCATTCATATCTACATCTCCCATTTTTGTTTCCTTCAGGTGATGCAGGATATAGGTGTTTGCCGTGGTTGTTGACCCCTGTGCACAATCCACACACAGAGGGGGAGGAGAGGTACAATGCGGCCCATGCCAGAACCCGGAATGTAATAGAGCGCACCTTTGGACTCCTGAAGATGCGCTTCAGATGTTTACATTCCACTGGCGGGGCGCTACAGTATACACCAGGGAAGGTTTGTCACATCATCATGGCCTGCTGTATTCTGCACAATATAGCAGTACAGGCAAACTGTCTGGGGAACATTGATGATGCTCCGCTTGAACCGGCGGAGCGTCCAGTACCTCCCGATGGTGGGGATAATGTTCAGGGGTCACAACTACGTTCCCACGTCATTCGTGAGTACTTCCCATGTAAGTCTGAAACTAATTACAACCAACTCAAATGTACATGGCTTATGGTTACTAATACATCTCTTTTCTCCTTCCCCATTGTCTTCCAGAATATCCAACAGTCCACAGTAGAGGATAGCTTTGTGATGTAACATATGTCTCGTGACGCATTCTTAATACTGGATCAAATACAGCCTGCTCTGATATCCGTTACTGGTAAGTATGCGCACATTCCCATACACATCATATATATTGATATCTGCCAACCTCAAGAAGCTAAGCTAAAGTATGGTCTGATGTATTCCACAATGTCAATGTATATAGGCCTCACAATCGTATTTGAAAACATCTGCCCAGAACAGTAATGTTCACATTGTCTGATCATGCTATTCCACATCCCATGGAGGTCAATGCAATTCCTAGCAATCTGGATATATGAACATAACAGCATACTGTAAACCATAAGAAATGTACCTCATGTGAGGCAAAGAGGGGATGTCCCCTGTTCTTTGTCAGCGAATGCTGGTAAAAGCATTCTCAGTCAGATAACAGGAATAGTCTCAAGGATGTGTTAACTAGGAATCATTGTGCAATATATCATATGGATTGTGTGACTCATCTCATCATATTGCCATTACAGAACTGTTGCCGTGTGTCAACACATTGTTTACCCACACAGACATGGGAAACGACCTGTCCAGCAACAGAACATCAGCTACATCAATGTCGTCTACATTGTAAGTGAGTATTTGCGGGAAACATGTGCATGTATGCATGAGAGGAAATGACTAATAACTCCATTAATGTAGGCCTAACTTTCTTTTCCCCAAGACATCCCCTATGTATTGCTGAAGCGGTCCGAAATGTTTATCAGACCATGCAGACGTGTCCTGGGGGAACAGATCTCTTCGTTGAATACTCCACTTGATCTATCCAAGGTAGAGAACCACATGTAGATGTCCGAACATGTATCAATGTGTGATAGTTGTGATCTTCCCTTTCTATTACAGGATGCACTGGTGTCTCTCTCTCTCTCTCTCTCTCTCTCTCTCCACCCCTGTTTACCCTTAATTTATTGAGTCACACAAGTCTTCTGCTAACTATCCCAATTAACCCTTTCCACTATGTTTTCTCTGGTCTTCTTCCTCACATCCCCTGCCTTTTCCTCAGACTCTTCTTTACTTCTCCCCTTTTTGTCTGCATCATTTTCATTTCAACTCTCATGCCCACCTCTCTCCTTTTATTCGCCCATCACCTAATCCTACTCAAGCTGTGGTTAAACTATGTGTCTCCTGACTGTCCCATCTGCAGATTACATTATCTGTCCACATGATACATGATATTATCACATAATAGTGCATCGCACTTTACATCTGATACCTTTCCTCTCCGACTAATGCATATCTTTCTACTTGACACAACTTCCTTCCTATGTATCTCTCACTTACTTATTAACCTTGCTATTCCTTATCTACTCTTCCCCATGTCCATTACCTTTAGCTTGGAAGTGGTGATTTTCTAATCTTGTGTGGGCCTTTGTGAACAAATCATTTATCAACAGACTTTACGCTCCAAACAGGGCCCTCCATTTTCTTGCGTTGTCAATATTACATACTGTATATGTCCGGGTTCTTCTCTCCTGTACAGCGTTACGGAATATGTTTGCACAATACAAATAAATGAGAATTCGACTAATCCTAATATTCCCACATCAGGACAAATTAGTCTGGGCCATCATTATCATCGTACAGATGGTTAGCTTGTACGAGATCCCAATGCCTAACGTGTGCCGACATACCTACATCTGTTGGTGGCTGCTCATATGGCATATGTAAGGTTTCCACTAATATATTATTTGTGTGTTTGTATTCCAGATCCCGGTCAGAACAAGGCATGACGATAAACATCCTGACATTCCGTGGCCATGTCAATGTCCTCATGTATGTGCATGTGTCCGTTTCATTGCTTTGTTGGATCCAGTTTGATATCTGATGACCTTGACTGAATAGCCGATATGTGTCACGAGACAATTTCAATATACAATGCAGATGTGATGTGACATCTGTCAGCTGATGTTCCTGGTATATCCACAGCATGTGTATGCTCATATAGTCTATCTCGATTCACAGGTACCTATTGGTTTAGACATTCTATCCTCTCCTCTACTTGGACTGTTGTGAAGCCTGCAGCACCAACCCTTCAAGATCTTTTCTTCAGTGCTGATGTGACCCTCCCTGTGCATATGGGGAAGAGTAAATCCAGGCTTGGGACTTAACAGTTAAGGAGGTTACGTTAATCTTCAGTTATGCATATTCAACAACAGTGAGTATAGATGCTCAATCAGAGAACAAACTATCACTGATATTGCCTGGTTTGTTGGGAGTTCTCTGCAATAAGTAACATCTGACTGATATGGTCCTGGTCAGGTCCCCATCTTTTTGACCAAGGTTATCTATGTGCTGCTTATTGTTGCGTGAGAACTGATGTTATGGGCTCATAGCATTCACTGATTGAGCACTTATACTTCTGATGTGGCATCAGAGTGTCCGTTTAACACCCAAGCATACATTTTGCTCTCCCCATATGTATATCACCTTATTCTGGATTATTATGGTGTTTCCTTATTGACTGTTATATATATGTCGGAACAATAATGAGATCTATTATATTGCCTAATGTTGGTTGATATACTGTACATCCCCTGATCATCCATATCAATGTAATTTTCCATGCCTGCATTCTGCTCTCATATCCCTATTTCCCTGTGTTACTTTGATTTTGTATCCTACCCCCCTTCACCATGATCCTTTGCATACCTGTGTTGATTAGTCAACCTGTGGCTTTGTGGCTTTTCGTGAAATATTAAATATGATTTCTCTGCGATGTTGTTTGTGTCTGCCTCGTCAATGTTGATACCATAGCATTTCCGGAACATCAATAAAAGGACCTTCAGACTCCACATCTGTGCTCTGCACCATCAGTTAGGGGTGTCAATAGAATTCTCACAGTGTGTTTGCATTACTGATTTCAAACATAAGGGAAGGTTGGTATTAACAATCTATATTACGCAGAAACAGACAAATGAGACAGGTTTCTGTAAGTGGCTCACATCCTAATAGTGAACATACAGGGCCTCATTCAATTGCGATTTTGCCAATTGAATGGGGCTCAAAATAAGCACAGAACATATATTGTGTCAAACAGATTTTAGTTAGTGAAAACCTTGATTTGGTAGAGATGTTTACTAACTCAACCATTTTTCAGAGAATATATGTTATGTGCTTATTTCAAGCCCTATTCAATTGGCCAAATTGCAATTAAATGAGGGCCACAGTATGTAACATAAGGGAGTACACCCGTCACATTGTTGTTAACATTTTAGTATATCTTTTCATGTGACAACACTGAAGAAATGACACTCTGCTACAATGTAAATTAATTTTTCGGACCCATCAATAACTCAATACCCAGCCATTAATGTCTAAACCATTGTCACCAAAAGTGAGTACACCCTTAATTTGAAATGTCAAAATTGACATGAAATGTCAATTATGTGTGGCCACCATTATTTGCCAGAACTGCATTAACCCTCATGGCATGGGAGTTCACCCGAGCTTCCCAGGTTGCCACTGGAGTCCTCTTCCACTCCTTAATGATACATCAGAGCTGGTTGATGCTAGAGACCTTGCACTCCCCCACCGTCAGTTTGAGGATGCCCCACAGCTGCTCAATATGGTTTTGGTCTGTCGACAAGCTTGGCCAGTCCATCACCTTTACCTTCTTTAGCAAGGCAGTGTCGTCTTAGCGGTGTGTTTAGGGTCGTTATGTTATGTTGCCCTGCAGCCCAGTCTCCCAAGGGAGGGGATCATGTTCTGCTTCAGTATGTCACAGTACATGTTTTCATTTATGGTTCCCTCAATGGACTGTAGCTCCCCAGTGCCAGAGATAAATGGACAAGTCACAACGAACACAAAAACATTGATCTGAGATGAACCCATCATTTTGAACCAAAAAAGTGATGCAGGGCAGTATTCCAACATGCTAACGACCACAAACACACCTCCAAGCCGACCACTGCCTGGCTAAAGAAGCTGAAGGTCAAAAGTTGATGAACTGGCCAAGTAGGTCACCAGACCTAAACCCTATTGAGCATCTGTGGGGAACTCCTCAAATGGAAGGTGTGGAGTGTAACGGAACCCATCACTGTTTTACCCTGTTTTATGGTTATGGTTAAAATATGATCATACTGTTATACTGTATGTATGTTGGTTTCTGCTCGGCAAAATCTTAGCCCAGACTATTGCAGACCTTGGCATAATAGATAATCCTAGTACAGAGACTCATCATAGGATAAGGAAGTCTATTGTATAAAGTGTTTTCATTATCAGACATAACAAAGAAGGATGATCTAAGCAATGTCTGATTGTATCAAAGTAGCCAGGTAGTCTCCGGGAGGTGTGACCCACCTGTTGTCCCTCAATGTGTATTGTGTGGCCAACTATGGGGGATGTGTGTATTGCCTGTGGGAAGAGATGTGTATATATATATTTCTGCCCAACAAAATAAAGTCCGTATTCATTTGACTCCCAATTGAGTGTGGGCAAATATTGCAGGTTGGGAATTGTGAGACTGTAGTGCTTCTTGGATATTGTACCGTATACCAGCGGAGATATTGGACTGCGTGTTCCAACTCCGTTACATGGAGTGCAAGGTCTCTAACATCCACCAGCTCCATGATATCATCATGAAGGAGTGGAAGAGGACTCCAGTGGCAACCTGTGAAACTCTGGGGAACTCCATCCCCATGAGGGTTAAGTCAGTGCAGGAAAATAATGGTGGCCACACAAAATAATCGCCAATTTCACTTAGGGGTGGACTCACTTTTGATATTTCCCCTGAATTAATCTATCCATGTGTCATGAACATGAATATCATGCATCACCGTTACTGTAATCAAACTCATGAATATTACCTCCACCCTCAGCTGCACTAGTGGCTGTTACCCCAACCCTACATTAACACAGGGCTGGTATATTGAAGGAAGATGTATGTACTAATCCAATAACGTTGGTGTTTAGCATTCATGTGGTGTTTACCAATCATGGTACAGTACAAACGAAACAAACAATGATAATGTGAGCAATACATAATGTTTAATCTTATGTTGCTTTCCCAAATATTTACAAAAAAAAAAACGGGAGGAAGAAATCCATGGACATCAATAAAATGGAACCTAAAGAGATAAGAACAAGACATCAATTAGAACAATATACGCATTGACTGCAACACCTCAACGTCAATAGATCTGGGACATCAATTGCTTCTATATGCAACATGAACATGTTCTCACCTATTTCCGCTTTCGCTTGGGTTTTTCCTGGCTCTCCTGGCCTTTGGAAGATGGTCCTCTAGGCCGGCCCCGACCTCTTCGGGTGTTTGGAGGCTCTTCCGGCCTGGATGCTGGGGACAGGGTGTGGGATGTTGACGGAGGCGAGTTTGAAGGAGTAGCCCGGTCTTGGTGCTGGCCTTCTCGGGCCATTTCAGGCCTTCGGACGTACTCCTCCATTAACTGATTATGACGCCTCGCCTCCTGGAACATCCGCTGATTTTGAAGGGTCATTTGAGCAAAGACTCTGTCATTATGGCGTCTCCTCTCCTGTAAGTTGCGGGCGTTATTGCGTCTCGTCTCCTCGAGCTTCCTGGCATCATGGCGTCTCATCTCCAGCATGAACTGTTGATTTTGCTCACGCTCATGCTGGAGATGAGCCAGGAAATCCGGGCACTGGGCCGCTGACAGCGCAGGACTAACTGGCAGCAACCCAGACCACTGTGTCCTCTGGGTGGAGGCACTGCTGACTGGTGTGTCCTGCCTGGGAGACACCTGCTGGGCCTGCGGGGCCGGAGTGGCTGGCTGGGCCTGCTGGTCCTGCGGGGCCTGTCGGTCCGGAGTGGCCACAGTGGTTGTCTGTGCCTGCGGGGCCTGTTGGTCCGGAGTGGCCACAGTGGCTGTCTGTGCCTGTGGGGCCTGTGGGACCTGTGGGGCCTGTGGGGCCAGAGTGGATGGCTGGGCCTGCTGGTCCTGCGGGGCCTGGGGGGCCGGAGTGGCTGTATGGGCCGGCTGGTCCTGCGGGGCCTGTGGGGCCTGTGGGGCCTGTGGGACCTGTGGGGCCTGTGGGGCCAGAGTGGATGGCTGGGCCTGCTGGTCCTGCGGGGCCTGGGGGGCCGGAGTGGCTGTATGGGCCGGCTGGTCCTGCGGGGCCTGTGGGGCCTGTGGGGCCTGTGGGACCTGTGGGGCCTGTGGGGCCAGAGTGGATGGCTGGGCCTGCTGGTCCTGCGGGGCCTGTGGGGCCTGTGGGGCCGGAGTGGCTGTATGGGCCGGCTGGTCCTGCTGGTCTTGCGGGGCCTGTGGGGCCTGAGTGGCCAGAGTGGCCTGCTGGTGCTGGGGGGGCCACATGCCCTGCCGGGGGCCCATGCTCCAGGGCACCATTGATGTTGGATCCATATCTTGAGCCCAAATTGGATGGGACCACATTGGGTGGCCCCACATTTGTCCAGCCCACATTGGCTGGGATGGCCCAGGTGGATGGCCCAGGTGGGCTTTGGTACGATGGGCCTGCTGCAGGGGATGTGGCTGCAGGTGGTCCTGCATCTTGACATGTTGCAGGTCCCTGAGGAGGCAGGGGACGCCTGGCTGGTACTGAAATGAGACAAGATTTTGATTTGAGTATTGTTGTTTCCATATCTCTGAGATCAGAGTGACTTGTAATTGGCTGTGAATGTTTGACGCTAATCAAAATTGATCAGCATCATTAGTATTGTGGATCCTGGCTGGGATCTTTCCTGTTATGTGACAGCGACTGCTGGCAGCAGCAGTTGGACCAAGGGGCTGATAGATGGCGCTGCCGCTGTTATATACATAATTTTCAGCTTACACAGAAGCCCAAAAGCACTAGCCCTCACACTTATCCAAACCCCTTACCTTAACAACACCATAACCCACTAAATATGCATGATTATATAATCTCCATGAAAATGCTGTGACATGTAGAGGCTGCTCACTGCTGCTACCAGCAGTCATGGTCAGATAACAGGAAAGGGACCATGGCTCATATGACTATATGTAATGCTGGTGCGGTGTGCCAACTGCAGTTAATTAGGACACGTGCTCATCTGAATCTGTTGGCCAGTGTGTGAGACAGACCAATCTGTGATTAATCCTCAGCAATGTGAGTTAACATGTTAATGTAACATGGTCCAGATTATGCTGTTACACGACACAAACTTGCAGTCCATCAGAGTCTGTATCCGCATATGCTGCAGTGTGCACATCCATACATGTAGTCTCATAGGGATGTACCAGCTATACCGGACCTATCCTGGTGTATGTGCGCATCTCTGGAAGTGCCCCGCCAACGACTCTAGCTACGCCAGCCCAGCAGGCCAGGTAAGTGGTTTGGGTTTCAGGTTCTGGCTACAGTTAGGGGGGATGGGTTAGAGTTAGAAAGTGGGGTTTAGGGGGTTAGGGTTAGAGGGTTAGGGGCTTTGGGTGTACCAACTATTTTTGACGGCTACATGGGGACGCAAGCGCAGCCGCATCCCTATAGTCAGCGGCGGCACTCTTCCAGCACATACTGAAATGCCCACATAAAACAGGATACATCCGCTATACCTATAATCAAAATGTACATGAATTCTAAGCAGTAGGAGGGTTAAGCCAAACAGCTAGGGATGGGCCAGTTTAACATGGAGTAGAGTGTGACAGGGGAACTCATGACAATATACAAACAATTGCAATGGAGTTGTCATGTATGCTTTATATGCACTGGGAACCAACAGCAAACATAACAGTAACATCAATAGATTTGCAAAACGGTATCATAATCAGTTGTGGGAGGAGGTATTGGACATATATTTCATTGCTAACAATTCTGACAAGTATATTTCTTTACACTGGATTAACATGATTTTCGCAGCCTCATATATCTGTAGTCACAACCAGATATCTTACAGTGCAATTCAACGTCAGTTATCTATCTGTGTGGGGTACATGTGCGTACATATGAGGGTGTTAAGGTGTACATGGTACTCACATTGCAGGCTTTCAGATCACCGGAGTCCACCAGGCTAGGGAGGCCCACGACTGACGCTGGCCGGATCATGTCGCGGACTGTGGCCTCCCAACCGGGGTATGTGAAGGTTTGTGGCGGCCCACCACCGGTTCCACGTGCTGCTTTTGGCCTCATCGGCCATCTTCTTTTTTACATCGATGCGGCAGTCTTGGAACCGGTGCTGGACAGACTGCCAGGTACGGTTCGCATACCCCAGCGAGGAGACCTCAGCCGCGATCTCCTTCCAGGCATCTGTCCTCTGCCTGGGCCTCACTTCACTCCCACCGGTTAGGATGGAGTGTCGGGCTTGCACTCCTCTAACCAGTGTTTCGATCTCCTGGCTGGTAAAGTTTGCTGCCCTTTTGCGGGCCGCAGCAGCTTGCTGGCCAGCCTGTGGCTGGGGGCCCTGCTCTCCCTGACCTCTCCCTTCACTGCCTTCTCCCTCCATCTCTCCTCCTCTATCTCTCTTGCTCTCCCAAAACCTCCAACTCCAAGACCTGTGTGTCCACTTGCACAGCATACAACACAGTCACAGATTTACGAATTTCACTCCCTTTTAAACTATTTGTGCCCTTGATTGTCATCTTCCTATTGGTTAATTGATTTCAGGTTTGATTTTAGGATTACGGGCTTGAGACTTGGCCGTAGCTTCTTAGTGAAGCACGTACGGGTTTGGCGGATGATTGCCCTCCAAGCCCGTAGCTCGTTATTCAAACCCGTGCGGGCTTGCATGATAGATGAAGTTAAATATCTTTATTTGCAGATTTGAGAGTAGGGGAATGTTGAGCTATTAATTCTGAAACCAAACATCACTTTCACTTTTAATAAAAGTACAGGATGGCTTTTCTATGCTACGACTTGTAAGTTAGCCCTTTTACGACCGTAGGTCTATTTTACCCATTTCCGGACTTGACGGAGGCTAATCCCGCAGCCTTTGCGGGTCTGAGGTGCCTCCAAGCCCCTCCGGGACTTTGTCCTACGGATATTTGACAAGAATTTGAAAATACAAAAATTACGGATTTGAGTATAGGGGAATGTTGTGCTATTTTTGCTAACACCTAACAATCACTTTATTGTCTCATCAGAGTGCAGGATGGCTTTTATTTGGGCTTTATTATGTGCTTAATTGGTGCTAGCGGGACCTGTTTGCTGCAAGTAAGCTGCGGCTCGCTTTTAGCCTTGCAGAGAGGTTTCCCGTAGGCAATTGAATAGCAACGCGTGGCTTTCTTTGCGGCCGAAACTCTTGCGGGCCGTTTTAGATCAAAGGCTTTCCTCCGGCGCGAGCGGCCGCAAGGCGCCGGCCGCAAGCCTGCCGGAGCCCCCGGCCGTAAGGGAATAGAATAGCCGAATAGCTTGCGGCCGGTCCTTGCGGCCCCGCAACGGCTGCAGCCCGCTAATAGAATGAGGCCCTAACTAGTGCTTGCCCGCCCTACTTAGCCTAAATACCCCTCAGGGGACCCCATGCCCCTAGAGGCTCCTCCTCCTTCACCAACCGCCCCCTGCTGTGACTTATAAAACACGTTACCATATACCTTACAAAAACTTTTATGCATGTTTTTTTTTTATTTTTTTTATTTTATTTTTTATTTTTTTGGAATAACATTCCAAGATAGCGAAACAAGAGGGAGGGAGGGTGGCAACTAACCTACAGCTCTTTGCTTAGGCTCATGTGTGCTCAACTGCCACACACATCCCCTTAAAAAACCTCTACTGAAACCCCTCCTCTCTCCCCTCTCTACCAATCAGAAACCACTCACTATCCTTTGCTTCCTTCTCTGGTCACCACCCACTCCCCTTCCACTTCGCTCTGCCGTGGGTTCAAAAAATGTCCCTCTCACACACAAAATGTCTGCTAAGGTGTCATGGATTCATCCAGGGTCCGGCAGAGACATCAATCTTTTTTTTCTCATTAAAGAGACAGTGTAAATGTCTTTCATGTTAAAACTATTTATAGTTTTCCATTAAATAGCATGAAAAATACAGGTGAAAAAGCAGCAAGTGAAAGCTTTAGACAGAAAATATAATGTAAGGACACAGTTAACTAAAAAAAGACAACTGTTGTACCCCTCCCCACCTCTCTTAATGTCCTGAGCATTACTGAAAGAAAGCAAAACGTTTGAACTGAGATAGCATTATTCATTCCTTATCATGAAAGTTTAATTAATGTTATCATAGTTTAAATATTTCACTTCTTTTCAGTAGTGCTCAGAACATTGTCAGATGGGAAAGATACAGCAGTGGCCATTAATGAGATAAACTTTGTTTTTAAATTATATTTTCTCACTAAAGATTTGCTTTGCTGCAGTTTGCACATGTATTTTAATGTTAAAACAAAAACAGTAAAAGGTTTTATAAGGACTGATGTTAAAACACCCACAGCAATAACACAAATAAATAAATATTAGTGAAAGTAAATATTACAGTGTTGAACCTTATATAAATTATACAATTGTTAAACAAACAGCTGCCAGTTCATGGCATTCTTAGCTATTGGTACAGTAATATCTCTGGGCAATATAACCTTTTTGTAAAACAAACTAAAGTTACATTTATGGACATTAAACTTAGCTAGAGTCATTGTCTGGAAAAATATTTTTTTTTATATTATCCATTTTGAATACCAATTAAACAGCAATACTTGTTAATTCTAAAAATACTATTTTTCTATATAGACACTGTTACAATCTACTTTTTCAGTTGTGCTTGATAAGGCTTTTATGGCCACCCCTACCCAGCAGATCCACCAGGTTCTTTTGATCCCTTCACCAAGACAACTGATGTCTCTAAAAATGCCCTTACTCAGATGCAGTATTTAAAAATAATATGAACTCAGGCTCAGCATTATAAAAATCAGAAACTGCTTTAATTGTTGTTATAATTCATAATTCATAACAGGTTCAATAGATGTATATTTAAACTTGAACTGAGAATTTTCTGTAATACTTTGTTTGTCTCCTGGATTTTGTATAAAATACTATTGACAAGGTTTCATCTGCAAGGCATAATAACATTGACTTCATTATTATTTTCTCTAGGAATGTTTGACATATACAAATATCTTCTAGATAGGTTTTCCTCCCCTTTTATTAGGAGCCTACACACTCTTTGGTTTCCACTCCTTTGGTTAGAAGCATATACCCACTTCATTATTTGTACAGGATCAGGGCAGCTATTTTCTCTGATACATATACATCTTCCAGATATCTTATTCTATATATATATATTAAGCTTCTCAAAGTCACTGATAGCTTTGTCGCCTCACTTCACTCCCATCAAAAGCATCACAGGACTCCCTTCAGACTGGCTATACCTCAGAGACACCATTACAAAACTAACTGAATCTCAACTGTCTCTCTCTGACAGTTACAGGCTGACAACACAACAGTCTAAATTATTTAACACTTCATGAACCAAACATGCAACATACAGAATCAAACATCAGAAGTCAATCACACATAGGGAAGCAACACAAAATACAGTATTTAACATACATAGGGTAATCAAATTAAAGACATATTAAATAACAATAACAATTACTAAACCCAAAGGATGCTTAGGGGAATCATGAAAGACGCTATGATAAACACCATACCTGATGTTTTAAAGCATGTTATTCCAAACAATTTAGGAATGTTAGGTGATTTATGCCCTTTTATGGCTTAAAAGCAGACTCTGCATCAACTATGTAATTTTCCGTGGGAGTTTTGCCATGGATCCCCCTCCGGCATGCCACAGTCCAGGTGTTAGTCCCCTTGAAACAACTTTCCCATCACTATTGTGGCCAGAAAGAGTCCCTGTGGGTTTTGAAAATCGCCTGCCCATTGAAGTCTATGGCGGTTTGCCGATGTTTGCCCGTTCGCGAACATTTGATGAAGTTCGCGTTCGCTGTTCACGAACCCAAAATTTGATGTTCGCGACATCACTATATATATGTGGGCCAATCGTAGGCTTTTGAAGAATTTTTGTTAAATCAACTAGAGCACTGCAACAAATAAATTATGATAATTGTTAGTAAAATAAAATATCTTAATTTCAAACCTTTAAGAGATAAACAATTAACCAAACAGTATTCTGACAGTATTCTGCATCTTCAAGCAATATAACTTTATATAAAACAAGGCTAAAGATTCATCAATTTTAACTGTAAATTAAAGTGAATCTTTGGGCATCTCTTTTAATATAAATGTTTAATTGGGGGACTTTATTCACTTTTTTAAGGGAGAGATAGAATGAGAGGAAGAGAGAGAGAGAAGGAGAGAGATAGGGTCATAGAGAAAGGGAGAGGGCACAGAGACAGGGTGCACAAACAGACAGAAGACAATATTATGCCGTAATTTTTGACGGGAAAGTGACTAGTATATATAAATAGCAAAATAGTTTGCCCCAATGGTTAGCTTTAATAATAATTGTCCTAGATGGCAAATACTGTACATATTTAATATTTAACTTACAGGATTTAAGATGATAATATCTGAATAAATGTATGCTTTATTGTATTGATTTATTACTTTATTCATTTTTATTACACTTTTTACTAGACTTTATCACATCCCATAATAAGTACCCTATACTCATCTTTCTCTAACATATATCACCAAGCCCCCTACACATCCCTTTTAGCTTACATATCCCTGCCAAATACACCACACATACAACACGCATACCTTAATTACATAACAAGTTACATAACAATGTTACCTTACCTACCATATACTTTCCATGCTACCTACAACATTCTATTACCCTGCATCTTACACCCTTAGCAGACATAATTACTGCCATAAAGAATTGGTGGTCCTCGTCATGACCATCCATGGCTGGAACCACACCCTGCATGATGGGAGTGATGTCAAAGCAGGTCAGAGGGCAAGATATTAGGAGAGGTGAGAGCAGAGGTCAGCAATGTTGTGGTTCATGTAATAAATATCAAAAGTTTTATGCACAGGTACAATGATTGCCTAGTTTTCTTTTGTAGAAGAAGATGGCCAAGCAGGTGGTAGTCCCCCAACTGTGGTAGAATATAATGAGATGGGTGTCCCAGCACAAAGTTAATTTGGATCACTGGCGTAATAGACATGGACAGACCGGATTACTCTATAAGGTGAGCCCATGTACCAACATTCATATGATCCAATCATGTTCAGTAAACAAACATGTCTACACAATGATGTGGTCTAGATCAAATAACAATAGTCATTGTTCATGTTGGCAGGAGTAATCTTTCAAATAAATATGGCCTAATTCACTGCAACAAAGTCATAATATTGGGTTGATGTAGCAATGCCAAGCTTCTTAGCAATTGTCACGTAATTTAATTTCAAAGACACTTGATAATAAGTCATGAAATTAATGCACAGGATTTATTTGGTCCTCAAGCTGCCATGGTCATCCATATTCTGTCCTCGATCACATTGGCTATCCAAGTTGATTGAAGAACCTCTGGTCCTCTTCATTCTTGTTTGAAGCCCATGGTCCTCATCTTCTGGGCCAGGATAGGACCGTCCAAAAAATATCCTGCCGCTCTATAATTTGCTTAACTAATGGAGCTCCTACTAGAAGGAGCTTCCTGCTACAAAATGGCTGTTGCCACACTTTCTGCTGTTTAAATATCTTTTGTGAGTGTTCTGATTGGCTAAAATTGATGGCAATCATATTTTAGACAATCAAAATCGGTTTACAACTATCTTCCTGCTCAATATGATTTTTTAATTATTTGGACTAATTAGATTGCTCAGATTTTAGGTCCCTCAATGTGCCAAGTAATTTTAAGTGATTTTGAATTCAATAGCTTTTCAGAGCTGAAGCAACTCTTAAAATATCTAAGTTGTCCCATCCCTGGAGACAATATATTTATAATTATTACTACTGTGTGGATGTTATTATATTTGGGGAGGAATAATTATTTCTACCATTTTTTAAATCCCTAACAAATGTTTGCTGTATCCTGCTTTGCTCTCCCCCACAGAAACATCATTCAACCCTTCAAAACCCCCAGGGACCGCTTGTGGCACCATTCACCGTTTCTGCCCTGCACTTTATTCACACTCCCTGCACTTACTTGCAGTCCCTGTCCCAGATCCCATTGCTCGCAGGTTGAGTATCCTTCCCCTGCTGGAGCTTCATACTGCAGGGGAGGGGAATTCCTAGTGATAACAAGTGACCCTGCACTATGAAGCTCCAGCAGTGGAAGGATACTCAACCAGCGAGCAATGGGATCCAGGACAGGGACTGCAAGGCACAAGTAAGTGCAGGGGGGGTGAATGAAGTGCAGGGGAGGGTAATGAATGAGCCACAAGGGGTCCCTGGGGGTTTTGAGGTGTTAAATGATGCTGCTGATGGGTCTCTCACAGAGCAAGGCCCTTATGCAATGCATGGGCTGCACTGGCAGTAGATCCACCCCTGACAGTGTAATCCTGAGAGTGGCACAGGGTTACCTCTTTTGCTACAGAAAATCCACCCCAAATCACAGTTTCTCTCTCTATCTCTCTCTCTCATTCCACTCTCTTCCTGTTCTATCTGTCTCTCATACCATGTTTCCATTTTCTTTTAGTGTCAATGTATACATGCACACAGACCTGCTATCTCTGTGAAATTCCTGAGAACACTTAAAATAATAATAATAATGCTGCAATGGGTTAATATAATAATTAGGATTATTTACTTTACTTTTTTTGATGGTATAACTTTGCGATATAGGGAAAGGAATAAGTCACTATGGTAATATCCAAACATGTGAAAGGGATGATGATCATTGTACAAGGAAGCATTATGCAAAGAAGTACGTTAAGCATCATTATTGATGTCAGATAAATCTAAATATGCAGATTCAGATATTTGAGATCTTGTGTGCATAGAGGGAGTCTAAGGTCAAAAATCAAGGGTTGACTAATCAATATTTTTGTTATTAATGTATGTGTAGTAAAACATCTATCATATTAGCAGAAGCATCAGGTACATAAGTACACATTTTTCACCCACCAAAGTCCCTTCTCCTCTTTCCTTAGCTAATGGATAAACCAAGCCATTTTGATCTATAGCTGCTACAAATTTTAAAGCCACTGTACTAGTGAAAAAATCCCTCAAAAGCAAGATTAGCCTACATTTTAATTCTATTGATCTATTATCAATGCAACTGCGTTGTTAACTGTGCCCTACCAGGGCAAACTTTGTCTTCAAAAGTGATCACCCCCTTGGCATTTTTCATGTTTTGTTGCCTCACAACCTGGAATTAACATGGATAGTTTGAGGATTTGCATCATTAAACTTACAGAACATGCCCACAACTTTGAAGATGTTTTTATATTTTTTATTGTGAAGCAAACAACAAATAGGACAAAATAACAGAAAAAAGTTCAATGTGCATAACTAATTACTACCCTAAAGTCAATACTTTGTCGAGTCACCTTTTGTGGCAATCACAGCTCCAAGTCGCTTTGGATAAGTCTCTATGAGCTTGCCACATCTTACCACTGGAAATTTTGTCCATTCCCAAAACTGCTCAAGCTCCTTCAAGTTGGATGGTTTGCGCTTATGAACAGCAATCTTTAAGTCCTGAACACAGATTTTCTATTGGATGAGGTCTTGGGCTGTGACTAGGCCATTCCAACACATTTACATATTTCCCCTTAAGCCACTCAAGTGTTGATTTAGCAGTGTGTTTGGGGTCATTGTCCCTGCTGAAAGGTAAACCTCCGTCCTAGCCTCAAATCACGCACAGAGTGGTACAGGTTTTTCTCAAGAATATCCCTGTATTTAGCACCATCCATCTTTCCCTCAACTCTGACCAGTTTCCCAATCCTGGCTGCTAAAAAACATCCCCACATCATGATGCTGCCACCACCACCACCTGTTTCACTGTGGGAATGGTGTTCTTTGGGTGATGTGATGTGGTTGGGTTTGCGCCAGACATAGCATTTTCTTTGATGGATGAAAAGTTAAATTTTAGTCTAATCAGACCAGAGCACATTCCTCCGTACATTTTGGGAGTCTCCCACATGCCTTTTTGCAAACTCAAAACGTGCCATTTTGTTTTCGCTGAAAGTAATGGCTTTCTTCTGGCCACTCTGCCATAAAGCCTAACTCTATGGATCGTACAGCTTACTGTCGTCCTATGTACAGATACTCCAGTCTCTGCTGTGGAACTCTGCAGCTCCTTCAGGTTACCTTAGGTCTCTGTTCTGCTTCTCTGATTAATACCCTCCTTGTACGGTCTGTGAGTTTTGGTGGGCGGCCGTCTCTTGGCAGGGTTTGCTGTTTGTGCCATGTTCTTTCCATTTGGTTATGATAGATTTGATGGTGCTCCTGGGGATCATCAAAGATTTGGATATTTTTTTATAACCTAACCCTGACTTGTACTTCTCAACAACATTGTCCCTTACTTTCCTTGTTCTTTATAGCAGTGTTTGGTAGTGGCGCCTCTTGCTTAGGTGTTGCAGCCTCTGGGGCCTTTCAAAAAAGTGTGTATATGTAATGACAGATCATGTGACACTTAGATTGCACACAGGTGAACATCATTTCACTAATTATGTGACTTCTGAAGGTAATTGGTTGCACCAGACTTTTTATGGGCTTCATAACAAAGGGGGTTAATACATATGCACATGCCAATTTTCTGTTTTCTATTTCTAAAAAAAAAATGTATGTATATATTTTTCTCATTTCACTTCACCAACTTAGACTATTGTGTTCTGATCCATCACATAAAATTCAGATTCATGTAACAAAATAGGTAAAAAGTCAAGGGGGTGAATACTTTTGCAAGGCTCTATATATCTTCAGAATCTATACCCTCAGGATAAAATAGAAAAGTGAAAAGCTGAGGAACAATACTGCTTATACATTCTCTTTCAAACCTAATATCACGTCACACAAAGCCAGGCCATATGAGGTCATAATTTCCAAAAAAGCAATAGAGTTCTTTACAATTTGAGTTCTTCAGTCAGTGCCATCCCACAGTATTCTGTTTGGTAAAGAGTTTGACCTAATTTACACTCTTTCAATGCATTATGTTCTCATGGAAGCCTCGTAGTCTCAAAGCATAAAGTGAAGTATGAGTGACTTCTCCCACAGATAAAACTGTTCTTCTCATAATATGGAGACATTGTTTCATCTTCTTGTTTTTCAGCAGATTCACAATACACATTCAAATTTTCAGGCCAATGAAACCAGATTTTGGGCCTGTATTGTTTTTGATACCATACATATATTTATTCCCCCTATCTTGGATGTGGAACCACAACAACGACTTCACTTAATTATTCTTTCAGCCAATCCAGTAGCCAATAAGTAAGGCCCGCAAGTGTCATTTTGCTATTCATTTGGCATCTTTTTCTGGGCTCCAACTAGATTACAAGTTTCCGATCACGAAGATAGCGAATTGCTATTCAACTGCAAAAATTGCTCAAGACCGCACCCGCACTCAAGCCCACAAACACCAAATGGAGGCCCAAAGCTTGCAGGTTCCAAATAAGACCCGCGAAGGGTGTACCAGACTAGTTTGTAGCACTGCAAATGACAATATAAAGACACCAATGCCCTTTAATACATGTGCAAAAGCAATTGAAGGCATTACAATTACTTGCTCAACAACTCTGTAACTGCATAGGCTGCAGTGGGCACATTAATGCATGGACTCTCTATTGCTTGATTACAGTTTGTTGTGCCCAGGAATGAATGTGATTTGCCAGCTTCATGAATTTAATGATGCATCCATCTATCCCTTTTTAATTCCATAGAGCTGACATGTCAGTGTCCTTGTTCGTCATCATGTACATGTGTAGAGGTGTGTGGTGCCATGTTGGTGTATGTGATATTCACCTGACATTTTACGCTGTGTCCTGCTGGGCCACCAGACCTGAATGATCCCGCAGCGAGCACTTGTCTCAGAAGGTCCTTGGCGATTCACTCCAACTCATTAAAGGTCACAGTCTGGTTCTTGACCTCCTTGGCCATCATCCTCCTCACCTTGGCTCTGATGTCATCTAAACGGTGCTTGACAGACCTCACATCACAGTACCTACTGCTGTAACCTCAGCCGCTACCTCCTTCCATACCTGAGCGTGTAATTGAGGGCCCTGTCCTCGCCCTTAGCCTCTGCACCCCCCAATTGTGGATGTGGATCCCTACCTCCCTCACCTGTCCCTGAGGGCCTGTCCCATCCCCAAACTACCACACCCCAGGATCAGGCCCCTTCCCCTCTGCCCCTCTCCTAGGTGTTCCTGCTGCTCGGGAAACCCTGGCACCACCCATCTCCTCCTCTACACTCCCCTCCTAACTCCTCTCTACCACTCCTCTCCTCCTCTACACCACTACTCTCCTCTTCCTCTCCACCACTCATCTCCGCCTCCTCCTCCCCACCACTCCCTCCTCACCACCACCACTCCCCAGGGCCACCTCTCTCTCCTCTGTCTCATCATCGCTTATCCTATAATTTCAATAATATAATGATAAATAAAAATAAGTGTTACTGGAAATATATGATGGGAAAAAAAATGTGTGTATTATGTGTAATTAATAACTGTTGAGGGATGGGGGGTGGGTGGGTATTCAGTGACCTAGCTCTATACTACATGTCTTTATGTGTGTTCTTTAATGATGTGTTATTGCAATTATGTCTTATCTGCTAAATATGTGTAATCAAAGGTTAAGTCTAAAATAGTAAATAGTGTAAGATAAATCAACAAAACTGCAAATTACTGCTCTCAAATAACTCCTGCTCTTTCTCTCTCTTTCTCTCTCTCTTTCTCTCAAAAACCTCCAACTCCAGGACCTGCATTGCTATTTTGTCAGAAAATACAACTCAAGTCAATGTATAGGTGTCAAAGTATAGGTGGGTGGAATGCAAATGTATAATCTCCCTCTGTCATTCATCTGCGGACTAGACCACTTTCTATTGGCTGAGAGGCCTGTGTCGCACTACAATATACTGCTATTGGATCGTAGCGGCCGATCGCATCTTGGCCAGCCTCCTTAACAGTTTGAGGCTGCGGGAGGGATTTACGTGCTTGAGGCTTCGGCCAGTAACTCGCGCCCTTGCTCAATTAAATAGCATTGCAATCGGAGAGTATGGGAGCCCGCAACAAACCTGCAGACATTAAGCCCTACTACAAGAGAGTTGTGGGCTTGCAATTGAATGGAGCTCCAGTCTTCTGTCTTGGCTCTGTCTTGCCTTCAGCTTATAAGTGGTCAGATATTCCATCTGGTATTATCTTTCTTCAACAGGAGAGGCACTTGGTTCATACTCCATCTTTTGAAACAATCAGAGCAGGCCTTGGCCTAGGCTTCACCCTCTTTTCTTCTTTGACACAATATTGTTCAAATTTGATCTTCTTCCTGGCCACAGCCAAAGTGTGACAAATATCAAAACATCAAAAACAATAGTCCTTGCATCCAAGACCACTAATACAAACCTTTACATCATCTTATATGCCTTTATCCTCTTATCATACATACGTAACATAAGAGAAATCTTTCGTCCCTAACTGCATCTTAAATTTCACTGAGGTTAATACTCTGAGTAAAACACCGGGTACATTAGTTATAATAAATCTCAAGCATTACTAAGCGATTTAATCTAACTAAGTAGCAAACTTTACATATGACAACTAATTAACAAGAAATAATATAAATGTGAATATATTATAAAGTATAATAAAGTCATAATAGATGAAATGCATGTAATCATAAATGTATCATATCTGCAGCAAATGAATACTGTAACATATCATTCAGCTAGTAAATTATATGTATACTAGCGACTTGCCCGTCAAAAAATGACGGCAATGTGATGTATATGTTTGTGAGATTGTTTAGTTATTTAAATATATTTTTGACCCTTAGTAAGTTATTGTGATGATGAACATGTATTTTTGTAAAACGTTGATGTGATGGTTTTTTAAAATGAATTTTGTATCTGAGAAGAATTGTTCACTGTTAATATGCATAGAATTCAGAGGAAAGTAAAAAGTAAAAAGACTTTTTGAAACGTGCCGAATTTTAACATGAAGTTTAAAATATATGTAAGCAATAACCTTGAAAGTATATATTGTTAAAATTGAACTTTATTTTTTATGTAACTTTGGAAGTTTTTCAAAACATTTGTGTAATTTTGAACATTATAATACAGGAACAATAGTAAATACATTTTGTAACATAATTTTGAATTAAAAGTATTAACATTTGAATGTAAAAACAGTTTAACTTTAAATTAATCAGTATTAACATGCAATTTGTATCAGAATAATTGTTAAGTTTAATATACATTGAATGTAGAGGAAGGCATATAGTAAAAACTCTCCTTAAAACCGTACGTAATTAAAGTAATTCATTACTGAGCACATAAAGTGGCGATAAACATTAATGTAGGTAGTAAATCTTAAGATAACAGAGAATATTTACATTGTGACTTTAAAAGGTGCTTGAGCTCTTAACATGAACTTTGTAATATGTTGAATGAAATAACTTGAAAATATTGTTTTTAAACTTGTAACATTAGAAACATTAACATAGTGACTTAACATTTTATCATAATTTTTCATAGAAATGCAAGGCAATTATTTTGTGAGGCGAATTATCCATAAACATGACTTCCATTAATTATGACTGAATTAAACAACCAATTGTTTTGTATTTTTAAAATGTTTTTCCAAAATGTTTGCATGGCTTTAGTTTGTATCCTGCAAAAGTTATAGTACTTCATAGTAGACAAAGGTTTTTAGTAAAAATACGTCCATCTTCTAATAAATCACCTTGACTTTCATTGTTTTCAATGTAAACTTTAATAGCCTGTGGATTTTTGCACCGTGACAACGCAACGTACAATTGACCATGTGCAAAAACAGGTTCTTCCAAGAAAATACCCACAGATTTGAAAGTTTGACCTTGTGATTTATTAATGGTCATGGCAAATGCCATAATAATGGGAAATTGTCTTCTTTGAAGTATAAAAGGGAGACTACTTTCACTTGGTGCTAAATCTATTCTTGGTATGAAAACTCTCTCTCCTTTATGGGTCCCAGTTAAAAATTTCAGCATCTATAAAATGGTCCTTTAATTGTTGAACAATTAATCGTGTGCCATTGCATAGGCCTTTTTTGGGGTTCATATTTCGCAGTAACATGATAATTGCACCTTTCTTTAGCTGCAAAATATGTGGTGGCATTCCAGAAGGAGTTAAAGAGTTAATGAATTCAGTTGAAAAGTTTGCCTGACTTTCATTGTCATCAGCAAGTACAGAATCAGCACTGTGATAATTTCTTTGTGGTGCATTAATTTTTTTAAAAGATTTCATTATTGAGTATTAATGCATCTTTATTTTTACACGTCAGTATAACTTGGTTGGCAAGCTCGGAATATTCTTCGTTATTTATGCTCCCTTCAAAATATAGCTGATATAATATCTTGTTGACAAATCATATGAGGTGGGATTTCTACAGTGTCGTCAGGTAAATGTAGTATTTTTTCTGTTCTGCCTTCTCCAATTTTAATAAGCCAATCATTGAAATCAGTTTGGCCTTCTGATCTCATATTTTGTTGCAGTTGAAGATGGGTAAAATGTTTCCATACTGTACTTGACTTTATACATGTTTCAATAATGTCTGTTCGATTTCCATGTACAACGACAGGTAATGTTTGTCTAAAATCGCCACCCAACAACATTACCTTTCCACCAAATTGGAAATATTATCCATGACTTCACGAAGCAAACGGTCAATACATTGGAGGGCATAGCATGACATCATTGTGGCCTCATCTATTATAATTAATTTACATTTCTTCAATTTCTTTGCTTGTAAGGATGTCATGCGAATATCTGACACAGAATTTTCTAAAATAGGCACTGGCAGTTTAAATCCACTATGAACAGTTCTTCCACCTTCTAATAAAAGTGCAGCAATTCCAGTAGTGGCAAACGCCATTGCTATTTTTCCTTGTGCTCGTACTGAACTCATTATAAATTGTACAAATATGTTTTCCCTGATCCGCCAGGTCCATCAAGATAGAAATAACACTCTGTCACCATGTCATCATCTATAGCATTTTTAATGGCATGAAATGCTTGCAATTGTAGTGTATTTAAAGTTGCAAGTCTTTCTTCTGTTCTTTCTGCTTGTAGTTGAATGTCCATAGTCTTCAAAGTTAATGTCATCTATAAGACCTGGATCAGGCAAATTAAAACTTGCACAACTTAATCCATGAGTTAAAAAGACTTCTTGAATTTCCATTAACGCTTTTAAGTGTGCAATGGGTTCATTGTATCGTCGCATAAAGTCTTCAGCCATATTACTTTTAAAAGTCTCCCACAAAGCTAATGCATTTGGAGCATTTGAGAAGATACAAATAAAAGCAAATTGTTCTCTCATCTGTCGTGGCATTTGACATTGTGCTGCTTCTTGTAAACATCTTTCCACTCTGTATCATCAGCGAGTAAGTTTCTATGTCTTGCAGCTAAATGGAAGGATTCATATACAATGTCATTAACAGTTCTTAATGTTCAAAACTTTGTGCTCCTGGAACATTTAAAAGTAATATCCGTAAGCAAAAACGTTCAACATCTCTTGACTGACTGTGTAAATTCGTGGAATTATTTTATTGCCTCTGGTTTTTCTTGCTCTCCATAATCCATTCACAAAAACATAGTGATGTGGAATTTCAATATATAAGTATTGTGTTGCTTGAGCATCAGTGGATTTTAATGCAAACCATGCCAGTTAGTGTAGTGTGACGATCTTCACTTTGGGCCAATGCATTTATTTCATTTCCAGCATGGAAATAGACTAAATGTCGTTGTGGCAAATGTACTGCTAACCTATATACTGCATGTGATCTATCATGCATTTCAAATTTTAAAAGCCGCCACATAGCTTCTGGCGCACTGACATAGCGAGCATCTACATGAGATGCAAGTTCATCATGTACTAACTCACTACTTTCAGGGTTGTCTGCACTTTTGACGACTACAGTAGCTGCATCGTAACCTTTGTAAATATATTTGTAGACATATTTAATGGATTTGATGGAAGTGCAGGCTTCTACGTTGATGTGGGTCGTTGTACTTCATGAGTAAATGTGGATTGTAGAGTACAACATATCTATTGTCCACTTTTTTTCCACGAATAATGGCACTATCTCCTCCTCTTCTTTTATAAAGTGGATATCCATCACAATTTGCATATGTTTTGTCTCTATAATCTTTTGGAAAATCTTTTGAACATTGATTATTTTCCATACATGGTGATTGTGGATTAAGGGTCTCCACAGGGTCCATGAATCATGCGATGAGTAACAATCTCATATAGTCTACCATATAGTTCTGGATCCGGTAGTTCAGCAACTATGACTGCATCCACTTTGTCCGAAGTATCTAATTTATCTTTCTCTTGAAGTATTATGAGAAGATGTGCATGTGGAAGGCCTCTTTTTTTAAATTCAATGGTATATACATAAGCAAGACATTTGCCAAATAACTGATTTATAGTAAAGTCACTTATTAATACATTTAATTTGATCTTAAAAACTCTGGCTACTAAATCTGGTCGATCTGAAGCACTTTGTCCAATAAGTAGATTTTGATTAATTTCTGGCCATTGTGGATTACATGTAAATGTCACAAATAAAATCGGTTTTTCCAAATTTTGTCACAATAGCCATAGCATCATTGTATCTTTCTCTCATATTTCGAGGAGATCCTTGAAAAGAAGATGGTAAAATGATGGCTTTGCCAGCTGTCATGTCTCTGCTTGTAGCCACGTCAGGCAACATAGTCCATGAGTCCACAATATTGTTCTACACGTAGTTTTCTTGTTGATATTTTATAAAGTTTAAATTATTTTCCTCAACTTGCAAATATGAATCAATAATCCATTGTTGTGTTAGTTTTCCACCACATAAAATTGGATTAAATTCATCTCTAATGGCAATTTGAGCAACTTTAAATTCAAGCATAGAAACATTATTTCGGATTCTGGCTTTAGCATTTGGGTAACTGGGAAGGGTTAATTTTGGTTGCAACCTGCTTCTCCATGTGGGAAAAAGATGGGATATGTCATTGGATCTAAATTTGGACTTAAGATATTAATATTAATAAATGGTTGCTCCTCATTTCTGGGATATACTCTAATGTCTCTTTGAAATGGTGGTTCTCCTTCATCATTCTGAAAGACCATTGCAACCTCATTTGATGTTGGCAAGTTATAACGACGTTTATCAGTATGTCTGTCTCTTTTAAGCACCATATTAACCTTTGGCATGGGTAATTGATGTCTTTGTGCATGAAGTAGTTGTTCATTTTCTACTTCTGCCAATTTTTTGTAAGCTTTACTGTAGGGATTGTTGTCCATAATGTTATTTAGCTCTATAAAAACACTGGTAAGCATTTTTTATTTTCTTCCATCTGCATACGTTGGTCAACAGCTTCCATTGTATCTAGGACATATAGTTGAGCGAATTTTCTTTGCTCTCTTTCCTCTGGATGTAAATGTGAAGTCCGATGATAAATTTGTCCTTGGACTTTAAAACAGTAAGGACCATGTTCCTGGTACATTAGCAGCCAATGTTGCCCCCATAGATGCAAATGATATGGCACTATTGTAGGATCTTATGTTTGTCTTAAAATTTTTGTAATTTGGAAAAGTAGGTTCAGTCATAATATTTTGTAAATAGGGTTGGAAATTGTTTCCTTTCTGGAAGTTTGAACTTTCCTTTTTGACAACAACTAATAACATTGTCCATTCTCTGGGTCTCTCCCTGTTTAAAATAATAAGCCTCACAAAATTGACATTGAGTAGTCATGTCCCCACAACTATGAACCTCTACTGCTAAAGACTTGAGTAAAGGACAATTTGCAAAGCATATCGGATGTTGACTTTCATATTCATCAGGTAAAAAGTCATGAAATGTTTCAACAACAGGTTCTAAATGTTTAGTTTTTTTCGTGGATTTTCTTGGTATATGTTGTCCTTGTTTGGTTGAAATGTCCTGTAAGTTTTTTAGTAAGAGTTTGTAAATGCTTTGTTTTTTGTAGTTGCTTTTTTTGGTCTGTCTTGACTGGTATCTTGTAAAATGTCATCTGATGTTTTAGGAACAGTTTGTAAATGCTTTATTATCTTTTTATTTTTTTTGGTTGTATCTTTCATTTTTGCAGCTGATATTCTTTTATTTGCAAGTCTTTTGCGTTCTTTTTCTCTTCGAATTTCTTTCTCCTCCGGTGTCTGCTGGGCGGCCCATCTCTCTTGTCTTTCTCTAGTTTGACGTCTTTTCTTCTCTTCTTTGGTCTCGTTATCAGCCATATTAATCTGTAAAGGAAAAAAAAAAAATGTAATTGTGTATAATTTAATTTGTAATTCCTGTTAAAGATTCTTGTGCACAATTGGTGAAATAAAAGGCAAATCATTAATGTATCAGTTATATTTAGTTAAATTTATAATTCCTGTCCTCACTGGCTAAGAATTTGGCCAATGGAATACTGCTGTAAATAAGCATGTAACATATTTTTTTAAATAATGGTTTTATTTATTAAAAACGTTGTTTGTGGATAGATATTTACCACTGCAAAACTTCTTTGCTAAAAAAAAAAGTGATGTGGTTATTGAGCTATGTATTGCATAGTAGCAATTTAAATAGAATAAGGGAGATAGTAAATTATTTTTTTTATTTTTCTGTTGACACGGATGCAACTGAAAGCAGTTTCTTTAGTTTTATACTTTAGTACTTATTATACTGTACCTTGGTTGAAGTGTGATTTAAATCCGAATGTTAGTTGGTCCTCGGTTCAAAATCGTTGTCCAATGGTGTGTTCCTCTGTTGGAAGTCCTCGTCCGATGGTGTGGTCCTGTGGCGATAGCCCTCGTCCGATGTTGTGGTCCTGTGGCGATAGCCCTCGTCCGATGTTGTGGTCCTTTGGTGAAAGTCCTCGTCCGATGGTCTGGTCCTGTGTTGAAATTCCTCGTCTGCTGGTCTGGTCCTGTGTTGAAATTCCTCGTCTGCTGGTCTGGTCCTGTGTTGAAAGTCCTCGTCCGATGGTCCGGTCCTGTGGAGAAAGTCCTCGTCCGATTGTCTTCACGCAGTATCTGTTGTAATATAAAATAGAAAATGTTGTTTGAGTGAAATGTCTTTTAAATAAGTAAAAAATGTATGAATTTGGCTGTATTGTATCAGTTATGGTTTATTTTTTTCTATATTTTTTTTTCTTTCTTTCTGTACAATCCCACGACTTTTGTTATTCTTATTTAAGGTTCTTAGTAAGGCTTGTGGGTTGTGATATATGAAATAAGAATATGAATTTATTTGCTATGTGTTTATGTTATTTTTTGTACAATCCTGTTTTGTGCGCACCGCTTGTGCTATACTTATTTAACCTTTATTGGGATGGTTATAGTTAGTGAAACATGAAATAATATAATTAATGTAGTTTGCTATGTGTTTGTGTTAGTTTTTGACAATCCTGTTTTGTGCGCATCCACTTGTGCAAAAGTTTTTATTCTTGATTGTACTGGTTATAGGTTGTTAAACATTAAAGAAGAATGTTAATGTAGTTTCCTATGTGTTTGTGTGATTTTTTGTACAATGCTATTAGGTGCGCAACACTTTTGTTATTCTTATTTTTGCTTCTTTGTAAGGCTTAAGGTTGTTAAACATTGAATAAGAAATTCTGTTTTGTGTGTAGCAGTTTGTGTCTCATTCAATTGCGATTTGGCTAATTGAATCGTGCCCTAAATAAGCACATAGCATATTTTTTAAAGAAGTTTTTAGTCAGTGAAAAACTTTATTTTGGATAGATTTTTAGTAACTAAAAAGCTTCTTTTAAAAAAAATGTTATGTTGTTATTTAGAGCCCTATTCAATTGGGCAAATTGCAATTGAATGAGGGCCTTTGTGTGTACCATATGTTGCATAGTTTGCCCCTCATTCAATTGCATTTTTACAATGTAATAGTACTCTAAGGCCGTCATTGAATTGCAATGTTGAAAATTGAATAGGGTTGTAAATAAGCACATCACATATATGTTTATAAAATTGAATAAGGGCCTAAAAGTGCTTATTTATAGCCATATTTAATTGTCCAAAATAGCAATTGAATGAGGGCCTTTGGTTACTAGGCATTGTTATATTGTCAGCTCCTCATTCAATTGTGTTTTGGCCAATGGAATAGAGCTCAATATCAGCACAGAGCATATTTTTTTACCGAATTTTGTATTTAGTGAACTTGTATCCAAAAGCAACGTGTTCACTAAATAAAAAGTTCCTTTAAAAAATATGCTCTGTGCTTATATAGAGCCCTATTGAAATGGGCAAATCACATTTGAGTGAGGCCCTTGGCCATTAAAGATATATAGGTCCTCATTGAATTGCAATTTTGGCAATTGAAGAGGGCTCTATATAATCACATAACATATTTATTGAGCAAAGTTTTTAGTTATTGAAAAACCTTGATTGTGGTTAGAAGTTCAGTAACTAAAAAGTTCTGTATCAAAAATATGTTATGTGCTTATATAGAGCCCTATTCAATTGAGGAAGTCGCAATTGAATAAGGCTCATGGTTCTTTCTTGTTTATACTTAATACTTTACCTTGCTTGAAGTTTTGAATGACAGACGGTCCCCTCCTGCCAATCTTAATGCGCCGGTCTTCTTGTAGTGTCTGTTTGAAAAAGAAAGTGAAATAGTTATTTGTATATTTATAATTTTTCATCTAGCAAAGCATGGGCCTTTTGAGCATGTAATGTCTTGTTGTATCTTACCTCTTCTTTGTTGGTGTTCTTTAAAAGGGATTGTGCTTCACAGTGCACGGTGCAAATTGTTGAGAGACGCTGTTGATGGCAGAGTCTGTTTGAATATTAAAAGAAATAGAAAGATTCAGCTTTATATGATCTATTGAATTGCAGTAAATTAATGTCATTTAAATATACTTCTGTAATTATTTTTCAATTGACCTTATTTTTTGGTGGGGGCTACACACATATGTCACATACATGAAGCACATTCCATAGTTTTAATGTAATATTTTGTGTACGGTGACATATCAGTATACATGACTCATATTTAAATGATTAAATTAACCTTATATTTTTTTTTTCCAACACACATAAATGTCTGTGTGTGAGATGTAACTATAGATGATACACATATATGTGCGTGGTGACATATCAGTATACATGACATATAATGTCATTTAAATGTAGTTGTTTACTGATTTTGTTTTAAGCTAATTTTTGTTGCAGTGGCAATACACATAAATGTCGTGTCACATGTCACTATGAAGGGGGCGATACACAGAAATGTGTGTGTCACATGTCACTATACATTATACACATATATGTCCGTGTCACATGTCACTATGAAGGGGCAATACACATAAATGTGTGTGTCACATGTCACTATACATTATACACATATATGTCCGTGTCACATGTCACTATGAAGGGGCAATACACATAAATGTGTATGTCACATGTCAATATACATGATACACATATATGTCCGTGTCACATGTCACTAATGCAGGGGCAATACACATAAGTGTGCGTGTCACATGTCACTATACACTCTATACATATATGTGCGTGTCACATGTCACTATACATTATAGACATATATGTGCGTGTCAGATGTCACTATAACATTATACACATATATGTGCGTGTCGTCACCTCTGTTTAATATAGAATTATGTTTTTTTGTTGTTTTGTTAAATGAAGCGAATTTTTTTTGTGAGCCTATACACATAAATGTGCCATATATGTCACTACATAAATCCTAGTTTATTTTTTTATTTGTTTGACCTGTCCTGATAATAAAATGTAATATATTATAGCTTAACTCTCAGTTGTAATTTGCACAATGCAAAGTAGTAAATTAGTAAAGAATTGTCTTCTCAAGTAAAAGCAGCAGTTATCTCAGAAGTCACTCCGTTGATCACCTGAGGAGAAATTTATTTTTTTGTTTGAAATAGGCAGTATTTATAAACTTGTAGAAAGTTCTGGAAAGTGAGACCGTTAGAACGCAATACTCATGCGCTATTTGCGTTCCAGCTTACAATTTGCGTTCCATCCGCCATTTTCTGCGTATTACTGTTCAAAATGGTGTTTAATATGATTGTGATACGTTCCGCATAGTATGTGTTTCATTATTGCGAGTAAGTGTAGTGTAGTTACGTCTGAAGCCTCGTTTTCGTTTTGTTCGTCGGCCATTTTTTCTGTCGCTTAGCGATGGTATTAGTGTCTAAAGTGTTTTATTTTGATTTAAATGTAGGTGTAACTTGTTTTTTTGAGGTGCTGGCTGGTTCCTCTTGCTGTAGGTAAGCTTTTTATGTGTTTGTTGTGTGTCTTTCTTAAGTTTTTAAATGTTTGTTTGTCGGCGTGTTGCGTCCGATGTTTGCAAGGTCGTAATGTGTGGTAACGTGTCTCGTATGGTGTTTGCGTGTGTAGCCTCGTTTTCGTTTTATTCGTCGGCCATTTTTTGTGTCGCTTAACAAACTATTTAGTGTCTAAACTCTTTTATTTTGAGTGCAATTAAGTTGTAAGTTGCATTTTGAGGTCCTGGGTGCTTCCTGTTTGTGTAGGTAAGGTTTTTATGTATGTGCTGTGTGTATGTATTGTGTTTTTAATTTTGTAATGTTCGCCGAGTTGCGTCCGAGTGGTTGCGAGGCCGTAATGTGTGTGAACGTGTGTCGTATGTTGTTTGCGAGTGTCGTAATGTGTGTGAACGTGTGTCGTATGTTGTTTGCTAGTGTCGTAATGTGTTGCAACGTGAACTTTGCGAGATTCGCAGTTGTTTGGGGTTGGGAATTTGTGTTGTGAATTTTGCAAGGGTCGCAGTTGCTGCAACTGAAGACCTCGCTTTGCGAGGTCCTCAGGTGCTGGCATGGAGCGCCTGTGGCGCTCCAAGCCAGCAACTGAGGCCCTCGCTTCGCGAGGGTCCTCAGTTGCTGGCAAGGAGCGCCTTCGGCGCTCCATGCCAGCAACTGAGAACCTGGCACAGTGCCCTCGCTTCGCGAGGGCCGCGGGCATCGCTACGGCGAGCCCGCATAGCGTTAGCAACAAACTCGTACGCGTCACAGACTAAATATGTGATATAAAAATGTATAGATCAGCAAACAACCTCACTGGGGGTTGCAGGATTGTCACTAAAATGTTTCATAAATACATTGATATGTTTTTAGTTTGGATTAAACTAAATAATATTGATAAATAATTCATATTCTGCCACTGCTAGTGGTACTTGCTTTAGAACTACTATTTCTTTTACACATTACATCAATAATTTTATTTTCTACTTACCCTTTTTAATATAATTCGGAATAACTGTTTAGAGGTTGGCCACAATTCTGACGTTCCTAAAGTATACAGTCCCCATAAGCCTCTATGTAACCCCATCACTCATGGGAGTCAATATAGACCACCATGAGTTAAAAGTTCCCCCTCAGTCCAATAGGGGGTCTATAGTAGACCCATATAGGACACTATTACCCATAGGTTAACCCTATATGTGCCGATGATGGGGTCCTCCAGACCCTCATGACACCCAAGTCTAAGCACTACACTATTAACTCTAACCATACACCATTAACCCATTAGCCCTAACCTAAACCTCATTAACTCCAATTGTCCCCCTTTACCCTAACTGTTCCTATTTAACCCCAACTAGGGCTATTTAAAAGCCATCTAGACCTATTTAACCCCATCAACCACATAAGGGTATATAAAGACCCTCATTGGACAATTAGAATCCTAACATTAACCCCATAAATGCCTCAAGGGTTCTCCAGGACACACAATGACACTAAGTACAAACACTACAATACACTACACTATCCCCCCAATAAACCACTACATCTAAACTAACCCCCGTTCTAACTAATGAATCCCCCACCTCCCTATACTATTAACCCTCCTCTACCCTAACCTATTAATTCCTACCTATCTAACACCTACCCTAACCTATTAACACGTACACTACCTACCTAACCCCATATTAACCCCCCACCCATTAATTACAAAACATAAAGTAACCTAAGTTACAAAAAAAAAAAAAAGCCCTCATTACAAAAAAAAAATAAAATACAAATTACACAAAATAAAAAAGAGAACCATTACAAAAAATTTAAAAATAACAATACACAAAATAAAAATATTCCATTACTACAGAAAAACAAAAGAGAACTACTCACCAAAAACTAAAATGCAAGAACAAATATGCATCACTTTACTATACATCAAATACCCACACCCAGCAATACAATACAGTTATATACATTAAATATATTTATATAAAAGATACCCCTAAGTACATTCCATTAACCCCTACATACATTTCATTAACCCCTAATTACATTCCATTAAACTTAAATACATTCCATTAACACCTAACGACAATACATTAACACCCTAACTACATTCAATTAACCCATAAATACATTTAATATAATCCAACCCCATAGCTAATACATTAACCCCCTACCTACATACAGGTAACCCCTAACTACATACATTAAAAACCCTAAATCTCAGCTAAAAAAGAATAAATAAGACCACTTACCTTGCCCAAATGCCCCTTCAGCAACAATGGTTGTTCCTGCCACAAGTCGCACCTTAGGAAAAAAAGAAACCATGAATTTAGTAAATAAATAAATTCTAAATATTAAATGTACCTTCAGCAATGCCCATCCTCTTTCTAGTCTTCTTCGGCTGGGCCCTGGAAAAAAAATCTGCTGCTCTAAAAAAAATGAAAAAAACGAACGGAGCTCCTCCCTGGAGGAGTTCCCCACCTCAAATGAGGCTTGTAGTGCTGGTTCCAGTAAAATAAATGGAAATGGCGCCGTCTGTTTGGCTAAAAATGCTGTCAATAAAATTTCAGTCAATCAGAAGGCACTAAGGTGTAAGCCAATCAGAATGGGATACACCCCTATATCCCATTCTGATTGGCTGATGGGCCTGTCAATATTTTGTAAACAAATCAGAAGGCAGTATTGCCTTCAGACAATCAGAACGGGATACACCCCACAGGGCATATCCCAATGTGATTGGCTGAAGGTATTTGCGGTTTCTGATTGGCTGCAATCTGATTGACAGTGACAACAGCCAATCAGAGGATGCAGATGCTTGGATCCAATCACAATGGGATAAACCCCCATGGCTGTTGTCATTGTCAGTCAGATTGGAGCCAATCAGAAGGTGCATATGCCTTCAACCAATCATAATGGGATATACCCCGTGGGTGTATCCCATTCTGATTGGCTGAAGGGAATAGCGCCTTCTGATTGGATTAGAAATGATTGACAGGTCCATCAGACAAACAAAAAGTGATATAGGGGTGTATCCCATTTTGATTGGCTCACACCTTGGAACCTTCTGATGGGCTGAAATAATTTGCCTCATTTGTGGCGGGGAGCTCCTCCAGGGAGGGCCTTCATTATTTTTTTCATTTTTTTAGAAAGTTGCAGAAAGGTAAGTTTAATATTTAGAATGTTATAGATTTTATGTTGTGTTTATTTCTGTACTTATTTCATGTTTTTCTTTTTCCTAGATGCGACCTGTGGCAGGAAAACTGTCATCGCTGAAGGGGCATTTGGGCAAGGTATTTATTCTATTTTAGGTGAGATTTAGGGTTTTTAATGTAGGTAGTTTGGGTATTAATGTATGTAGTTATGGGTAACATGTATGTAGGTAGAGGGTTAATGTATGTAGTTAGGGGTTATATTGAATGAATTTATGGGTTAATTGAATGTAATTAGAGGGTTGATGTAATGTAGTTAGGGGGTTAATGGAATGTATTTAGCAGGTTAATGGAATGTAGTTAGGGGTATATTTTATATAAATGTATTTAATGTTTTTTTTTATTTCCCTTTGGGGCAATTGGCTAGGTCTCGCTTGTTTTTTTTTCCATGTTGCCTTCCTCTGGATTAATTAATAATAAAAATAAAAAAATAAAAAAATAATTGATTAATAATTAATTAACAACTAATTAATGAATAGTTAATCCGCATATTGCAGATCAGAGGAAATCTTAAAAGGTTGATGGACTGAAAGTCTTTTTTCAACCTTAAATACTATGGGCCTCATTCTATTAGCGGCCGCAGCCGTTGCGTGGGCCGCAAGGACTCAGGGCCGCAAGCTATTCTGCTATTCTATTCCCTTACGGCCGGGGGATTCCGGCAGGCTTGCGGGCCGTGCCTTGCTATCTCTTGCGGCCGCTCGCGCCGCCGGAGGAAATCCTTTGATCTAAAACGGCCGCAAGAGATTTGCAATTCAATTGCTCCGGGAAACCACTCTGCAAGGCTAAAAGCGGAGGCCGCAGCTTACTTGCAGGAAAGAGGTCTCGCTAGCACCAAATTAAGCACCATAAAGATAGCTCAAATAAAGCCATCCTGCACTTTGAGAAGACTATAAAGGGATTTTTAGGTGGTAGAAAAAATAGCAACATAATTATCCTGTAGCTCAAATCCGTAAAATATTTTATTTTTACTATCCGTAAAATAACCATGTAAAAAGTCCAGAGTGCTTGGAGCACCTCAGACACACCCACTGCCGCAGGCCGGAAAAATAAACAGTTAATTTGAACTCGGGTTTGGGGCAGATTGCAAGCTTGAGAGTGGGTTCCTTTTAATCCTCATGTCCCCCAATATGATCCCTAGCATTTACAGGAGCTGTACAGTGCAGGGCTTGAATTTATTTTTCAGTTTTTATATTTCTGAGATTACGGCCGGTTCCAAGATATGCGGCCGTGCCGTAAAAGGCTGCGATTCCTTGCGGGGCCGTATAATAGAATCGCGAGTTAACTGAACCCCCGCAAGGAATCGCAGCCTTACGGCCGATTTACGGCCGATAATAGAATGAGGCCCTATGTAACTATGTAACTATGTATTGAAACTATGCAACTATATTGTATTGGTGGGTGTGGGTTTTGATGTATTGTAATGTAATATGTATTTGATCTTGTATTTTATTTTGCGGTGAGTAGTTCTTTTTCGTTTTCTGTAGTGTTTTTATTGTGTGCAATGTTATTTTAAAATTTTTGTAATGGTGCTCTTTTTTTGTGTAATTCAGGTTTTAATATTGTTTGCAATAGTGCTTTTTATTTTCTGTAACTTAGATTTTTTTTATTTTTTGTAATTAATGGGTTGGGGGGTTAATAGGGGGTTAGGTAGGTAGTGTTGGTGTTAATAGGTTCGGGTAGGTGTTAGGTAGGGATTAATAGGTTAGGGTAGAGGGTGGAGGTTATAGGATAGGGAGGTGGGGGATTCATTAGTTAGATGGGGGTTAGTTTAGATTTAGTGGTTTATTGGGGGGGGATATTTTAGTATAGTGTCGTGTTTGTACTTAGTGTCATTAGGGTCTCACTGCAAACACTGACAGAGCCTTACAAGTACACTTAAGACTGACAGTAATCTCTTACAGGAGCCATGTAATCACACTTTAGATAAATTCTCCTATAAAGTAGTGAACATTAGGGCTTGCTGCAGGAGGAATGTAATAAATATGTGACTTCCTATGTATAACTTTTACTCACAAGATTTCAAAAGGGAGCCATGTAATCAAGTCCATAGACTGCACCATTTTAAAAATAATATATATATAAATAAATAATATATATAAATAAATAAATTATCTTTCATTGTAATGTCAACTATATCCCTTGACTCTTTATTTCAGCCCTGGAAACAAACCAGCTCAAATACTACAACAATCCAAAACAATAAAATTAAGAACTTAATTAAAAACTTTGTATTTGCACAGTTCCAATTTTGCTAGGGGCATTGGAGCATATAAGCGTGCCAAGATTTACGTAAATTATTTGAGAACAGATATGTAAGTGTCAAGAGACAGGTGCGAGGGACACCTCTAGAACAAATAAAATAGTCCACTTGACAATGGGAGACTATAATAATAATGATGGCATTCATTCTATGTTTACTGACTCCACATGTGTAACTTATTTTATTTCTAAGCTGCCTTAAAGCTAAAAAGTGGCAGCAATATTTGTCACAGGCCGTAGCATGAGATGTAAATGTTTATTACATATTCATGAAATATTTGTGAAATGACTAAGGACCCTATTAAATTCCAGCCTCGTAAATAAGAGGGTTCTACTTAAGCCCTACGTACTGCAAAATTTCTCTAAGTTACAATGCTATTACAATCGCCCTGCTGCGAGGAACGTATGAGCTACGCAGCAGGGCCATACGTATCAACACTGCAAAAAAGTACATGAGAAGTGACAGCCTGAGAGATGATATCGCAGGCTCCCGCACCTCAACAAGTAGTGCAGGGGTCCTAAACGGGACCTCCGCGGCAGTCCGCCACATAAGCCCTGCCGTGGGGGGTACTCCAACTACCCCCCCCCCGGCACCTAAAATGAAACCCCCTCTATGCGGAGGTCCCCATCGGGACCCCCGAAGTGTCCTCACATTAACACCTTGCTGCAGGGGTCCAAAAGGAACCCGCAGCCCCCAGACATTAACCCCTTGCAGCGGGGGTCCCCGAACGGCACCGATCATGCCATCGGCTGCATTTAATACTTTTAAATTACCCGCCGCGGCTCCTTAAAGGGCCTGCGGCACACTATTACTAATCCTGGCCGCGGCACCTACAATTAACCCCCTTTATACTGGTAGACGCCCCGAAGTGTCCCCACATTAAGCCCTGTGCTCGAGGGGTCCATGAGGGACCCCCCTGCAGCCCCCCACGTTAACCCTCCTGCAGCGGGGTCCCCGATCGGCACCGAGTCGTGACCCCAGTGCTGCATTTCAATTTTAAATTTCCCTGAAGCCTCGCGGGTCCTTAAAGGACCGTAAAGGTCCTGAAAGGACTCGCACTAAAAAATATTGACCCCAGGCAACTAAAATTAACCCTATAACTCATGGGGGTCAATACAGACCCCCATAAGCACTTAATTAACCCTATAACTCATGGGGGTCAATACAGACCCCCATAAGCCTCTATTTAACCCCATCAGTCCCATAAGGGTATATTATGACACCTATAAGCCAATAATTAACCCTATAATGCATGGGGGTCAATACAGACCCCCATAAGCACTTAATTAACCCTATAACTCATGGGGGTTAATACAGACCCCCATAAGCCTCTATTTAACCCCATCAGTCCTATAAGGGTATATTATGACACCTATGGGGCTGTTAAAACCCTAGCATTAACCGCATAAGTGCCATGACGGTCCACAAGGACCATCATGACACTAACTACAAACACTACACTATAACCTCCAATAAACCATTTAATCTAAACTAACCCCCCTCTACACTAATCTATTAACACTTACACTACCTACCTACACTACCTACCCCCTAATAAACCTCCCCACCACTCTAATTACAAAAAAAAAAACTACCTTACAGAAAATAAAAAAACCTAAGTCACAAAAAATAAAAAAACCTACAGTACAGAAAAAAAACCTACAGTACAGAAAAAAAACCTACAGTACAGAAAAAAATCCTATAGTACAGAAAAAAAACCTACAGTACAGAAAAAAAAACCTACAGTACAGAAAATAAAAAAACCTACAGCACAGAAAATAAAAAATTACACACCTGAAAAGGAAAGACAGACATACACAATACAATACATACATACAATACATTACATACAAAACATTACATATAATACATTACATACATTGTATTGTGTATGTCTGTCTTTCCTTTTCAGTTGTGTAATATATATTTTTTGTACTGTAGGTTTTTTATTTTCTGTACTGTAGGTTTTTTTCTGTACTGTAGTTTTTTTTTATTTTCTGTACTGTAGTTTTTTTTTTATTTTTGGTGACTTAGGTTTATTTATTTTCTGTAAGGGTTGTTTTTTTTATTATTTTTGTAATTAGAGTTGGTGGGGAGGTTATATTAGGGGGTAGGTACTATAGTGGATGTAGTGTAAGTGGTTAATAGGATTAGTGTAGAGGGGGGTTAGTTTAGATTAAATGTTATTGGGGGTTATAGTGTAGTGGTTGTAGTTTAGTGTCATGATGTTCCCTTGTGGACCGTCATTGTAACTTATGTGGTAAATGTTAGGGTTTTAACAGCCCCATAGGTGTCATAATATACACTTATGGGGACTGATGGGGTTAAATAGAGGCTTATGGGGGGTCTGTATTGACCCCGATGAAGTTATAGGGTTAAATATAGGCCTTATGGGGGTCTGGTATTGACCCCCATGAGTTATAGGGTTAATTATTGGCATATTGGGGGTCTGTATTGACCCCCATGAGTTATAGGTGGTTTAATTAAGTCCTTATGGGGTTTCTTTATTTGACCCCCATGAGTTTATAGGGTTAATTTATTGGGCTTATGGGGGTCCTGTATTGACCCCCATGAGTTATATGGTTAATAGAAGTGCTTATGGGGGTTTGTATTGAACCCCCATGAGTTATAGGGTTAATTATTGGCTTATGGGGGGGGGGTCTGTATTGACCCACATGAGTTATAGGGGTAATTAAGGTGCTTAATGGGCGTCTGTATTGACCCCCATGAGTTATAGAGTTTAATTAAGGCCTTATGGGGGTCTGTATTGACCCCCATGAGTTATAGGGTTAATTATTGGCTTATGGGGGTCTGTATTGACCATCATGAGTTATAGGGTTAATTATTGGCTTATGGGGGGTCTGTATTGACCCCCATGAGTTATAGGGTTAATTATTGGCTTACGGGGGTCTGTATTGACCATCATGAGTTATAGGGTTAATAATTAGCTTATGGGGGGTCTGTATTGACCCCCATGAGTTACAGGGTTAATTAAGTGCTTATGGGGTATGTATTGACCCCCATGAATTAAAGGGTTAATTATAGTTGCCTGGGGTTAATATTTTTTAGTGTGAAATGCAGCAGGGTCATGATCGGTGCCGATCGGGGACCCCCGCTGCAGGCTGTTAATGTGGGGGGGCTGAGGGGGTCCCTTTGGACCCCTGCAGCAAGGGGTTTATGTGGGGACACTTCGGGGGTCCCGATGGGGACCCCCAACATAGAGGGGGCTTAATATTAGGTGCCGTGACCAGGATTAGTAATAGTGTGCCGCGGGCCCTTTAAGGAGCCGCGGAGGCCAATTTAACATTTTTAAATGCAGCGGGGGCCGGATCAATGCAGATCGGGGCCCCCTCCGCTGCAAGGGGTTTATGTGGGGACACTTCAGGGGTCCCGATGGGGACCCTCAGCATAGAGGAGGGTTAATTGTTTTTGCTGCGGCTGGTAATTTAAAACGTTTAAATGCAGCGGGGGCCTGATTGGTGCCGATCGGGGACCCCCGTTGCAAGGGGTTTATGTGGGGGTGCTGCAGGGGTCCCGATAGAGACCCCTGCAGCATAGGGATGTGTATAGGAAGCAGGGGGGAGCCTCACACCGCTGTCTCGGGCTGCACTGAGGCAGCACGTAGAGGCTTTATGATCCCTTGCGGGCACTTTTTGTGATCGTAGGGATTCTTCTGAAATGTGAGAATTACTCGTAGATTTAAGGCTTCTTGTGACTACGTAGCTCTCTCGGAGCCTATTCTCGGCCATTTTTCGTAGTCATATCGCAAAGCAGGCTGCGAGAGATTCGGTATTCGCAAACAGCAAAAAAACTGCCTTTTGCGAGCACCGAGAGAACTACGAGGGAGATTTTAATGAGGCCCGAAGTGTTCAAATGCATGCTTGATACTTCATTTTGAGTTAGTAACAGTAGAGAAGAAGTTTGCAGTAGATGAATTTGTTTCTTCTGCTTTAGGGTTCTACAAATTTGGGGCACTGCTCGTGCAATCTACCGTGGCATATATGAGTGTCACTGTGCACTGGCAAAAGTTGGCAGAGTAAATGCAATAGGCTTCACACACACGCCTGTACACAGGCAACTGATATTCAATCTATTACAGTCAAAAAAGTGTTGTTTTTATGTCACTTGAGACACAATATAAGCTGTGAGCCTGACACAGGCAGGCAACTGAAATTAAATTACAGGAAAAAAATGGTTGTTTTCAATGTATGTTACACCACCAGATATGAGTAGTGAAAATAAGCACAATATAAGCTGTTAGGTGTTAGCCTGTCACACAAACACGCTGGCAGGCAGGCATAGATTACACAAAAAAAATTATAAAATAAAATATATGATGTTCAAAGTTTCCTTAATGATAAAGTATAGGGGGCGAACCGAAAAGCGCATGTGTTCGCCGTTTGCGGCGGACGCGAACATGCGAAAATCACTGCGAATAGTTCTCTGGCGAACTGTTCGGGACATCACTAATGATAATAATAATAATAATAATTCATTTTAATAAAAAATATTTGAAACTTACTATCATATTACCTCTCCCTTCTGTCCTCTAAGCTATATATTTTAAGAAATTGAAGCCTTCCTTTGTATTTTAGACCATTAAACAATGTAAACAAATGTTTTTCTCTTTTGCGTATTTTTGTTAGTCATTAATCTTTATTTTCACAGTCATATGTCATAACATTTTTCTTACTTGTAAATTGAAACACATGTCGTAAACAGCGTTTAAGAAAAGTTTAAAGTCTTTGTACACATTTTTTTGTTGTTGTAGTTCTTTTGTTTAACTGTGATCTTCCTCCAATTTTTTTTTTCTTTTCTCTGTTTGACTGTAGCTGTAGATTTAGTAAAACATATTACTATATTAATCAAAAACATATTCAATTCAACTGAACTAATCTTCATTCAGGTGAGGGGGGGGGGTACACTTGAGTGAGTTGAGTTGATTTTGTTTGTTTATTTTATCCCTAATGGGTTTGAACTCCAGATTACAATTTTGTCAATACAGTTGTCATTGAATCCGTACCTGTCCAGCTTCCATTTTCTACTCCGAGAGGTTATCAATTCAACCAGTTTTAATATAATTTTTCAGTGTTTGTTTTGTGTGATTTGTAATTTTTATATGATTGTGACTGAATATGGGGAGCTGATCCGTACATCCCATATTTCTGTAAATATTGGATATGTATTGGATATGACATGAGTATTTTTTTTATTAATCATTATGAAATTAAGTTTATATATTATTTATTGTAGGTGAAGTTGTGGCATCCTCCATTTCTTTGCAATGTGGAGAAATGTACCTGTAGTTTGACATAGTCTATAGCAACTTGAAGATGTTTGTGTTTTAATTTTATATAATCTATCAGGTGTGAGATAAGCTCTGTGTAGCACCTTTATAGAAGTTTCAGGTAGACTTTCATTTTGTGAGCCTTTGCTTATATTTTTGCAGATTTTTTTCCCACTTATGTGGATCCCATTGAGTTTCCATGTCTGATTTCCATTGTTTCATAAAGTTAGTTTCAAAATTTGTTGGGGCATTTAATTATGGGTAAATAAGGGCTTTACTGCATCTAAGGGATAACCAGTTGGTTTGCAGCTTACCCCATTTTTTTTTTGTCAGCGTGGTCAACTAAATGTTTTATTTTACAAAAATTGTAATGCTCCTTGAGTGGGATGTTATAGTTAATTTTAAATTGGTCAAAGGTAAGGAATTGTCCATTTGATAACCAATTACCTAATTTGTCAAGATTAGCTTTTGCCCACCAATTTTTAGAATTCTCTCTCAAGCTGTCCCAAATAGGCTGAGATTTAAGTATAGGGGTTAGTTCTGATAATCTAGCTGATAAATTATTTTTTGAGTTAGCCATTTTTCAGTTAGTTATCGAAAGCTGTATCATAGGGTTGTTATGTTTCAGTATATGTGGAGGGATTGATGGATTCCAGATAGCGGATTCCCATGTTTGGGGTTTATTTGGTAATCCAGAAATATCCAGGCTGGTTGTTGTTCACTGTAGTGTGCTTGGGGTATGAATGCGATCTGGGCCGCGTTATGATATAATTTTACGTTAGGGCACTTTTGGGTATTTTTAAGTTTTAGATTTTAGATAGAGTTATATTTTGGGGGAAAATGGTGTCCAGCAGTGGTACACTGATCACTTTTATCTTGGCAGTTAGCAAATTATTATTGCAGAAACATCGTAAGATACAGTTTTTGACTGGCTTCCCCAATGTAACAGTCAATTTCACATTCACTGCTTTGTATTATGTATGTTGCATCCTTATACATAGCAGCAGGAGTGTATTTAGGTTTTATACTGCCATAGGCCCATTCAAATTTATGTGCCCCAGTGCCCCAGTTGCAACTTCTAATTTCTCTTTGCAAATGTTACATTACATAGGTTTATATGTATTTATGTTAATATTCATTATATAAGAAAGTGTCAGGTACACTTACAATAGAAATATGACTACATACAGCAATTTCTGAGCATTGACACCCATTAACCTTTATTCACATATGAATCATAATATTCCCTCATGCTGGGTATTCTGAACTTCTGCAGGTACAGTGTAAAAAGGGCATCAGGAATACGGGACTGATTATAAAGGGTGTCATGGAGTATTCACTCAATGCTGAGTCAGACCAGTGTATGGCAATGCATTATATAATAATAATAATTATTATTTATTATTAATCTTTATTTGTATAATGGCAGTTTCATGTTGCTCACTTTAGATTCTTAAATATATTATTTATTTAAATGCATCTACACTTAGCTCATTCTACATGTGTTTTTTGCTCCCCTCTATTAGACATTATCAAGGGAATCTACACTTACCTTTATGGGACGGATAAGATCCATCTATCAAATTAATATGAAATATAACAATCTCTAATTGGACTGATATAACTAATTCGAGAAGAAGGATAGGGGGAGAAAAAAGCGCACAACCACCTAGTGCAATATGAATATTTCAAAAGTTCATATATATAAATTGTATATGAGATCTTACTCACATTTGATACCCTCAAAGTAATGAGGTATCTTGCTGACTCCAATTACACTTCCACAGTAGTACACATGCTTCCAGGTCCCAATTCTATTCTGGAACGGTATCACACGTAATCTGTATCCTGGTATGATGACAGTCTATGCTGTTGCCACTACTACTATGTAGTATGTTTTAGACCCTGTGGCTTAATGCCCAATATTCCACCAGGACCTTGTTGAGGCAGCTGGCTAAGGTGTCCTGCACAAGTTATCACTATTGTATAGTAATAGCAATTAGTACACACTAGAGCTATAACGTGTATGTCTATTAATTTATTTTCCACACTTTGCCCAACTAAGAAACAAAGATATTAAAACAAGATGGATTAGCAAAATGCCACCATAAAAACCTTGCACAGCTAAAAAATACTACAGGAGTTAGATAGAGTAAAGGGATATATAGTAGTCTATATAGGTTGGGACTAGTAGTATTGTGGTAATACTCATTTATTAGTTTAGTGGAAGTTATAAAAGCACTTAATTTTTGGGATTCACTAATGGCGAGTTGCTGTTTTGTGTTAAAGTGATATAATTAATTTAACTTAATTTTAATACACATTTGTTACATATCATATTTGCAACCCCTGTTTGAGGAATGCACATATTGTGTTTTGTATGAAAGTTTAGTCATAGTTTATTGTTCTTATTTGCACATATTTCATAGGGATGATGCAAATCAACAGTTATTTTTACTTACTTAAATGTATATATATATATATATATATATATATATATATATATAATATTAGTATAATGCTTAAATGAATACATTACATTTTATTTGATTGTTATCAAGCTTAAAATCTGTTTAATCTCTCACAGCATTCCTGTTTGTGCCAAGGAAGCTGATGTTATATAACCAGTACCCCCAAGAAGTACTTCTCTCTTTTCTTGGTTCAGCCTCGGCAAGTTGGTACCAGTTCAGTCTTGGATCTCTTCTTGACATCTGTAAATAGGTTAGATGTTCTGCATCTGGGCTGTGTGTCATCATCATAGCAATGACAGCAGTGCCGGATCTACCATTTTGGAACCCCTAGGCAGTGAAGTGGAGGAGCACCCATTTTTCCCTTTTCTGTGTGGGTATATCACACTTGCTCTGTCCCCATAACAGCCATTTTCATAACATAGGGCCCTATGTAAATCTCTGCAAAGTCAAAATCTTACCTAACTATGTTAAACCCCCATCCCTAAAACATTGCAAGAAAACGTAATAGTAATAGTAATGTGGTTGCAAAACTGATATCAAAAAAACCAAAACCTTATGGGGATGGTGAGTTTATTAAGCAATGTATGGAAAGCGTGGCAGATGTAATTTGCCCTTATAAAAACGGGTATTTTTCTAAAATCAGTTTGTCTCACCAGACTATAGCCAGGCGATTTGATGAAATAGGAAAATCTATTGAAAAAAAGTTTGGATAGTAGAACTGCTCATTTTAAATGTTATGCTTTGGCGATAGACGAAAGTACTGATGCTACTAATAAAGCTCAAGTGGCAATTTTTATTATTAATGACGAATATAATATCTGAAGAAATGACTTTTTTAGTGCCATTAAAAGACGCAACTAAATCAAGAGATTTATACGAAGCAGTGAAAAATGTTAAATGTTATGTTAAAGCAATTTTCTTTGACCATTGTGAACAAATCTGGTATAGCTACTGATGGTGCCCCGGCGATGATAGGTAAAAGAGATGAACTTGTAAATTAATAGAAGAGGATGCAATTGCCTCCCAAAATTTACGTATGATAAAATATCACTGCATAGTACACCAAGAAAATGTATGCCCAAAAGCTTTAATGATAGATGACGTCATTCAAATTGTCACCAAGGCTGTAAATTTCATAAGGGCCAAGGGTTTGAATCATCGCCAATTCCAAGAATTCCTAAAGCTTTTTGGATGCTGACTATGGGGACATCATTTACTTTTACTTGTTGAAAAGATTTTATGTTTGGCGATAAAGTGATTTATGGAGTCAAAAACAAAATTTGTGCCAGAACTTGACGATGAAAACTGGCTCACAGATTTGGCATTTTTAGTAGACTAGACCGCTCATTTAAATGAGTTACACATGCATCTTCAAGGTGATAACCATCTAATCAATATAATGTTTCAAACTATAACAGCGTTCAAAATTAAACTGAAACTATGGCAATCTTAAATTAAGGCAAACTATTTTATGCATTTCGGCACAATGGCTAAACACGTTCCTGTGAGTTTTGAGAAATTTGAAAATTTGTTTGAAGATTTCTGGAAAAAATTATCAATCTTTTGGAATATTTGCGACTCCATTTACAGTCGACATAAAGATATTACCTGCCAATTTCCAAATGGAATGCATAGAGCTACAATCTGATATTCAACTTAAAGATACAAATTTGATCATGTCTCTTTACTGGACTTCTATAAGATATATCTTCACAAATTTTTGAAGAAGAGAATCACACTTTTTATCTTGCACTCATAATTATTAAAACTTGACTTTTAATAAATTTCCTTTTAAAACTCTGACGACATTAGAGCAAGGACATACACAAAATAATTTGTAAAACTATGAATTGGTTTGTCCAAAGAGGTAGAAATATTTATTTTTACAAAACTAACCCTCTTCGTAGCAATTATTTGTTAAAAAAACAGGGCCTCATTCTATTATCGGCGTAAAACGTCCGCAAAGCTGTGATTCTTTGCGGCCGTCTTACGGCCCTGTTGTAGAGCTACCTTTACCTTTGCAATTCAAATAGACGGCGCCGCAAGGATATCCCCCTTACGGCCGGCCGCATATCATGCAACCGGCCGCAAGGTCAGAAAACTTTAAATGCAAAAATAAATTCAAGATGGCACTGTAAAGCTCTGATAAATGCTAGGGGATCATAATGGGGGACATGAGGATTAATAGCAACCCCCTCTCAAGCTTGCACATCAGCCCAAATCCGATATTTCATTAACGGTTTATTTTCCGTCCCGCAGCCTGGGCGGGTCTGAGGGACTTTGTCCACGGATATTTGACATGAATTAAAATAAAAATTATTTGCGGATTTGAGTGTAGGAGAATGTTGTGCTATAAATGTTAACACCCCCAATCACTTTATCGTCTCATCAGAGTGCAGGATGGCTTTATTATGGCTTTATTATGTGCTTAATTGTGTGCTTGCGGGACCTTTTTGGTGCAAGTAAGCTGCGGCTCGGTTTCAGCCTTGCCGAGAGGGTTCCCGGAGCAATAGAATAGCAACGGGCTTTTCTTGGTCGCCGTTTAAGATCAAAGGCTGTTCCTCCGGCGCGTGCGGCCGCAAGGGATAAAAGGCACAGAGGAGGTAAATGGGGGTGGGGGAAGAGACACCAGGGAGAGGGGGAAGAGAAGGGAGCCATAGAAGCGAGAAAGAGACACACAGTGGAGGAGGGGAGAGGCACACAGGGGAGATGGGGAGAAGCACACAGGGGAGGACGGGGAGAGAGACTCACAGAGGAGGAGGGTGAGATACACACAGAGGAGGAGGGGGGAGAGACACACAGAGGAGGAGGGGGGACAGACACACAGGGGAGGAGGGGGGATAGACACAGGGGAGTGAGAGAAGGGGGAAGAGACCCAGGGAAGTGAGAGAAGGGGGGAAGAAACACAGAGGAGTGAGAGGAGGGGGAAGAGATACAGGAGAGGGAGAGGAAGAGGGAAAAGACACATGGGAGGGGGAAAAGACACTGGAGGTAAATGAGGGGGGTGACACAAGTGAGGGGGAAGAGACATGGGGGCACAGGGATGAAAGAGACACAGGGTGGGGGGAACAGACACAGGTGAGGAGGGAAAAGACACAGGGAAGGGAGAGGTAGGGAAGAGACACAGGGTAGGGGAACAGACACAGTGGAGGGGGGAACAGACACAGGGGAGGGAGAGGTGGGGAAGAGACACATGAGGGGAAGAGACACATAGGAGGGAGAGGGGGAAGAGACACAGTGAGGAGGGAACAGACACAGGGGAGGGAGAGGTGGGGAAGAGACACAGGGGAGGGAGAGGTGGGTGAGAGACACAGGTGAGGGGGAAGAGACACAGGGGAGGGGGAAAGAGACACAGGGGAGGGGGAAAGAGACACAGGGGAGGAGGGTACAGACACAGGGCAGGGGGGAACAGACAAAGGGGAGAGAGAGGTGGGGAAGACACACATGAGGGAAACAGACACATGGGAGTGAGAGGAGGGGGGAAGAGACAGGGGAGTGAGAGGAGGGGGAAGAGACACAGTGGAGGGAGAAGAGGGGGGAAGATACACAAGGGATTGAAATGGGGGGAAACAAGGGAGACTCGTGGGAGGGGGGAAGAGACAGAGGGGGGACAGGGTGAAAGAGATACAGAGGGGGGGGGGAAGAGACACAGGGGAGGGGGGATAAAACACAGGGGAGGGAGAGGTGGGGAAAGAGACACATGGGATGGGGAAAGGGACACATAGGAGGGAGGGGGGGTTAAAAACACAGGGGGGGAAGGAGACTCAAGTGAGGGAGAGGAGGGGGGAAATGAGAAACAAGGGAGGAAGTAGACAGGGGGAGAGACTCGCAATAAGCTCATTGCGATGCCCATGGTGAGTGCCAAAGGCTCTCATTGCGAGGCCCGTTATGATCGCCAAAGGCGCTCATTGCAAGGCCAGTAAAGTCGAGGGGGAGGCTCCCATTGTGTGGCAAACAGCATTGCCAGGCTTCACTTTTTATTTCCGTCATTTTTGACGGGCAAGTCACTAGTTTACATATAATGACCATAATTATAATATAGACATATATATATTTAACCAGCTTTACCCAGCTTTATTAAAGTCTTCAAGAAAGAAAGAAGAGGGCTGGATCTACTTCAATCAAGCTGGATAGCCGGAGGGTCATATTGGGCAGGTAAGTAGCATTATTAAGCGTTTCTTTTTTACAGGTTTAATTTTTATTTTTTATTTTAATAGTTTATAATGTAATATTTTATTTTATGTTATCTGTAAGTAATTATTTCTGTAAATCCCTTTTTATTTTTTGCAATGTATTTGTTTATGTGATTTTTTATTGTTTATTTATTTTTTGTAAATAGTAGGGTTAATATTTATTTTATTAGTGGGGGGGTTAGGTAGGTAATTAGTGAGGGGTGAGGTATTTAATTAGGGTTAGTTAGTTAATGGGGTATTAGGTAGGTAATTAGGGGTTAATTAGTTAATGGGGTATTAGGTAATTAGGAGTTAATTATGTGGTGGGTGTTAATTAGTTAATGGGAGTTAATTAGGTAGTAGACAGTAGGGGGTTACATTTTATTTACTATTTTATTGGGGGTAAAATATTGTAGTGTAGTGCTTTTACTTAGTGTCCAACTTTCCCTCCCCTTCCCATAGCTATTTTATTCACCCCTCTCAGCATAATCCATGAGGACTCCAGAGAGTCAAAATACAGCAAGATTTCGAATTGATTTTCCCACATCAAGAATATTATGATTTGCTCCAAAAAGCTATTCAGTTTCATATCACTCAAAATTAGTTGGCACTTGCAAACCATAATATCCTTGTTTTTTTCCAAGTAACAATGCAAGTACTACTTGCAAAAGTCATAAAAAAATGCCTTTGTGACTTCTTTCACCTCACGTTCAATACTGATAGCCCCCTTTTCCCACTTAAAATATATCCCTGTGTTCCCCGATCACCCCCTATCAAACATGTACATAAACATGGGGGTACATTGAGACACCAATGACACCTAAATTATAAACTGTAATTGCTATTTATTTTTTTTATTTTATTTGTAGTAAGCAGAAAAGCAATGCAAAAATCCACATTGATTTTTGTACTACCAATAAATTACAAGGGGGAGAGTTGGAAAGAAAAACAGGGGAGAGATAGGGGGAGAAAGAAACATGGGAGGGAGGAGGGGAGAAAGAGACATGGGGAGGGAGAGGGGAGAAGAGACACAGGGGAGAGAGAAGTGGGAAAGAGACACAATAGGCAGAGGGGGGAGAGACACAGGAAAGGATAGGGGGGAAGAGACACAGGGGAGGGAGAGGGCGGAAAGAGACACAGGGGAGGGATAGGGGAGAAAGAGTCCACAGGGTGAGGAGGTGGAAAGAGAAACTGGGAAGGGGGAGAGAGGGAAGAGACACAGGGGAGAGAGAAGAGGGGGGAAGAGACACAATAGGGAGAGGGGGGAGAGACACAGGGGAAGGAGAGGGGGAAATAGACACAGGGGAGGGAGATGGGGGAAAGAGACACAGGATATGGATAAGGGAGAAAGAGACACAGAGGAGGGAGAGGGGGAGAAGAGACACAAGGGAGGGGAGAGGGGGAAGTGACAACAGGGGAGGGAGGGGGAGAGACACTGTGGAGGGGGGAGAGAAACAGGGGTGGATAGGGCGGGAAAGAGACAAAGGAGATGGAGAAGGGTGGGGGATACATAGGGCAAGAAGAGGTGGAAAGAGAAACAGGGAAGGGTAGAGGGGGGAGAGACACAGGGGGAAATAGAGGTGGGAAGAGACACAATAGGGAGAGGGGGAAGGAGACACAGGGAGGGAGAGGAGGAAAGAGGCACAGGGGAGGGAGAGGGGGAAGAGAGACACAGGGAGAGGAGGTGGAAAGAGGAAGCTGGAGGGAGAGGGGGAAGAGCCACAGGGGAAAAGAGAAGTGGGACAGATACACAATAGGGAAGAGGGGGAGACACAGTGGGAGAGGGGAGGGGGAAAGAGACCAGGGGAGGAAGAGGGGGGAAAGGAGACACAGGAGGAGAGATGGAGGAAGAGAGAAACAGGGAAGGGAGATTTGAAGAGACACAGGGGAGAGAGAAGTTGGGAAAGAGAGACAATAGGGGGAGAGGGGTAAGAGACATGAGAGGGAGAGGGGGAAAGGAGAGAAGGGAGAGGGGAATGTGACGAAGTGCCCTTCGTCCACTTTGTCTTGGAGAGGACTGTTTGCCAGCCTCCTGCCCTGCAACTATGGCCCTGGTACATATTGCCCTTCAAACACAGTATTCGGCCATACCAAGAGTGTATGTCACTCATTCTGGCCCTTTACATACAGGGGGGTCATTCGGTTACTTGCCCTGTGTGAACCATGATACCACAGATAGCTATGCCATGGAGCCCATTCATATAATGAAAGACTATGGGAAAGACTTTAGCTCCATGGCAATTGAACTGTGTGAAGATGATCTGAGCGCTTATTTCGGTAGTTTTGTGCGCTCAGATCCCAGCTGTAACGGAACCCATCACTGTTTTACCCTGTTTATGGTTATTTAATTCTTGGTTAAAATATGATTCCTAGTAATATACGGTATGTATGTTGGTTTATGCTCTGCAGAATATTGGCCCCAGGCTAGTGCAGACCTTGGCAGGAGAGATAATCCTGTTACAGATAAGCAAGTCTATTCATTCTCAAACATAAGAACAAAGACGGCTGATTTTATCATTGTCTGATTATATCCAAGGAGCCTCAGGGAGGGGTGACCACAACCTATTGTTCTCTTTATGTGTATTGTGTGGCCAACTATGGGGGATGTGGAATGCCATGCTGCCAGTAAGATACTTTTACTAACTTTTGAACCCCTTGTCTGTTTCATGCCATTTTTTAATATGTTGTTCCCCTGGGTGAGAACTATTGAACGGTGCTGGACTTAAAGGTGTACCCCCTGTTTTTGGGGGTACATCCAGAATGTGGTTTAAAATTGTGTCTGTTTTAATTGTGTTATCATGTTATCTGAGGGAAGGAGACGTGGGGGTTGAACCATGTATATAATTGGCTGTGATAATTATGTGGGTGTAGCCCTTCAGAGGGCACCAATTGCATAAAAGGAGATCCCCTGTCATTAAAGTTCTAGTTCTTCTTGACCCTTCAAAACGTAGCCTCGTCTCGTTATTGGAGGGGATGGCTCTATCATACTGGGGATTGCTATGCTTTTGCATACTCCCTTGAAGCTGTAACTACTGAACGCTTGTTCCTGATGTGTCCTCCTTGGAGGAGAGGTCTTCCCCCACATGGTCCTGGATGCTGGAGATTCATACAGGGTGGAAGGAAGACCTGCGCGGCTCCAGCTAAACTACAGCGGTTGTGGAGTCTGTGGTGGTTGAGGTGTCCGGTGCGGTGCTTGTAGGCCTCGGCGCAAACTAGGACGCGTCTATCAATGGAGGTACCCGGTCGGGGGTGCCAGGAGATCCGTTACATTGGTGGCAGTGGTGGGATGGAGTCCTAGTAAGAGGAAAAGCAGCACGGAGACACCGGTAAACGTTTTGGAGTTACAAATTGAGGGCAAACGCTAGTATCCGTACAGCGCCCCTGGCTACAGCAGGATGGAACCGGCTATTTTTCAGACAGCGTTCCATGATGATGAGGAGGAGGCCGCGGACTACAGGGATGCAGACAGAAAGGAACTCTGGTATGATGCCCCTGGAATATGCCAATGGCGGCGAGGTGAGAGTCTCCCCAGTGATGAGCAGCGGCTACAGAAGCGTGTGGGCAATGCGGTATGTATCTATTGGGAGAGCAGCCCCTGGATGAGTGGGTGACAAGGACTAGAGCCCTGTACGGCAAGAGATCTGGCTAGACAACGCATACCAGGCCCTCTGGTGGCATACCGTTCGACTTACCCCCCTGGACGGCTGAACACGACTTACCGAGGGAGGAGATTATGATGGCCCGGGTTTATTATGGGATTGCCTTGGGAGGACGATAGTTGATCTTGGCAGCACGGAGGAGTCTAGGTTTTGGGACATCTACGACTACCGGATGTGGCATGTATGTCTGGGATGACGAAGGCGAGGTGAGCAAAGACATGACCCACCTGGTAACAAGAGAGTGGGTAGCTGGAGCAGGACTACCAACACCTGCTCAGCTTCGTGCAGGCCCCAACCTACTCGACAAGCGGAACCAGACTTCATTGACTGGTCCCTGGGATGACCTCACATAGGGCAGGTAGAGAAGGGGACCGGAGGTCTCTCTACCGGCCCTACAGGGGGCAGAAGGTGTCGTACTTCCCCCCCAGCGGCAGTGTGAACCCCAGGGGGCAGAAGGTGTCGTCCTTCCCCCCCAGCGGCAGTGTGAACCCCAGGGGCAGAAAGTGTCGTCCTTCCCCCCCAGCGGCAGTTGAACCCACCAGGGGGCAGAATGTGTCGTCCTTCACCCCCAGCGGCAGTGTGAACCCCAGGGGGCAGAAGTGTCGTCCTTCCCCCCCAGCGGCAGTGTGAACCCCAGGGGGCAGAAGGTATTGTCCTTCTCCCCAGCGGCAGTGTGAAGCCCCAGGGGGCAGAAGGTGTCTGTCCTTCCCCCCCAGCGGCAGTGTGAACCACAGGGGGCAGAAGGTGTCCGTCCTTCCCCTCCCAGAAGCAGTGTGAACCCCCAGGGGGCAGAAGGTGTCGTCCTTTCCCCCCCAGCGGCAGTGTGAACCCCAGGGGGCAGAAGGTGTCGTCCTTCCCCCTCAGCGGCAGTGTGAACGCCGAGGGGGCAGAAGGTGTCGTCCTTCCCCCCCAGCGGCAGTGTGAACCACAGGGGGCAGAAGGGTGTCGTCCTTCCTCCCCAGCGACAGGTTTACCCTAACCAGGGGAGAGACACCAATCTCCCAGACGGCGCAGATGGGACCGGTGGTCTCTGCCCCCACAGCCTGTCCAGATCCTCAACTACCATCACTGGGTCAACCGGAAGAGGGAGTAAGTACATATTCCCCCTCCCAGCTAACTTCTAAAGTGGCCCCAGGGTTAACCGAGGAGAATGTTAACCCTCACGGACCTCTCACCTTTCCCTGGCTACTGAGCCGAATATGTCCCAAGTACCCCAGCAGAAGAGCTGACAGCGTGGGGCAGAGTGCAGTTGGCCTCTGCCCTAGCCTTTGTCCCTTGTACAGAGCAGGATGTCCCTGCAGGTTATACCAGCAGAAGAGCTTGCAACAGGGCAGAGTGCCGCTGGCCTCTGCCCCTCAAGGTCCCCTCAGTGTGTTGCCCCATCACCACAGCGAAATATCCAGGTGCCGTAACGGTTTGTTGTGGGTGGGCTGCTCGTTGCACTTTGTTGTTGTGGGGGCTGCTCTAGCACTGGTTTATTGGTGGTGTGGTGATCGTCTAACAGAGGCACTGACCGGCAGAGAGGTCAGGTGCCTGGGTTAGACTTCCCCCCAAAGGGGGGAGATGTGTTGACGAAGTGCCCTTCGCCACTTTGTCTTGGAGAGGACTGTTTGCCAGCCTCCTTCCCTGCGACTATGGGCCCTGGTACATATTGCCCTTCAAACACAGTAGTTCGGCCATACCAGAGTGTATGTCACTCATTCTGGCCCTTTACATACAGGGGGGGTCATTCGGTACTTGCCCTGTGTGAACCATAATACCACAGATAGCTATGCCATGGGGGAGCCCATTCATATAATGAAAGACTATGGGGGAAAGACTTTAGCTCCATGGCAAAGTGAACTGTGTGAAGATGATCTGAGCGCTATTCGTAAGTTTTGTGCGCTCAGATCCCAGCTGTAACGGAACCCATCACTGTTTTAACCCTGTTTATGGGTATTTAATTCTTGGTTAAAATATGATCCTAGTAATATACGGTATGTATGTTGGTTTATGCTCTGCAGAATATTGGCCCCAGGCTAGTGCAGACCTTGGCAGGAGAGATAATCCTGTTACAGATAAGCAAAGTCTATTCATATCTCAAACATAAGAACAAAGACGGCTGATTTAATCATTGTCTGATTATATCAAGGAGCCTCAGGGAGGGGTGACCACACCTATTGTTTCTCTTTATGTGTATTGTGTGGCCAACTATGGGGGATGTGGATTGCCATGCTGCCAGTAAGATACTTTTACTAACTTTTGAACCCCTGGTCTGATTCATGGCCATTTTTTAATATGTTGTTCCCCTGGGTGAGAACTATTGAACGGTGCTGGACTTAAAGGTGTACCCCCTGTTTTTGGGGTACATCCAGAATGTGGTTAAAATTGTGTCTGTTTTAATTGTGTTACCTGTTATCTGAGGGGAGGAGGACGTGGGGGTTGAACCATGTATATAATTGGCTGTGATAAGTATGTGGGTGTAGCCCTTCAGAGGGCACCATTGCATAAAAGGAGATCCCCTGTCATTAAAGTTCTAGTTCTTCTTGACCCTTCAAAACATAGCCTCATCTCGTTAGTGGAGGGGATGGCTCTATCATACTGGGGATTGCTATGCTTTTGCATACTCCTTGAGCTGTAACTACTGAACGCTTGTTCCTGATGTGTCCTCCTTGGAGGAGATGTCTTCCCCTCACGTCCTGGACGCTGGAGATTCATACAGGGTGGAAGGAAGACGGCGCGGCTCCAGCTAAACTACGGGCGGTTGTGGAGTCTGTGGTGGTTGAGGTGTCCGGTGCGGTGCTTGTAGGCCTGGCGCAAACTAGGACGCGTCTATCAACGGAGGTACCCGGTCGGGGTGCCAGGAGAAAAAGACACAGGGGAGGGAGAGGGGCAAAATAGACACGGGGGGGGGGAGAGGGGGGAGAGACACAGGGGAGTGAGGGGGACATTTACACAGGGGAGGTAGAGGGTTGAAAAGACACAGAGGAGTTGGAGGGGGAAGAGACACAGTGGAGCGGGGGAGAGACACAGGCGATGGAGAGGGATAAGAGACAAAGGAGAGGGGGAAGATAAATAGGAGAGGGGTAAAGAGACAATGGGGGGGAACGAGACAGAGGGGGGGAAAGAGAAAATTTAAATAGTATCCCGTCATATTCTGACAGGCAAGCAACTAGTTCTTTATAATCTCTAAAACATGTTGGTGGAATGTGTGTCATATATGTATCATATTTAATTTTTTCTTTAGTCTGAATATTTCTTGATGTTCTGGTATTCTGATCCCTTATTTTTGCCATATTTTGCTATCTACTTCTCTATTTAGAACATAATTCTATTTCTGTGTATATGTTAATACACTATTTGCATTCACATTTTTGTACCATTCTCTGTAGCCATACAAGCATATTGGTACAAGAATGCTTTCTATTGGTGGACCTGTGTCAAAATCTTGGCCCCCAGTCCTTTTTTTAACAGACCTCCACTGCATTACTGAATTTATCATTCATCTCATCTGAAACTTTAAATGGTTAAATAAGCTCTCATTTACTTGTTGTTATTTTCTTTGGTATCTTTCAGCTAGTCAGACATTAGTCGCTCATGTAGGTGACCATAGTGAAAACCCGTAGGTGAGGGGCTCAGCGCACCCCAAGATTCTCCCTCTAGGTCCTGCCTTTTGTGTTTAATTTCGCAGTGGCCAGCAGAACACCTCCTTGGAGAACTCAAGACATCAAAGGTTGTAAGCTCAGCCCTAAGATTACTGACTTAATAATCTCTTCCCATCTCTTTGGTTAGGATTAGAACATACAAGAAAAAACATCAGACATCCCGTTGGTTAGAATGCCAGAGTCAGACTGACAGTTTATTCTTTCTTACATAGATATTTTACAAACTTAATATTTCACCCACACCCTCATCAGAATTACCCTCCCTCAATCATCGGTCTGGTATTCTTCCTGGATACACCAGAGCTTGTGGGTTATCTGGTTAGGGTCACCTCAGATCCCCGGCCTTGGTCCCGGTTTTCCGGTTAGGTGAAGCATATCACTTCATGACTATCTGAGGCCAGAGAGTGGCTGGTCTGTGGACCATATAAATTATTGCAAGCAACCTTATGTTTAACCCCTTGCTGTTAATTACTGGTAAAATAACATTATTTACTGTGTATACAAATTCCTATAGGAACCCCCAACATTCATTATAGTGGCCCTCACCACACAAAAATATAACATGTCACAGTCCTTACATGTCCCATTTTCAAGTCCTAGGGGCCTCAATGCTGCGGCTCCTTGTAGCCCTACGGCTATTTGATATTTAAAGCAGATGGGACCAGGCAGCACACCCCATCCTATGGCCGATCGCAAGACAGTCAATCGGCCGTTAGCTTTGGCGGGAAGCCCGCAGATCAGGCTTCAAAGCCGGCTAAACTAAAAAGTAAAAAAATAAATTAAAGGAAGCAATGTACAAGCACTATAAATGATGGGGACACATTGGGGGACATGCGGAAGACATATACCACATTGGCTAGCTGGCACATTGCCGCTAGCCAATACTGTCATTTGTGACTGCAGTCCGCCGGGCTTGAAGATCGAGTTGCTGCCTTGGAGGTCATCTAAGCCCGGAACATGTCATCCTCATGCCCGCCTTAATGTCTCCTATTAATTACAGTGCTGCATTAAATATATATTTAGCCATAAAGTTTCCCAAGCCCGTACAAGTCCCGCCGTGGCTCCCTTAAGGGACCTTGGCACACTAATGGTTACCCAAGCAGTCGGGGGGTAATGTAAGTTACCCCCGCGGCAATTACCATTAACTCCCCATGCTGCGCAGTCACCATCGGGACCCCCGAGGGTCCACACATTAAAAATTAAAATTCCCCACGTTGCGCGTTCCTGCAATCAATAAAACTGTTAACCCCTGCCGCGGGGGTACTATAAGTACCCACCAGCACCTAAAATTAATCCCATCACTCATGGGGTCAATATAGACCCCCATGAGACTAAAATTAAGCCCCCCAGTTCTATATAGACCCCTATAGGTCACTAATAAACCATAGGCTAACCCTATAAGTGCCAGGAGGGTCCTACAGGACCCTCATGACAAAATCTAAGCACTAAACAACACTATTAACCTTAACTATACCCCATTAACCCCTTAACCCTAGCTATACCCCACTAACCCTAACTATCTAACCCTAACTAGGCCCATTAACCCCTTCTTTAAATATTTAACCCTAACTGGACCTAATAACCCTAACTGGGCCTATTAACCCCTTCTAGACCTATTTAACTCTAACCAATCCTATTTAACCCTAACTGGCCATTTAACCTGAATTGTGCCTATCTAACTCCAACTGGGCCTATGTATCCCCTTCTAGACCTATTTAACCATAACTAGGCTTATTTAACCCTAACTGGCCCTATTTAACCCTAACTTTGCCTATATATCCCTAACTTGGCCTATTTAGCCCTATCTGGACCTAATAACCCTATCTGGGCCAAATTAACCTATTTAACTCTAACGGGGCCTATTTAACCCTAGACTGGACCAATTTAACCCCTTCGAGACCTATTTAACCCTATCTAGGCCTATTTAGACCCAGTATAGCCTATCTAATCCCAACTATGCTGATTTAACCTCTTCTAGGCCTATTTAACCCCATCTAGCCTATGTAACCCCATTTTAGCCTTTCTAAAACCCCGCCTAGCCCAATGTAACCCCATTTTAGCCCTTCTAATCCCATCCAAACCTATTTAATCCCATGACTTATGGGGGTCTATACAGACCCCCATAAGCCTCCATCTAACCACATCACTTATGGGGGTCTATACAGATTCCCATAAGCTTTCATTTAACCCCATCACTTATGGGGGTCTATACAGACCACCATAAGCCTCCATCTAACCCCATCACTTTATGGGATTCATACAGACGCCCCATAAGCCTCTATTTAACCAAATCAATCCATACAGGGTATATGAAGACCCTCCTAGGACAATAAGAACCCTATTATTTACCCCATACGAGCCATGAGGGTCCTCCAGGACCCTCATGACACTGAGTACAAACATTACACTACACTATTCTCCCCCAATAAACCATTAAAACTAAACAAACCCCCCTCTACCCAACCCTTTAACCCCTACCTACCTAACATCCACCCTAACCTATTAACACCTACAACTGCCTACCAAAACCCCTATTAAAACCTCCAGCACACTAATTACACAAAATAAAAAAGCTAAGTTACAAAAAATAAAAAAAACTATGTTACAAAAAATAAAAAAATAACATTACAAACCCCCCACTACAAAAAATAAAAAAAGAACATTACAAACCCCCACTACAAAAAATAAAAGAAAAACATTACAAACCCTCCCCCACTACAAAAAAATAAAAAAGAACATTACAAACCCCCACAAACAAAAATAAATAAATAAAATTACGCACCTGTAAAGAAAATACATACAGAAATATACTATAACATTACAGTACATCATTAAATACAGTACAGATATACTACATACTATTAACCCCCTAACTGCAATACATTTTCCCCTACCTACATTACATATCCCCCTAACTGCAATACATTACCCCTATCTAAAATACATGACCCCTTATCTATAAAACATTACCCTGAACTATAATACATTCAACCCTAACTACAATACATTACCGCCTATCTATAAAACATTACCCTATCTATAAAACATTACCCCCTATCTACAATACATTAAACCCTAACTACAATACATTACCCCCTGTCTACACAACAATAACCCCATCTATAAAACATTACCACTCCTAACTACAATATACTTACAAATTGTGGAGATGCAAGGGACAGAATAAGACCCTAGCTCATAAGAACTCTTGGTTGAAAGCATAGGATCAGAAAGAGAAGGAACAAAATGCATGTTCTGAATGTATATTACATTAATATAACCATGAACAAACCCATAACTACCTAACTTTATTAATGAAACAAGATAAAATGATACATGAGAAAGTGCTGAATAATATTTACATCTTTATTTGAAATGTTTTTTTCTCTTGGGTGTTTTGAATCTTCCCACAGAGTGATTTGATTTCAGTTTTTGGAAAGAGTTTTTTTCTTTTTGGGGTGGAGTGCAGCCGGGGCACACTGATTGCTATTATTTTGGCAGATAGAATATCTGTGCAGATACAACTTATGGTGCAGTTTATGACTGGCTTCTCCAATGTAGCAAGCAATTTCACATTCAGTGATTTGTATATTGAAACAAGTGACTTGTTGCATCCATAAACATAGCAGCAAAAGTATATTAAGGCCCATTCAGATTTCTGCACCCCTGTGCCCCAGTTGTAATTTCTCCTTTCTTCTTGCATATATCCCATAGCATATGTTGTTTATATCATATGTGGTGATATATATATAAATATATATATATATATATATATATACACATTATACATTAAATAAGAAAGTGTCAGGAACAGAAATGTGACTACATATAAAAAGTTATGAGCATGTACACACATAATATCCTTTATTCAATAGAGAATCCAAAGACACCATAATTACTGCCTCATGCTGGAATCCTGAACTGCTGCATGAGTAAATGGGAATTAGGACTATGAGACCGCTGATAGGGTTTAAAGGAATGAACATCTTTTGTTTTATATATCATTATCACTAGATAAATGTTTAAGCAGGTAAAAATTATGTTTATGTGACTGTACCCCACAAAAAGTACCTCTCCTTTCTCAGGGTCAGCCTCAGTGAGCTGTTACCAATTCAGTCCTGGATCTCTTCCCCACATCTGAAAAGAGCAAAGGATGGTGTCCAGTATCTGGGATAGCAGGTGGAGCTGTGTGTCATCAGTATTAGCAATGGTAGTCAAGGCCATGTCTTCTGATAATGTTTCCCAGAGGTAGCATTTATACCTTCAAAGGCAACATACATAGGAGATAACTTGTGACTATCCTGTGTAGTAAGTGATAGAAAAAGTCATCCTTCTAAATCTTTGTGCAGCAAGGTAATCCATTGGCTCTGTTTGGATCAAGTTCACAGTGATTTAAAGAGGAATCATGTTCTTGAATATTTCTTATACTCTTCTAAACACTTATATTTTATTTTTTGTACATTAACATAAACAAATAATAATGCATAAACATAAAATAAAACAGTACAAAATAGTTAAATGTTCATTTGCATTAAATGACAAAAATATTACTTTTAAAGTCATGCCTCAATGTTTGTATCTTATATAAAAGGGGGAGATTATTATCGAATCTTGTTATATTGAAATTATTATATTCTGCCCATGGTTTACACACACTGTAAAGTAGTTTTTTTCTGCTCCAACATAGCATAAGAAATCCTCTCCATTAGGTATATTTGCCAAACTTTTTATCTAGCTGGTTAATGTTTGTGGTTTGCATTTGCAGCCAGTGAGTCATTAAAACAGCACTAGCGGCAGTTATACCTTCCAAAGGTCCATTTAGCAGCATTATTACTTGGTTTAACTTTCATTCATAAGTCAACATAATTTTCTAGCACTGTTTCAAGTTTAGTACATCCCCACCTTGTACGAATAAATGTACCCAATTCTTTACCTCCTCGAAACATCACATGTGTGTCTTGTTCTTATTTATTATTATTGTAATTCTGTACAAAAAGTATAATATTTGATCATTTATTTATTTTGTCTCAATATTTCTTAATGTTCTGGTGTTCCTATATGATATGTTTTGCCATATTTTACTATCTATTTCTTTATTTAGAATTTAGTTCCATGTATGTATATATGTTAATGCACTACTAGCATTTAGATTGCTAGGCATGTTGTGTTGTATTATAGTGCCAGAGCCGTCTCTAAAATCAAAACCTTGGCTTTATTTTTAGACATGTTTCTACATAATGTTTTACTTATACTCTATACTTCCCATTCACAGCCTTCGCTACCACTCTTATCTAGGTTAGATATACAGTATATCTCCTGAATTGCTATGTTGCTAGGTCACACAGGTGAGGTGGAAGGTGTTGGTGTCACAATTTTTAGATGACATCAGATGCTACATGCTCCTTTTTATGGGGGAAATAAAAAATGGGAAGCACCTCGGCTCTGCCTTGCACTTATTATTTGAGTAGCTACTTTGTACCTTTTGTGTGTGTTTATAGAAATGGAGGGTCATGTTGTCTATAAGTGTTTTATACCATTCTCTGAAGTCCAGGGTCACATATGTACCTCAAATCTTAAAGAATGCTTTCTATTCATCTACTCTAGTTCCCTTTTTAACAGACCTCCATTGTATGATTAAATTTACTGCACATCTCACCTAAAATGTTTAAATAATTTCTCAGTTAGATGTTCTTTTCTTTGGTTCCCTTCAGTTACCTACTCTAGGTGGTGCCATGAGACCCCATGAGGAATTCTCAAGTGGGCACTGATTCTACTAACTCACTATTTTTTATCAAGACAACCCAATGGTTTATATTGCTTTATATAAGTAATGTGTCCCCCTAGATGTTTCCACATTTTGTAGTGTTCCAATCTGGAATTAAAATTATTGAATTGTTATTGTAAACAACATATTTAATATTTTCAATGTGTAGAATCTTTTTAATATTCCAGAAAAGCTAATGAAGCAAAAATAATAAAAACAGACATTAGTTGATCACTTTGTGAGCAGTGAATCACTTTGCACTTATGAATCCTTTAACTTCTATCCATTCTTCTTGGAAAAATTGCTCAACCTCAGTTACTTAAGGCCTCGTTCAAATGCAATTTGGCCAATTGAATAGGGCTCTATATAAGCACATAGTATCTTTTTTACAGAAGTTTTTAGCTAGTGAAGACCTTGCTTTTGGATACTAACTCACTAACTAAAAAAATATGTAAAAAAAAAATATGCTATGTGTTTATAAAGAGCCCTATTCAATTGGCCAAATCGCATTTGAATGAGGCCCTTAGTGTTTAGGCTTTATATTTTGGATTATGATTGCACCCATTTTGTTATTAAAAGTCCTTCCTTGGTAGCAAGACCTCCATCTATCTAATGTAGCAGTTGGGGATTTATCTGCAACATGAGAAAACACAAATGTTATCTTTGAATGTCAGATGCCTATGTGATGTCATTAAAGATATTGCACAAGCAAGTGCTATAAATGGCAATATGTGCACGTGGGCCTGTGATGGAGATAAATCTACATGATGGAGGTCGGGGTATCAAGGCAGGACTGGTAGTTACAAAATGGTTGTTCCCATAGTGGAAAATAAAACATTTACATTATCAGAATGTGTGTTATTAATCATTACAAGAAAATATGTTATAAAATGGAACATTGATTAAACTGAAAATTTTCTTTAATTTCATTCATCCTAAAGACATAGTCTGATTGACATGAATAAATCTACCAACTTACTATAATATTTTGTTTTATCACCCCAACAATTTAAGAAAAAAGTAATCACTTAAGCTAGTCATTAGGAGAGTGGAAGAACATCTTTATTTGACCAACTTTCAACCTCATTTATGTAACACTCACACTCATTGTTGTAGTAAGCAACTGTAAAAATATTTATTTATATTTGTATCTTTCATTACTGCAAAAACTGTATCACTTTAAAATTAGTAGGTGGGGGGTCTAGAGAGAAGTAATGGTGTAGAAAGTGTAGAGGGGGTAGGGAACTAATTAACTAGTCATGGGGGAGGAGATGAGAGGAGGGTTAGTATAGTCAAAAGGGTATGCTTGCTAATGCCAGAAGCTTCCCAGGAAAAATGGGAGAGTTAGAATTATTAGCAGATAACAAGAAATGGGATTTATTAGACATTACTGAAACATGGTGGGATGACTCTCATGTCTGGACTGTTAATCTGGATGGTTATAACCTATTCAGGAAAGATAGATGCAATGGTAAAAGAGGAGGAGGGATTTGTCTGGATGTTAAGCCTGAATTTAAGCATATAGTCAGAGAAGATATTTATGGTGGAACTAGCAGTAATGTTGAATGTTTGTGGGTAGAGTTTAATAGCGAAGCAGCAAATTCCAAAAGAATATTGGCTGGAGTATGCTATAAACCCCCAAATATAATTGAAAGTGAGAAAATGCAATTATTGTTACAGATTGGAAACGCAGCTAAGCATTGGCAAGTTCTAAAAATGGGAGATTTGAACTACCCAGAAATAAACTAGATGAGTGAAACCAGCAGTACCGGTAAAGGAAGCAGGTTCTTGAGCACACTCAGGGATCATTATCTGCCCCAGGTTATACAAGAACCTACTAGAAATTAAGCTATCTTAGATTTAGTCATCACAAACAATATTGATATACTGTAGTATCAAATGTGGAAATAGGGCAACCTTTGGGAAACAGTGATCACAACACAGTCTCATTTGAGATTAAATTAAAAAAACTAAACTGTAAGGGACCAACACAAACTCTTAATTTTCAAAGGACAGATTTAACGGTCTAAAGGCAGCAAACCTAAGTATAGACTGGGACAAATAACTAATGGGTAAAACTACTGAACATAAATGGACAACATTTAAATCCTTACTAAATATACATAATTATCATCATATACCATGTGGACATAAAAGTGGAAGGAGTAAATCACAACCCATGTGGCTTAAGAATGATTTAAAGATGAAGATAGGGAGGCATTTAAATCATACAAACAAGATGCACAAATACAGCTTTACATGAGTACAAGAAAATCACCAAGGCAGCAAAAGGGTTATTAGAATGACAAAAATAGAAAATGAAAAGTTAGTTGCAAAGGAGAGTAAGACTAACCCTAAAATATTTGTTAAATATAGTAATGGGAAGAAGGCGAGGAAGGAAGCTATAGGAACATTACAATGTGACACAGGCCGTCTGATAATTTGTGACCAGGAAGAGTCAACTGAGCGAAATAGGTTATTTTCTTCTGTATATACAAGGGAGGTACCAGTAAAACATGGTGTGTAAACGTTAATCAATTAGTGTTTTGATGTCCAATATGCGATCAGGCTCGCAATCAAACAATTTAAAAATCAATAAAAATGAATAAAGACACTGTTATAGTCCATGTGGGTATATATATTAACTCCTTGATTCCCGAGATTGATATAACACGGAAATTAAACGTAAAAAATATATATTTTTGATTGCAGATTTGTGAGCTGGAGACTGTTGTGCAAATAATTTGAATGTCTTACATCGCTTTCCCTGTTTTTTAAAGTGCAATATTGAGTTTTTAATTGCCTTTATAGTGTTCTGAACAGGTGTTTAACCCCTTGCGAGTCCTCTCTAGTACTCTAAGGATTTTTGGTTACATTTGCCATTTACGAGTGTGAAAGCAATTGAGGACTTGAGGAATTATAGCAATTTAATAGCGATTTGCAATTTTGGCGATTGAGGACTTGACAGATCAAAGGCTTAGGGGGTTGGAGTTACGTTTTTGAAAGCCCGTAGGAACTTTCAGCCTTTAACCTGCAAATAACTAGAAGATGCCAATTTATTAACAATGAGTTTTGCGGGCTACATTACGGCTACAGTAACTACAATTTGGACAATTTAATAGTCCCCTTTGTCTGTTTAAATAAGATTATAAGTAGGAGTCAACATTGATTTATGAGGGCTAGGTCATGCCAAACAAATCTAATTAGTTTCTATGAGGAGGTTAGTAGGAACTTGGATCAGGGCGACTTGACTCTAACTGACTTGACTTTTGATACAGTGTCACATAGAAGACTATTGTGTAAACTAAGTGATGCAGATATTTCAGCAAATATATGCACTTGGTTTGAGAGCTGGCTAAAAGACAGGAAGCAAAGGGTTGTTGTAAATGGAACATATTCCGATTGGACTAATGTGGTAAGTGTGGTTCCTCAGGGTTCAGTAGTAGGCCATCCCTTTTTTAAGATATTTACTAATGAAACTATTGTCTCAATTTTTGCTGATGACACGAAATTGTGGAAGGTACTGTATATACTTGAGTATAAGCCGAGTTTTTCAGCCCTTTTTTTTCAAGGCTGAAAAGGCCCCCCTCGGCTTTTACTCACCACCCCTGTGTCTCTCTTTTCCCACGTGTCTCTCTTCCCCACCCCCCGTGTCTCTCTTTCCCCCTGTGGCCCTTTCCCTCCCCCTCCCTTATCATCCTCAACCCCCCCTCCTCATCCTAAACCCCCTTCCTCACTTTACCCCTCTAATTAGCTCCCCCTCTCCCTTTCCCCTCACTTACCTGCCATCAGCAGCTGCTCCTCCGCGCTCCTTCCGGCATATGCTAACGTCACATGATTAGCATTGGCCGGGTCCCGACGCAGACGGAAGGAGAGCGGAGGAGCAGGGGAGCAGCTGCTGATGGAAGGTAAGTGAGGGGAAAGAGAGAGGTAATTAGAGGGGAAAAGTGAGGAGGGGAGATTAGGATGAGGAGGGGGGTTTAGGATGAGGATGGGTGGGTGAGGATGAGGAGGGGGGTTGAGGATGAGGATGGGGGGGTTGAGGATGAGGATGGGGGGGTTGAGGTTGAGGAAGGGGGTTGAGGCTGAGGAGGGGGGTTGAGGAGAGAGGTTGAGGAGGGGGGTTGAGGAGGGAGGTTGAGGAGGGGGTTGAGGAGGGAGGTTGAGGAGGGAGGTTTAGGATGAGAATGGGGGCTTTAGCATGAGTAGGGGGGTTTAGGATGAGGAGGGGGGGGGTTGAGGATGGGGGGTTTAGGATGAGGACGGGGGTTGAGGATGGGGGGGTTGAGGATGAGGAGGGAGGTTGAGGTTGAGGAGGGAGGTTGAGGAGAGAGGTTGAGGAGGGGAGTTGAGGAGAGAGGTTGAGGAGGGGGTTGAGGAGGGAGGATGAGGAGGGGGGTTTAGGAGGGGGGTTGAGGAGGGTGATAGGGGAGGGGAGGGAAAGAGACACAGGGAAGAGAGGGGAGGCAAAGAGACACAGGGAAGGGAGAGGGGGGGGAGAGACACAGGGAAGGGAGAGGGTGGAAAATACACAGGGGAGGGAGAGGGGGAGAGACATAGGTTAGGGGGAGGAGGGGAAGAGACACAGGGGAGGGAGAGGTGGGGAGAGACACAGGGGTGAGAAAGGGGGGAAGAGACACAGGGGAGAGAGAGGGGGTACACAATAAAGGGGCACAGAGGGCACACAAGAGGGGGATACAGAGGGCACAAGAGGGACACAGGAGGCAGCACATTTCCCACCCTCGAGTCACTAAGTTTTCCCAGTATTTTGTGGTAAAATTGGTGCCTCAGCTTATACTTGGGTCGTCTTATACTTGAGTGTAAATGGTAATTAAATCACATAATGATGTACTTTTGCTTAAATTTGAGCAATAGGCGACTAATTGGCAGAAAATATTTAATACGAATAAATGTAAAGGTATGCATCTAGGAAGGAAAAATAGCCATGCAATTTATAATCTTAATGGAGCAAATATAGGGGTATCAGATCTTGAAAGGGATTTGGGAGTGCTTGTGGACAACCACCTAGGTAACAGTGCTCAAAGCCAAGCAGCAGCTGCAAAGGCAAGTAAAATATTAGCATGTATTAAGAAGGGTATAGAAGCCAGGGAAGCAAATATAATTCTGTCCACTTTACAAATCTCTAGTGTGTCCTCATTTGGAATATGGAGTACAATTTTGGGCAAAACTACATAAAAAGACATTTTAGAGCTGGAAAAAGTACAGAGATCGGCAACAAAACTAATAAAGGGAATGGAAGGGCTAAGTTATGAAGAAAGACTAACCAAATTAAACTTATTTTCTCTGTCTAAGAGGGGATATGATTACCTTATATAAATATATCCAGGGTCAGTATAAAGCTTTGTCAAGTGAACTTTTTGAGCCAAGAGGTTTTCAACTGACAAGAGGGCATCCTTTGAGGTTAGAACTAAAAAGATTCCACCTTAAAGAAAGAAAAGGGTTCTTAACCGTAAGGGTGGTTAATCTGTCGAATTATCTACCAAAGGAGGTGGTGACAGTGGATTTGATAGATAACTTTAAAAAGGGATTGGATACATTTTTAAATAAAACGGGTATTAAGGGTTATCCTGGTTAATTACAGAGGGAATATTGATCTGTATCTGGGTTCAGGAAGGAATTAATTTAAAATTATTGTTTTTTTCCATTTTAAGATGATTGGCTAAGTTTCACTTGGGGTATTTTTATGTTTGCTTTCCTCTGGATCAATTAACAATGAATCTGTATATTGCAGACCAGAGGAGATCTAAAAAGGTTGATCTTGATGGACTGAAAGTTTTTTTTCAACCTCAATTACTGTAACATTAACAAAGTGCCTTTTCTCCAAGCTAACATTATTCTTTTAAATAAACTGGTCCAAACACACACACACACACACACATATATATATATATATATATATATATATATATATATATATATATATATATATATATGTCTGTGCACATATCTATGTGTATCTAAAAGAATACAATATCTCAACCAGTACTTGATTAGTTTAAAGAAAATAAAAAATAAAAACTCTCACACAATGATTTTCTAAACCAACTTTGAACTATAGTTGATGTGTTAGGGAACTTCTCTGCTTATTTATATATAGTAGGCAACCGAATAGTATGTAATCTTTTTTTTGTTAGCTTTATATAACATGCATATCTATCATTGTTTACCAGTTAGCTTCCAAGCATTACACGTTGGTTTTCTCTATTTAGATGAATATTGTTAGATATATGAAATACAGTCTTAGGGTATCAAGGACAGATTTATTATTGTTTACATCACAATTGCCCTCCTTATATGATGATAGGGCTCAAACTCAAAACAGTAAAGTCATAACACAGAGCAATGCAATATTTATTACTTTTTATTATTATACTGTACCAACGAGCTAAAGTAGCAAATGGGTATGTGATCAGGTACAATTGAAAACTGTGTGGAACATTTCATGGTTTCCAAGTCCAATGTTAAGTCCTAGATCACAAACCTCTGGTGATGTACATGATTTTATACTGTAGTCAGTTTCTTTACCATCTGCAATGAAAATGTCTCAATTTAGTAATCAGTATAATTCCATCAGGCTGAATACACTGTAGATAATAAATATATTTTGTTCTGACAGATCAAACTAATGTATCTCTTATCTGAATATCAGGGAATTGAACATGTTACCTTGATTCCTGACTCTCCCAATGTAATGCAAACATTTAGTCTGAGACCCTCTGCACATCATAACTTCAGTGGCATTACATTCCCCCAAACCGAGTTGAATGCAAGTTGGACATGTTCTTCCATTGGGGGCTTCACTGTCCTCAGGGGTCACTAGTATGGAATAGTAAACAAACACATTGTGGCACAGATTATATATACATAGATGCTACGGTACGCTCACAAACAGGTATTTAAACAAGATGACATCTCACAGCAGATCTGTAATATACGGTATATTGGGGTAACTTGTCCGGGTGATTGGAGAGGTGTAATATAAACACTCATGATAGCAAAGCTCTTACAGGACGTGTCATATCAATGTGACATCCTCTGACCTGGGATACAATGGAATGGTAAAACTGTACAAAATATGTCATAAACTAGATATGAATGTATTTATATTTATAACATAAAATCTTGAGAACATTCCCAAAGTAATACCTTGTCTGTTAAACATTGGTTATCCAATACAGACTCTCAGATCACTAAAACTCTCAAGCAACCAGAAAAAAATGAATACTGTACTTAATTTTTTTTTTTTAAATGGCTCAACAAATGCCAGGAGCCAGGTTGTCATGCCACAAAATGCTTACAGGCACCTCGATTTCATCCACTATAAGCGTCATTAAATTCGGGCTACGTGTTAAAACGTAGTCTGTAATGTCGAAAGTAGCACTTACGGCTATTAATTTAGCCCAGTAAACGTCCCTGAAGCCGACTTGCGGGGTAAGGTGCAGGGCGGCTCAAAAATAATGGGCCGTAATGTGTGGACCCATATTTCATATAAATCTCAGCATTCGCAATACATCATAGGCGGTCTGTTACTATGAGTATTGCTGCACCAGTAGTCATAATTAGAAAAAACTTTTTTACATTTACCATTGAGAAAACACATTTGGTTCTATATAATTGTGTTATATTTTGTTTTATCTTATTTTATGTGATATGTTTTATGAGTGTGCATTGACGCATACATTTCGTGTTACTAAGCGGCTCCTTGCTTGTGCCCTAGTTTCTATTAGTGTGTATTATTGGCGATATAGCCTTTGTGCTATGTTATATGATAAAGCGCTCACTAAAGACAGGATGTAGCATCATTGTGTGTGAACTAAGATTCAGTGTCTCTAACTGTTATAGTGCAGCTTTAGTGGTACTGTATAAGGTTACTACTAATTGTACTCTTTAAGCACACACAATTTCAGCTAAATATATGACTACATAGAGCCTCATTCAATTCGGGCCTCGCAACTCTATCGTAATAGGACTAACGTCTGCGGGCCCGTGTAGCTCGCAAGTTAATATGTTATTCAATTGGTCGGGGTGACAAGTCCCAGCCCAATAGCGCACATCGGAACCCGTGCTATCGAAAGTAGCATTTGTGTGCTTGAACATGATCGCTGACGCAAAGCTGTAACTCACGGTTAGAAACAGCCAATGTAATGTGAAGTGATCGTGACTTGTGGTTCAAGCCCGTTTGACTTTGAAATCCAACCTCCATTTTTCATTGAAGTCCTACAGGCTTGAACCACGAGTTAGGGCCTTGCGTCAGCGATCACGTTCAAGTCTGTAGGACTTCAATGAAAAATGGGTTGGATTTCAAAGTCATACAGGCTTGAATTATGTGTTACGATCGGACCCATATTCCATATATAATGCAATATTGATAAAGCCGCAAATATGATATTCTAGTCCATGCGATTTACAGTATATGTATTAACACATTGATTGCCGGGATCGATATAACATGGAAATTAAACATGAAATCAAGTATTTTGTTGGGCCCATTTGAGAATGTTGTGCTATTAATTCTGAGACCTAACATCAATTTCACTTTTAATAAAAGTACAGTAGAGTGTTTATATATGCATTTACAGTGCTCTGTACATGTCGTTAAGCCTTTTGCGAGACCTCCTTGGTACCAGTAACTTTTTTTTCCACTTTTGCCATTTGCGGGCTTGACAGAGTGATTAACCAGGGGGAATCAGAGCAATTGAATAGTGATTTGCCATTTTAGCGTTCGGAAGCTGTGAAAGATCAAAGGCTTGGAGGGCTTTAACTTGCGATTCGACAAATCGCAATGGATCGCAATGAATCGCAGCTCGAAGCACTTAGCTCGATCAGAGCCCGCAAACAGAAGACAATTGAACAGCAAAATAAGTTACGGGCTCCATTTGCGAGCCCGGATCTCCCGAATGCCTCATTTGAATGAGGCTCATAGTAGATATTACTGGTAATTCAAAGTGTAAGACATTTTGTGGCACTTAAATTCACATAGTCCACTTAGAGGAGGTCTAGAGGTCTTCTTATTAATTATTTAAAATTCCACATCTAGTTTTAGCTATAAGTACAGTTTTATTTTGGTGCTAGAGTACATTTTTGTTAACAGAGTACTTTTGGTCATAATGATATGCTTTTTCATGATACCTTGTGATTTCATCATAAATTATACTTACAATGCACTCAATCAGTAAATTTCTTGTTATATATTAACTCCCTGATTCCCAGGAACAATATGACACAGAAATAAAACATGAAATAAATACATTTTTATTGCAGATTTGCGAGCTTGAGACTGTTGTGCAATATATTCTAATGCCTTTCATTACTTTTCCAGTTTATTTAAAGTACAGCAATATATTTATATTTGCTTTTACAGTGTTACGAACAGGTGTTTAACCAACTTGTAAGTCCTCTATGGTACTCGTAGGATTTTTTTATCCATTTACCATTTACAGGTCTGAAGGCAATAGCAGGCTTGTTGAATTGTTGTAATTGAACTGTTTACATTTACGGGCTTGAAGCACCAAAGGAGGAGATTGGATGGAGTAACGGTTTTGACAATTGCAGTGATTTTGAGCCTGTAACTCACAATTGGAATGCAAGTAGCTAAAAGTAGTCAATTAAATATTAGTAACATTTATGGACTCCATTACAGGCTCATGTAATAGTGATTTGCACAATTGAATAGGGCCCTATGGCCCCTATTTAATTCCAAGCCCGTAATTACCTTTACACTGCCCCAGGGGTGGATCTATTGCCCGTGCTGTGCTGGCTCCATGAGGGGTCCAATGCTCTCTCTTCCCAGGGCCCCCTCGGCAGTCCCATTCAGCCCCCAGCAGCCCCATTCAACCCACCCATTCAGCCCCCCCCCCCCAAGCATCTACCATTCAGCTTACTTGTGCACTTTGGCCCGTGGTCCAGTTCACATTAGTCAGAGGTTGGATATCCTTCCCCTGCCAGCGCTTCATATTGCAGGGAATTACCTTCCCCAACAATATAAAGCGCCGTCAATGTTGTGCTATTAACATCACTTTCCCTTTTCATATTAGTACAATAGTGTGTTTTTATTTGCTTTACAAGTGCTACATATTGGACTTTACCCCCCTTGTGGTTGCTCTCGAGCACATGTTGGCCTTTGGGCTCCATTTGCGTGTTACGTGCTTGCTCGCGAGTGACCACGTTGCAATTTATTAGCTGAATTGAACAAGTATACGTTTACAGGCTTGATCAAAGGATTTACGTGCACGAAGTTCAACGTTGCTCATCACGTAGCCTATTCTCGGCCACCGCTAAGGCTAATTTAATACCCGTAACACAGAAATTCAGAGTTTTAAAACATAGCCCCAATTTAATGAGGCTGTAAATGCGGGCCTATGTCTTTATACAAAATAAATGTGAATAGAGGTCACATCTAAAAGTCCTATCTGAAAGTCCCATCACTCCTCTCAAGTTTCTAATACTTCTACAAACAAAAAAAATGTCATCATGAAGAGAAAAGATGGAAACCTTAATTATGTATTTATACTGTGAAGTCAAGTTCTTTAAAAAAAGCAGCATACAATCAACATGCCACTACAGTGGTCTTTTAGTGATATTTATGTGATCATCACTTTCTTATTTGCCAGCTCACGTACCATTAAACTTCCCGGCATTGCAGCAATTCCCAGAGCAGCATTCTATGTTCTGTGCAAAGCATATACCATTAGAAGAAGAGTAGATCCGTGTATCACAGGGGAAGTCACCGGCACAACCTTTGTGTAATGAATCTTGAATAAAACCATCTGTGAAAAAAAAGAGAAGAAAATATAAAGTTAATGAAAGATATGTCAATATCATGTTAACTGGGTATCAGAGGGCTTTGCATTTGTAGATATACGTAAATGAGTTTTTACAAAAAATCCTAAAATCATGTATTTATACCCATTTCTATACATTTAATTATAAATGGTTCTTACACAAAATGAAAATAAGACAACCAGAAATTATATAGAACATGTTAATATTTCATGGAACATAGAAACTACAGATTGGTTGACCAATCTGCATCTTATTATAATATCCTTGTAACGGAACCCATCACTGTTTTACCCTGTTTTATGGTTATTTAATTCTTGGTTAAAATATGATCCTACTATTATACTGTATGTATGTTGGTTTATGCTCTGCAGAATATTAGCCCAGACTATTGCAGATAATCCTATTACAGAGACCCCTCATAAGATAAGGAAGTCTATTGTATAACGTGTTTTCATTCTCAGTCATAAAAACAAAGAAGGATGATCTAATCCATGTCTGGTTGTATCAAAGTTGCCAGGTAGCCTCAGGGAGGTGTGACCCACCTATTGTCCCTATATGTGTATTGTGTGGCCAACTATGGGGGATATGTGAAATGTCTGTGTGTTATGGGTAAAAGATACTTTTACTAACTTTTGAACCCCTGGTCTGATTCATGCCATTTTTTAATATGTTGTTCCACAATTTATGTTGTTCATAAAAATGTAAGATTTATTTATGTACTATGTAAAATCATAAAGTTATAAAAATGTATAAAAATGTGTAAGTTTTAGCTGGGAGATAATTGAGTAGATACAGTAATAAACTCAATTATCTCCCAAGCAGGAGGGGAGGGAAACTGTGGGCGTTACTATTATGTTATTGGTTGTTTTATACCTCCCCCTGGGTGTGTTCTGTTTGTACCTGACTGTAATAAAAACCAGGCTGGGTGTGCCAGCAAAAGAGTTCTACTTGACCCTTCAAAATGTAGCCTCGTCTCGTTCTTGGAGGGGATTGCTATATCATACTGGGGATTGCTATACTTTTGCATACTCCCTTGAGCTGTAACTACTGAACCCTTGTTCCTGATGTACTCTCCTTGGAGGAGAGGTCTTCCCCACACAATCCTGGATGCTGGAGATTCATACAGGGTGGAAGGAAGATGGCGCGACTCCAGTTAAGCTACGGCGGTTGTGGAGTCTGTGGTGGTTGTGGTGTCCGGTGCGATGTTTGTAGTCCTCGGCGCAAACAAGGACGCGTCCATCAACGAAGGTACCCGGTCGGGGTGCCAGTAGATCCGTTACAATCCTCTCTTTGAAGACTGTTGTCCAACCTTGCTATGAAGCCATGCTTCTAAAACTTTGTCACTTCATGTAGCTCTTGGTAGCTCCACCATCATGGTCATATCAGAGGTACTTGTGTAGAAAACACTGTGAAGATGAGACTGATTTTGTCCATGGTTATGAGTTTGTCACACTCATTATGCGATTGGTTCCTCTTCTGTTGCATTTTGTTACATGCACTTTAGGCCATGTTGGGTGCATGTTGAGGATAGTTATGCACAGACTGAGATTGGTTTTGCTCCGAAACTTACAACTCCTTCTTTCCTTATGCCATTATAACTCAGTGCTTAGGCCAGACACACAACCTCCATGGGGTACCATATCATGGTAGAGGTGCTTGTAAAATACACAGTTATGTAAAACCCTTGGCTTCAGCCTCTCAACATCTCACTTAGTATCCAGACACAGAGCATCGACCAAGTAAAGTATGTCTCCCCATATTGGTTTTATTCTCGTTTCAGCATAATTTACAATATTGCACATTTGTGGAAGAGATCTTATTTATCAAAATAAAATATTAACATGTTTTTGTCCAAAGAGCCAACGGTATTGAAGTATTATCTTTTAAACTCTTATAAATAGAAACAAACATTTTAACTGCCATCATCATTTCTTGAGATTCACTAAATGTTTAATCAATACTTTTTCACATAATTTTCAGATACATTGGTGCTCTGAGACTTCCTCTCTCTTTGGATGTCCAGATTACACAGTTTACTTCTTCATATGCTCATAAAATATACAAATATCCAAAAGGTCTATGAAACAATATGTGCTTTAGTAAAAAAAATATGACAATACTACTGGAGAGAACAGAAATACCACTGTGAGATTAGCAATGAATTAAAGTGTGTTAGCACTTACTTATCTTAATGGTTTCAGAGATTGTAACACACTTGGAGTCCTTAGGACAGGAAATCTTTTCTTCTTTGCAGGTTTCATTGCCAGGTTGGCTACAGGAGAAGCAAAAAGTACCATCAGCTAAAGAAGAAAATATTTTTACATAAGTTTGGCTCCAGTTCATATAATCACATAATTATTTTTTTCCCAGCAAAATGGTTTAACTGCTTAAATATGTTTCTTCATCCATTCACAGCAGTTGTAGTTCAATAAATGTAACAATTCAATTAGAAAACATTTTCTGTTATTTATTTCATATCAAAGTCATCAAATGTTCCAGATATATTGTGACATATTTTAAAACCAAAATATCATCTAGTGCTTGGAGCAATATACACATTTATGAGGATACATTTTTACTAGCGGATTATTCTACATCAATTCAATGCAAAAAACGAGGTCATGTCACCCTCCGACTTAGATTTTGATGAAACTTGGTGTACACCCTTCACTTATGGATGAAAAAAAAAAACTTACATTTTTCCCTCTATCTCAAACTATTTTAATTTTATAGCACTTCAAAGTTTCATTAATTCTGCGTTGTCTGTTCCTCTTGAGATCCTCGGCACAAGATACGCTTGTGTACATTTTATTTGTTTTCTCCATAACCAATGATCAGATCTATGTGCAATTTTACACAGAGCTCAATAAAATGAAAAAAATACATCAGCACTCAAATATTTTTTATAAATGCCTAAAAAATTTATAAATGTATTTTTAGTTAAATAGTTTTTTTGGTGGAAAAACTAGGTTTAGAAAACCGGAATTTTCAACATGTGGGCACGATGGAACCAAAATGTTTTGATGTTGAAAATGATTGCAAAGACATGCTCTTTCTTGACAAACAATGACATTTGTGGTGGTTTTATTCCTTGTAACGAAAATTTTACGTTTTTTGGACATCGTAGGGAAAAAATGGCTACTGGGTACAACTTTCTACAATCCGTAGCTGTAATAGAAAAAATTAATGAAACAAAGTTGTTCCTCTTAAAATGTAACATAAAATTGATTATTATAGTTTTTTTTAGTGCATTTTTAGTTTTGGGGTATTTGGATTCGAAGTTATGAAAATTGGCTATTGGGAGTAAAAAAAAAGAAAAAAAAAGAATTTACAGTCAGTAGAACATTAAATGCTGACATGTAAGGAAATAGGACCTAGCAAGAAAAATATTCCAAAAAATTGAAAATTGTATACAAACAAGGAACTTGCCCATCAAAAATGACAGGATTAAAATTGTAAGGCTGATAATGCTGTTTGCCACACAATGTGAGGCTTTTGGTCCTCTGAGCATCTTTGGCGCTCATTGCAAGCCTCTCCTGCTTGCAGTGTTCATCATGAGCCCTAGCTTTGCACGGCTGGCATGTGTGACGGCGGCACTGGCTCGTCTCGCTTCGCAAGGTCCGCACTTCACGAGGTACGCAGCTGCATTAACCAACATTGCAACGTTACAAACAGCACAAAGATCCACAACAGGCCCAATTGAAGCAAGAAGAATGAGCATTGATAAAGAACCCTCCCTTACTTTCAACCTGAGGAGCCTCCCCAAACTTCCTGTGAATACTGATGATCTTTATCCTGGATGTTTTGTTGCTTGCAAGTATGATCATTTGTTGTACTTTGGAATGATATTGGAGATTATTCAAGACGAGGGAGATGCTTTTGTAAAACGTCTTCACCCAAATGGACCTTTATTCTGCTGGCCTAGACGTGACTATTCTTGTGCAATACCATTTCCTTATATACTTGGTATTGTACAACCCCCACAGACAATAACTGGCAGAAGATACTTCTTTCCCAATGAGTGGACGGCGTTTTTGGAAGAAAAAATGGAAATCTTACAGGTGATACTGAAGCTACAGCAAAGAAACTGAGGACCATTAAACTTGTAAGGTAATCAACTGTGATAATAGCATAGTCTGTGGTAATTTCTTACTTTAGTTAAATTGTTGTCCTTATTGTTATTAATATATCTGCTGTCATAAAACTGCCTCATTGTGAATTACGCCTCAATATATTTAACATAGATGTTAAAAAGTCTCCATGCATCCATTATTTCAAGATGGCACGCAAACATCATTCTTTTTTTTTTCTTTTTATTCTGAAAAACACATTTGGACACATGTAATTTTGCATAATTGAATGAAATGCAAAATTTTAAATTATTTTAATCTTTTTCTTGCTAGATCTTATTACCTTACTTGTCAGCATTTAAAGTTTCTCACCAATTTTTTTTTATTGATTTTATTGATATATATATATTTTTTTAAATAACCCAAAACTAAAAACAAGTCTGCACTTTCGAAAAAAACAAAAATAACCAATATTATGTTACATTTTAAGATGAACAACTTTGTTTCATAATTTTTTTTTATTACAGCTACGGATTGTAGAAAGTTGTACAAAATGGCTACCCAGTAGCCATTTTTTTCCACAATGTCCAAAAAACGTAAAATTTTGTTACAGGGAATAAAAAAAAAAACATACATGTCATTCTTTGTCAAGAAAGAGCATTTCTTTGCAATCATTTTCAACATCAAAACATTTTCGTTCCATCGTGCTGAAATCTCAGGTTTTCTAAACCTAGTTTTTCCACCCAAAAAACTACGCTACAAGTACTTTTATTAATTTTTTAGGCATTTATGATTATTTTTTTCTGAAATCCTCATCATTTTATTGAGCTCTGTGTAAAGTTTCAAAGAGATCTGATCATTGGTTATAGAGAAAAAAATAAAATGTATGCAAGGGCATCTTGTGCCGAGAGTCTCAAGAGGAACAGACAATGCAGAATTAATGAAACCTTGAAGTGCTATAAAAGTAAAAGCGTTTAAGATAAAGGGGAAAAAAATAAGGGGGTTTCTTTCACCCATAAGGGAAGGGTGTACACCAAGTTTCATTAAAATCCGAGTCGGAGGGTGACATGACCTTGTTGAATTTACGTGGAATGACCCTGGCATTAACTTCCTAAGCCACAAAGATATACAGTATCACTGAAAACATTGGAGTGCTGTTTGCATTAGGTAATGTCTGTCTTCTTCTATGCTAGATACATATAATTAAAGAAGGTCAATATTATCCAATTTAAATGTATAGTTTAACACAGTTTAACTGTGTTAGTGTTGTCTGTGAATAGTGTTAATTTGTAAATAAACACCTTAGTCATTTTATAATCCACATTGTTTATGCTTCAGATAATGAAAGAGTAAAAACTTAAATTTATTTTAAGTGAAGGTGGTCCCAAATACTATATATATAATAATAATAGAGTCCTTATTCTCTTTACCTTCTCTAAATCACCTACTCATTGTGACTAGTATACTGGGTGTTAGTTGTTGACTATCAACAGTCCATGATTTTCCATCCTACAATATGCACTACATCAACATTTCAAAGGATAATCTCTTTTTTTCCTAAATTAAATAACTAGTTTAAAAAATGCAACAAAACTACATCTCCGAAAAAGTAAGCAAAAAAAAGATAACTTACCTATAATGTTAAAACCAGAAAGTGAGCACAAACAGAAAATAAGAAACTTCATGCTCAAGGAGAAATAGTCTATTAATGTCAGTTTCCTCGGGTCTCAGGATTATACACAGACTATTTCTTGCTATGCAGATGATTATATATATTGTGTTGATGTGTTGGAAACCAACACGGTTTCTGGTGCCATCAAGGTACACTGACATTTTTTTACCTGTGTGTCCTTGAGATGATGTCACTGAGCAAATAATTTGTTTTTCACAATTGCTAAATCAAATAATAAAATAATGACAGCCTTTCTATATTATACACCTGCTTCCATTTCTTGGTTATGTTCAATGTTTGTCTGTAAGTCCATAAAGCAGCCACACCCTGATCAACTTAGTCTTGAGGACATATTGACTTAATGCAGTTGAGTTTTGTACTATATTAGAACTGTAAACTTTCAAGTACATGCATACATTTTCTCTGCCATACTCTCTATTAAAAAAAAAAAGCTTAAAAAACTACACAACCTTAAAAAATATAACAGGTAAAACTGAGAATTCAACTATACTCCATCCAACTCCATGCTTCCATTTTGTTCTTTGTTCTAGTGATTTATTCTAAACATTGCTCATAATATTTACACCATAATGGTTCTCATTGAGATAATTATTACATGATTATTCTCAATTCTTAATTCACAATTTCTAAGCATTTTGGCCTATTAAAGAAAGGTCTTTCATTTGTTGATTTCTTATTAACGTATAATTATTTTTTATATGTAAATTATCTAAGCTTTTAAGAACTTGAATGCATTTTATTTTTTAACTCTTTATTGTTTAATTTTATATTATTTTTCAGCATATACCGTAATCAGCATATTACCTCAAAAGGGAAGGGAAGGAAGAGAAAAAAGGAAAGGGAAGGGGATATCAGTTTGTTGCAAGATTTCTTATCAAGACTTTTGACAAACATTAATACTCACCTATGTATTTCATAAGGCATTATTATGTATTACATATGCATTAAATACATTTATACAATTGAGTGATTGAGTGAACCATTGCAGCTAGTTAGCTTCAAATAAGTTATACTACCCTACATTCTAGTTGTAATTTTCTCCATCTTAATTCTGACTCATATTTTGGCGATGCGCTTATTTAAGTTCAGATCAGTTCAACTGTGGAATTTTCCAAGTTTCAACTAAACCTCTTCTAGCTGTAAGGTTATGTAAACAATACTGGGGTTAATGGATCCTAGTGACGGCTCAAGCGCTTAGGGCTTGTAGGAAGGGGTGATAAGTGTCCTTGTGGAAGGCGACAGAGTATCCCTATGGTATTGTTCGATCAGCAGTTCATTAAAGTCTCATAGGGTGTGTATGAAATAACCGTAACACTTGTTAGTAAATCTCCACAGAGCTGTGTTCTCTCCTCATAAGGGGTGGGTAAACAGGTGGAATATAAATAGGTTGCCTTCAATGTACAGGGTTATGCGGCTTCCCAATTGGACACTGTTCACAAAAAGGTTAAAGGTCCCCCATAGGACATAGAACTAGAGAAAACTGTTGACTGCGGGGTGCAATATTTTACCAAATGGATGGGTGTAGTGGTCCATATTTCAGATGTAAAAGATACACTGAACGGCCAAAAATGACTGCCTAGTACTATTTTAAGAACTGACAACACAACATATATACCAGCATATGTTGGTTTACTGATCATTTACAAATTGTATGGTGCATTATACTAAAAAAATACTTTGTGGATCTCTGATGTCTATGTATATCTATAGGATGTCCTATCCAATACACACTCTAGGTAACTATATTTGTATAGAGGAAACTTTCATCTTTATATATCATTCTGAGATCACACATCAGTAATACACAACATGCATTGTATTATATTAGTTTATGGATTGTCAGATAAAACAGAATTGTAGCAGTGCTTGGAGAGCAACATCAGGTAGAATTACTTATTGGAACACTGAATTATAAACATTACTAAACTATACATATTAGAACCTTTTTTCCTTCTCTTCTTTTTTCTACACAGAGCATTCCAGAGCTTTGTCATAATATTTTAATAGTTTCCAATTACACTTGCTGTTTAAGTGATTTTTGTGTTTAGATGAGAAATCTCTTGTCCTAGATGATTGTCATTGTGATATACTGATCAGATGAATATGTTAACCAGGTGCTATATACTATTATCATTTATTTGTAATGCGCCAACATATTCCGTAGCACTATACATAAGTTAAGTTACAGGCAATTACAAGTTCAAGATTAACACATTGCAAAGAATGGACGGCCCTGTATTTGAGCTTGGAATCCAGTGTCCATAGCGCTTTCCCTAAAGCACCTTGCAGGATTGAAACTCACAGACTTACAATCTAAAGGTTGAAGTTTGTATGTGGTACAGTAGGGAGAGAGTAGTGCTGAGCATGTTAGGGTGGAAGGTTATAGGCTTTTTTAAAGAAGTATGTTTTTATTGAAGTTTTGAAGGATTTGAGGCAGGAGGATAGTCTGGTGAAGTGAGGCAAGGAGTTCCAGAGAATAGGGGCAGTGTGAGAAAAGTCCTGGAGGCGGGAGTGAGAGGAGGTGACAAGAGTGGTAGAAAGAAGAAAGTCATTAGCAGAACGAAGACAGGAAGTAATTTAGCAGAATGAAGAGGGTGTTTGGGGGAGTATTTGAAGATGAGAGCAGCGATGTATGGGGATGCTCTGTTGTTGAGGGCTTTATAAGGTAGGGTCAAGATTTTAAATTTTATTCTGGATGCCAAGGGAAGCCAGTGGAGTGATTGACAAAGAGGAGTTGCTGACACTGAACAATGTGTATGGAAGATGAGTCTGGCGGAGCATTCATTATCGATTGAAGTGGGGAGAGGCGAGTGGTGGGCAGGCCACAAAGAGCGAGTTGCAATAGTCGAGACAAGAAATGATGAGAGGGTGTATTAGAAACTTAGTAGTGTACTGTGTGAGGTAATGGCATATTTTGGATATGTTTTTTAGATGAAGAAGGCAAGATTTAGTTAGAGACTGTATGTGAGGGATGAAAGAGAGGGCAGGGTCCAGTAGAACCCAGAGACAATGGGCTTCAGGGGTGGGAGTTATGATGGCATTGTTGACAGTGAGAGAGATGTGAGGAATTGAGGCTGTAGTAGAGGGTGGGAAGATTATGAGTTCAGTCTTAGACATCCTGAGTTTTAGATGGTGGGCGGACATCCAGTAGGATATACTAGAGAGGCAGTTGGAAACGTGTGCTAAAAGAGAGGGGGAAAAAACTGGTGCTGAGAGGTAGATGTCATCTGCATAGAGATTGTACTGAAACCCCAATGAGTTTATTAGGGTACAGAGTGAGGATGTGTAGATGGAGAAGAGGAGGGGGTCTAGGACTGATCCTTGGGGTATGCCAACAGACGGGGTGAGGAGAAGAAGAGGTGCCGTAGAAGGAGACGCTAAATGATCATTCTTGGAGGTATGATGAGAACCACAAGAGAGTAGTGTCTCGAATGCAGAGGGAGGAGAGAATGTGTAGTAGAAGCGAATGGTCAACTGTGTCAAAGGCGGCAGAGAGATCCTGAAGAAGCAAAATGGAAAAGTGGCCTTTACACTTGGCGGTGAGCAGGTCATTGGTGACTTTTATGAGGGCTGTCTCAGTGGAGTGTTGGGGCCGAAAGCCGGATGGGAAGGTGTCCAGAAGAGAGTTAGAGGAGATGAAACTGATAAGGCGGTTATAGACGAGCCGCTCCAGCAGTTTGGAAGCCGGGGCAGTAGAGAGATAGGGCGATAGTTAGATGCAACATCAGAATCGGATGAGGGTTTCTTGAGAGTGGGTGTAATAAGGGCATGTTTTAGAGATGATGGAAACTTGCCAGTGTTTAGGGAAAGGTTGCAGATGTTTGTGAGAGCTGGGATTAGTGTAGAAGAGAGGGGAGGGATGAGCTAAGATGGAATATGATCCAGAGGACAGGTAGTAAGGTGAGAGGATGATATTAGGATGGAGACTTCATCCTCTGCTGCAGGGGTAAAGTAGTTCAAAGTGGCTATGGGAAGGGGGAGGGGAGTAGACTGGGTATTGTTGGTAAGTTGAGAGGATGGAGTGTGTGAGCCACAATGAGAGGAAAGTTCATTACGGATAGTTTGAATTTGGTGCTATGCATTATTATTGTTTTAGTAATTCAGTTGTTGCAGAATCCCTTCTCTATATTTATAGTTATTTTGATTCACTGACCAGATATGACTGATATTTAAGTGCTATGCATTTTTCTACAGTATTAAGGGTTTGATAGTTTTCTTGTTTTATATGTCAACCTCATGGCCACTGGGTATCTATTTGCACCACACTGAATATATTTATTTATGGCAATACTTTGATGACTGTGCTTTTTGTAAATTAATAATTGTTGCGTTAATGTTTGAAACTAATTAATTATGTGCGACTCTTTAATACATAATTATTGCTTATTTTTTGCACATACACTTGACATGATAGTGTGGTCTGTTCCATGTGGGCCACCCACAATCCAGGATTGCAATATGTTTCTGAATGTGTGTTTAGATTCTCTTTAATTGAGACAAGACAAATAACTGTATGATATTCATTAGAAAATCAGGTAGGAGAAAAAACAAAATCATGCACCTGAGCTCCACTTGAGTTAACCCGAGTACATTAGCAGAATGCTAAAGAAAATCTGAAAGGTTGGTGATACCCATTGTAGGACCTTGACCACCAATGTATTAAGCACTATGTCATATGTTAAGCTGGTAATGATCACACATTGATTGACAACACTTGTATGATGTTTTACATTATTGTACATAAAAACGGCATTTGACATACATCATATCCATTCATTTTAATTCCATTCATACAATATGTATTATATATCATGGGATACAAATGTTAAGACAGGATTATTGTTAAGGGGGTTGTATATGTATTTGTTAGGCAGATAAATAGGTGATAACCCCTTTATCTCTTTATTAAATAGGTGTGGCATTAGTTGGCATCTTGTCGTGGTGAAGGAGCTTGTGCACTTCAATGAAGCTGTCAGCTAAACCATGTAGGGTAACCCAAGATGGGCAGTTCATAGCAGAGAGGTCAGACAAATTGTGGTCCACTGGAGAAGGAACTGCCAATCCACTCCAGTATCTTTGCTGAGAAATTCATTAGGAGCACAACCAGAAATACAGACAGATCTGCCTGGTATGCTGCATCCATATGGTAACCGAGAATCGAACACAACTGAAGGACTGAACAACAACACTTGGGTGAGTAGGTATTTGATCTTGCTATTGTGCTTTAGTTGACTGTTCTTTAGTTTTATTGTATAGGTGTTAAATGGAAAATCCAATAATAAAGAACAAACAGTCTGGTCCGATCAGGCAGAACAGTACTCTTATAGGAATGTCTGAAGCCATATAAGGTCTCTTTGATCAATTTAACAAAAAAAAAAAATCTACATTACATAGTTACATAGTAGTTACATAGTAATTAAGGTTGAAAAAAGACTTTCAGTCCATCAAGTTCAACCTGTTAAGATCTCCTCTGATCTGCAATATGCGGATTAGTTATTAATTAAATTATTGATTAAATAATTATTAATAGTATAGTATTGGAGAATGAATAAAGAGTTAGTCCATCAAGTTCAACCTTTTTAGATCTCTATTAATCTTTTTAATTTGGACTATTTATTATTATTGTTAATTGTTAATTATTGTTAATTGCTGTTAATTGATCCAGAGGAAGGCAAACATAAAAAAAAAACCCCATTGAAACTTTGCCAATTGTCTCATGAGGGGAAAAAAAGCAAAATTCCTTCCTGACCCCAGAAACTGGCGATCAAATTTCTTCCTGGATCAATATTCCTTGCTAGTTATCTAGGATAGCCTTGAATGCCCTCTTTATTCAGAAATATATCTAACCCCTTTTTGAAGTTGTCTATCGAATTCGCTGTCACCACCTCCTTTGGTAGAGAATTCCACAGTTTAACCACCCTAACTGTGAAGAACCATTTTCTTTGTTTAAGGTGAAATCTTTTTTCCTCTAACCTCAACGGATGTCCTCTTGTCAGTTGAAAATCTCTTGCTACAAAAAGTTCACTTGACAAAGCCTTATATTGACCCTTGATGTATTTAAATAACGTAATCATATCTCCTCTTAGACGCCTTTTTTCTAGCGAAAATAAGTTTAATTTTGTTAGTCTTTCTTCATAACTTAGCCCCTCCATTCCCCTTATTAGTTTTGTAGCCCTTCTCTGTACTTTTTCCAGCTCTAAAATGTCTTTTTTGTGAGGTGGTGCCCAAAATTGTACTCCATATTCCAAATGAGGGCGTACTAGAGATTTGTATAGTGGCAGAATTATATCTTCTTCCCTGGCTTCTATACCCTTCCTAATACATGCTAATATTTTATTTGCCTTTGCAGCCACTGCTTGGCTTTGAGCGCTGTTACCTAGGTGGTTGTCCACTAGTACTCCCAAATCCCTTTCAATATCTGATACCCCTAGATTTGCTCCATTAAGATTATAGATTGCTTGGCTATTGTTCCTTCCCAAATGCATAACCTTACATTTATTTGTATTAAATCTCATCTGCCATTTAGCCGCCCATTTCTCTAATTTATGCAAATCCTTTTGTAGGGAAAGTACATCATTATCTGATTTTATTACCTTGCACAACTTAGTGTCATCAGCAAAAATGGAGACACTACATTCGAGTCCTACTTCAATGTCATTAATAAATATGTTAAAAAGGAGAGGACCCAATACTGAGCCCTGAGGAACCCCACTTATCACATTAGACCAATCGGAGTATGTTCCATTTACAACAACCCTTTGCTTCCTGTCTTTTAGCCAGCTCTCGATCCATGAGCAGATATTTACTGCAATTCCTGTATCCCTTAGTTTGCTCACTAGTCTTCCATGTGGCACTGTATCAAATGCCTTTGAAAAATCTAAAAAGACTACATCCACTGAGTTGCCCTGATCCAAGTTCCTACTAACCTCCTCATAAAAACTAATTAGATTGGTCTGACACGACCTTTCCTTCATAAATCCATGTTGACTGCTACCTATGATCCTGTTCAAATAGACATATTCTTGTATTCTGTCCCTTATTAACCCTTCTAAAAGCTTCCCAACTACAGAAGTGAGGCTCACTGGTCTATAATTCCCCGGATTTGCTCTAGATCCCTTCTTAAATATAGGTATCACCTCTGCTTTTCTCCAGTCATCTGGTAGAGACCCTGTAGTGAGCGAGTCTTTAAAGATTAGATATAATGGTTTGGCTATTACAGAACCCAGCTCCCTCAGTACCCTTGGATGTATTCCATCAGGACCTGGGGCTTTATTAACATTTATTTTCTCCAACCTCTTTTGTATTTCTTCCTGCGTTAACCAATTATTTAGTGAAGGTAGTGTAGCCCCATTATGTTGCAGTGTCCCAACCACTGGTACCTCCCTTGTGTAAACCGACGAAAAGAACCTATTTAGCTCATCTGCCTTTTCCTGGTCACTAATTATCAGATGGCCTGTGTCACATTGTAATGGTCCTATCGATTCCTTCCTGGCCTTCTTCCCATTAATATATTTATAAAATATTTTAGGGTTAGTCTTACTTTCCATTGCAACTGACTTCTCATTTTCTATTTTAGCCAGTCTAATAGCCCTTTTGCAAGCCTTGTTGATTTCCTTATAGTCACATAAAGATGCCTCTGTTCCCTCCTTCTTGTATAATTTAAATGCATATTTCTTTTTCCTCATCATGATCTTTAAGTCATTGTTAAGCCACATGGGATGTGATTTACTCCTATTTATTTTATTTCCACATGGTACATGCTGATGAGTATGTTTATTTAGTAAGGATTTGAATGTTGTCCATTTATTTTCAGTATTCTTCCCTGTAAGTTCGTTGTCCCAGTCTATATGTTGTATTGCTGCCCGTAGCCCATTAAAGTTAGCCCTTTTAAAATTTAGAGTTTTTGTTGGCCCCTTACAACTTTGTTTTTTGTATTCAATCTCAAATGAGACTGTGTTGTGATCACTGTTCCCCAAGGGTTCCCCTATTTTTACATTTGATATTATATCAATATTACTTGTGATGACTAAATCCAAGATGGCCCCATTTCTAGTAGGTTCTTGTATTACCTGGGCTAGATAATGATCCCTGAGTGTACTCAAGAACCTGCTCCCCTTAGCTGAGCTGCTGGTCTCGTTTATCCAGTTTATATCAGGGTAATTAAAGTCTCCCATTATTAGAACTTGCCCATGCTTAGCTGCATTTCCAATCTGTAACAATAATTGTATTTCCTCACTTTCAGCTATATTTGGGGGTTTATAGCATACTCCCACCAATATGCATTTAGAATTAGCTCCTCCACTATTTAGCTCAACCCACAAGGATTCAATGATGCCGTTAGTGCCAGCATAAATATCTTCTCTAACTATAGGCTTAAATTCAGGCTTAACATAAAGACAGATCCCTCCTCCTCTTTTACCATTTCCCCTATCTTTCCTAAATAGGTTATAACCATCCAGATTAACAGTCCAGTCATGAGATTCATCCCACCATGTTTCCGTAATGCCTATTAAGCCCCATTTTTCTTGTACTGCTAATATTTCTAGCTCATCCATTTTCCCAGGCAAACTTCTTGCGTTTGCAATCATACACTTTATGTTGCTATGGCTCTGCTGGTGTGAAGTGCCTGCCACTGTATTTGAGGCCCCTATTAATATCTCCCTACTTTCTATTGTAACCCTCCCCCCTTCTCCTCCCCCATGGGTAAATAATTCATCCCTTTCCCTCTCTAGGCTATTTACCCCAATACTTCTATATAGTCCCTCCCCCCCACCTACAAGTTTAAAAACTCCCCCAGCCGTTCTACCATCCTATTCCCTAGCACAAAAGCGCCCTCATCATTAAGGTGCAATCCATCCCTGCTATAGAGATTGTACCCAAGTGAGAAGTCAGCCCAGTGCTCTAAAAACCCAAAACCCTCTGCACTGCACCACTTTTTTAGCCACGCATTAACCTCCCTAAGCTCCTTCTGCCTCCCTGGGCTAGCACGTGGCACTGGTAGTATCTCAGAAAATACTACCTTGGAGGTCCTTGCTTTAAGCTTATTCCCTAATTCTCTAAAATCATTCTTTAGGACGCTCCATCTTCCACTAACTTTGTCATTGGTACCAATGTGTACCAAGACCGCTGGTTCATTACCAGCCCCTCCCAATAATTTATCCACCCGATCCACAACATGCCGAACCCGAGCACCCGGGAGACAGCAAACTGTTCGATTGCTGGGATCTGGGTGACAAATTACCCTGTCTACCTTCCTAATAATAGAGTCCCCTACCACCAAAATATGTCTGTTGCTCTGCCTATTCTGCCCTCCCTCTTCTCCAGTAGAGCTGTTCGCCCGGCTGTTAGAGGGAACAGCTCTATCTGGCATTGCCATTCCTGAATGGACATCGCCAACAGTTTCACTCAATCTGGCAAATCTGTTGTTGTTTGCCAACTCAGAAAATAAAAAAACCTAAGTCACAAAAAAGAAAAAAAGGAACATTACATAAAAAAATACATTACAACCCCCCCCCCCACTACAGAAAAAAAAAATACACACCTGAAAAGGAAATACATAGAATACATACAATACAATACAATATAATACAAATAAAATACAATATCCCCCTATCTAACATACAAGCAATACTATCTATCTAAAATACATCCCCCAATCTATCTAATATACAATAAATCCAAATACATACCCCTATCTAACATACAATCACATATATAGTTGTGAGCGTATGGGCCGTTGCTCACGCTTGCGGGCTCGCGTCGCGGCCCTAACGTTAATACGTAGCACTTTGGCAATGAGCGCCACAGGCTGTTACACAGTAGCCAAAAAATACGGCCGCAACTCGTGAGCATCAAAAAACTTCAAAACACAATAAATACACACAGCACATACATAAAAAGCTTATTGACAGCAAGAGGGAGCATCCACTACCTCAAAAAACCAAGTTACACCTTCATTTACCTCAAAATAAAAGACTTTACACACTAAAAAATTCTCTAAGCGACAGAAAAAATGGCGACCGAACAAAATGAAAAGGAGGCTACAGCACTCTAACCACGAAAAACACTTACGGATAATCCACTAACAAGCATAACACACATTACGACATCGCAAAAATCGGACGCAACACGCGAACAGGAAAAAAGCAAAATCACAAGAAATACACACAGCACATACATAAAAAGCTTACCTACAGCAAGAGGAAGCATCCAGTACCTCAAAAAAACTAATTACACCTTCACTTAACTAAAAATAAAAGAGTTTAGACACTACAAAATTATCTAAGCGGGAAAAAAAATGACGGACGAACAAAACGAAAACGAGGCTCCAGCACTATAACCACGGAACACACTTACAGATAATCCGCTAACACGCATACCACACATTACCCGCCAATAAACGACCTACGGATAATACGCGAAGACGCATACCACTCATTACCCGCCAATGCGGAAGTACACAACTACGCTAACGGTTTCGGCTCGCGCACGCACCCTATTACACTACACACGTTCATCACGCTCACACAGCACCTCCACACCACTAATGCTGCAGCAACATCAAACAAGGTTCACAGCTCTTCAACACAATGCTTCAAAATAGGTAAAGTATATTCATTTATTAATTGTATTATATATTTCAGTAGGACACACAAAACACCATTAGCTACCTTACAATTACAGATGTATATTAATAACTAAACAACTTTCCAAACATACACATCTCATTGCCGTCATTTTTTGACGGGCAAGTTGCTAGTACTATATAATATACAATACATCCTATCTATCTAAAATACATACCCCTAACATAGAATAAATACTATATAATTTACAATAAATCCTATCTTAAATACATCTCCCAATCTATCTAATATACAATAAATCCTAACTATCTAAAATACATACCCATATCTAAAATACAATACTATATAATATACAATAAATCCTAACTATGTAAAAAACATACCCCTATGTAACATACAATAAATGCTATCTACATATACAAACCCTAATTCTAAGCTAAAATAAAATAATTAAGACCACTTACCTTTGCAGATGTCCCTTCAGATCAGCAACCTAGGGGAAAAGAAAAAAAAATAGTACAACACATTTACAGAAAATAAATAAACATTCTAAATATTCTAAATATTCTACTCACCTTTCCAGCATGTCCCCGTCCTTCTTCTTTTCTCCTTCTCCGGCGCGGCCCCTGTTAAAAAAAAAAAACATTACATTAGCACAACATACATAAACATAAAAACAAAATAAAATAAACATAATATATATAGTACTTACCTCCCCGCAATGTCCCCGGCCTCCTCCTCTTCTGCCCCGCCCTCGAACAATCCGCACTCTAAAATAAAATTGTAAACTAACGGAGATTCGCACTCTCGGATCTCCCTGACGCTAATGAGCCTCCTACAGAGTCTTCCAGAAGAAAATTGTCAATGGCGGCTTATGATTGGCTGAAAACACTGTCTATCAAATTCAGCCAATCAGAAGGCGCCAATACGTGAGCCAATCAGAAAGGGAGAAACCTCAAAATCCCACTCTGATTGGATAATGCACCTGTCAATCTTTATTTAAACCAATCTGAAGGCGTTATTGACTGAAGACATCTGCACCTTCTGATTGGCTGTAATATTGATTGACATTGGCAACAGCCAATCAGAAGGCGCAAATGCCTTCAGACAATCACTACGTGGGGGGTGTATCACATTGTGATTGGCTATTGTCACTGCAATCAATCAGAATGTGCAGATGCCTCCAGCCAATCACCCTGTGGGGGTGTATTCCATTGTGAGTGGCTGAAAGCATCTGCGCCTTGTGATTGGTTTAAATAAAGATTGACAGGTGCATTATCCAATCAGAGTGGGATTTTGGGGTGTATCCCTTTCTGATTGGCTCACACATTGACGCCTTCTGATTTTTTTTTAGAGCGCGGTTTTAGGTCGGGGCAGAAGAGGAGGAGGCTGGGGACATCTCGGGGAGGTAAGTACAATGTATATTATGTTTTTTTTTTGTTTTATGTTTATGTATGTTGTACTAATGTAATGTTGTTTTTTTACAGGGGCCGTGCCAGAGAAGAAGAAAAGAAAAAGGGCGGGGACATGCTGGAAAGGTGAGTATAATATTTAGAATATTTAAAATATTTATTTATTTTCTATAAAAAAAAATTCCCCCTAGGTTGCTGATTTGAATGGACATCTGCAAAGGTAAGTGGTCTTAATTATTTTATTTTAGCTTAGAATTCGGGTTTGTATTAGGTAGGGTTATGTCTTTTACATAGTTAGGATTTATTGTATATTATATAGTATTGTATGTTAGAAATGGGTATGTATTTTAGATAGGATTTATTGTATATTAGATTGGGGGATGTATTTTAGTCAGGATGTATTGCATATTATATAGTATGGTATGTTAGATAGGAGTATGTATTTTAGATTGTTAGGATATATTGTATATTAGATTGGGATATGTATTTTAGATAGATAGGATTTATTGTATATTAGATAGATTGGGTGATGTATTTTAGATATATAGTATTGATTGTATGTTAGATAGGGGGGTATTGTATTTTTTTAAAGTTTATTTGTATTGTATTGTATTGTATGTATTCTATATATTTCCTTTTCAGGTGTGATTTTTTTTTTCTGTAGTGGGGGGGGGGAGAATGTTGTAATGTATTTTTTTATTTTCTGTAATGTTCCTTTTTTATTTTTGGGGACTTAGGTTTTTTTATTTTCTGTAATGTTGATTTTTTATTTTTTGTGATCTAGGTTTTTTATATTCTATATAATGATTATTTTTTAGAGTAGGTAGTGTAGGTGTTAATAGGTTAGTGTAGAGGGGAGTTAGTTTAGATGTAATGTTTTATTGGGGGGGAAGGGCAGTGTAGCGTTTATACTTAGTGTCATGATGGTCCTTGAGGACCGTCATGGCACTTATGTGGTTAATGTTAGGGTTGTAATAGCCCCATAAGACCGTAACCGACCCTCATGAGTGACGGGGTTAATTAAGGGTTTATGGGTGTCTGTATTGACCCCCATGAGTGAGGGGGTTAATTAAGTGCTTATAGGGGTCTGTATTGCGATTCCTTTAAGGACCCGTAAGGCGGGAAATTTGAATTTTGTTTGCAGCAGGGGTCCCCGATCGCGTGCGATCAGGGACCCTCACTGCGAGGGTTAATGTGGGGTTAATCTGGGACCCCCACTGCAAGGGTTAATGTGTGGTAAATGCGGGTTTCCGAGCTTATCTCGGATCCCTTCTTGGGTAAGTTGTACGTGGCTGGGCTGTCTGGGGTCGTGGAGCCTAGTTTTCATTTTCTTCGGTGGCCATTTTTGGTCCTCGCTTAACCGTTTTTTGAGTGCAGAAACAGTGGAATTTGGGGTTAAATTCGAGTTTAACCTCACTTCCAGATGTCCTAGCTATCCCCCCGTGCTGTAGGTGAGTGTTATTTTTTTCATTATTGGGTTTTTTTGTGTTTTTTTAAGTGTTTTTGTGCTTGCGCGGTTCTGGGGGTTAGTGCTGGGTTTTGTGAGACACAGGGGAGTGCTGCAAGTTAACGGTTGTGTGGGGTGGTTTGGGGCACCAAAGGACTAAGTGCTGCGAGTTAAGAGGTGTGTGGGGTTGTGTTGTTTGCAACTTATGCGCCTTAAAGCCTCCAACTTCCGCAAATGCGGCCCTTCGCTTTGCGAGGGTCCGTATTTGCGAACCAAACTGCATCCCTCACTTTGCGAGGGATGCAGTTTTTTGCGAGCTCGCTTTTCGAGCTCGCAAAGCGTGATGACATTTTGCAATTTGACAACTATTATGTGTGATAGTTCATTTATAACGTGCTAACATATTCAGTAGCGCTGTACATAAATTAAGTTCAGACAAAGATAAATACAAATTAAAATATAGCAAAGCAAGAAGGGCCCTGTCTGTGAGCTAGGAATCCAATGTCCATGTTGAATTCCCAAAGTACTTAGGATAGAAACTTGCAGACTTACAATCTAAGGTATAGTAAGTGGTAAAACAGGGAGAGAGAGGTGATAAGCATGTTAGGGTGGAAGGTGATACGCTTCTTAAAGGGAAGAGATGCTTTTTAAGTGAGGTTTTAAATGTTTTTAGGCAAGAGGATAATCTGGTGGAGCGAGCAAGGAGTTCCAGAGACTAGGGGTAGTACAAGAAAAGTCCTGGAGGTGGGAGTGAGAGGAGGTGACAAGAGTTGTAGAAAGAAGAAGGTCATTAGCAGAACGAAGACTGGAAGTGATTTAACAGTCACACCAGAAGTGAAATCACACGGGCTACACACTATGATGTTGTTCTCCTTGAAGGGATACGCTCTTTAAGCCTTTTACTCATATTATAAATAGGGGGATTTATGTATGTATTTATATGCTTTTATACATATCACTTATTTTACATTGAGAAACCTCGCTATTGCAAGCAAAACGCGTCTGTTTTTCAAATTGATTATTTTTAACTGTATGACTAGTATCACAATACAGGATTGAAACCTAGCCAATACTTTGATTGATAAATACATTATTTTATTTATTTTTTAAGACTCCCATGTTTGACTGTTATTTTGAGAAGATTTAAATTGGTCAAAGAGACCTAATATACCTAGGAAGCTTGAATGATATATGGGTACTAGACTTACAGTTATGATGACGAGCATCACACTGAATGATTGAATGCAGGAGACTCTATAAGCCAGGAACATCCAGTGTCCAGAAGTGGTGGAACCAGTACTCATTGAATATCAAACAAGTGATATATGATACACAGCATATAACATGATGTCAGCCAATTCTACACACATTGTCCCTGTTTAAACCATGTGATCAAAGTGGTCTCATCAGGGGCTATAAGGAATGCCCCCTACAGCTTTATAGAGCTTCCCAAATCAGTGATTTAAACCATATGGCAGAATACAAAATGTCTCAGTTCATTTAGTCCTTTATGCTGATTATGAACCACTGCTATTTTATTTGTCTTCCCCCATTTTTTTTATTAAGTGCACCCTGTGCCTGCAGGAGCCCAAGTGCATGCTGTATAAGTGCCAATCTGTATCCTGTATTTGTAAGAGCCAATCTGCAGCCTATGTGTAATTATATAGGAATCACAAGGTTGTGGAGACCAGCAGCCAAGGTCGGCAATAATCCAGTTCAGCAACTTGTTGGTGAAACAGGAACAAGCTTTATTGAAGGGACCAGGAAACACAATAAACTGGCAAGGTACATAAGCAGGAAGTGCCTTATATAGGCCAAGGACCAGACACATGACCAGACACAGCTGAAGAGACTAGTCACTGATGCTATTGCTAGCAGAGTCAAGGTTATCAGATCTCCAGTAATTGCACAAAGGCAGGCTGGCGCAGTGGTAGGGAAGAGGCTCCGCAGCCTGGGGACCAGGGTTCAAAACCCAGCAGAGTCAATTCCTCACACTATGTCTGTACGAGCCAATGTGCATCCTGTGCCTGTAAGAGCCAGTCAGTAGCCTGTGCCTATAAGAACACATGTGCAGTCTATGTCTGTAAGAGCCAATCTGCACCATGTGCCTGTAAGAGCCAATGTGGGGCCTGTGTCTGTAAGATAAAAAGGAAGGGAAAGACAGCGCACACCCAGTCTTAGTGCAGATGAAAAAGTTGAATGCTATAAAAACAGTAAAATACAGATGTACACTGGCATTTAGTCACCTCTATAACAAGAGGTATTGTATCATAGTGAAGGTATAACATCTGCATTCTCCACAGTTTATAATAATTGTAAACCAATAGGTATAGGTCTCTACAGAATGCATCGAAAGCTTCACTATTTAGGTATGGTATCTTTAGGACTTAATAAGGTCCCTTGCTCATCAGAAGATATATCAGGGGTAATCAGTCCCAATTAAACCTTCACTACGGAGGCAGATATCCCCATAACCCAAAATAACAAGCAGAGTCTGGAATAATGAGGCAGAAGAAGTGAATATTGTATCCTATAAGTAAAGATATTTTACAGTAAAATATTATACTAGAGGTGTCTGAACCCTATTACATTATAGAGACTTATATACCCAAAATACAATATTACACATACTGTCATGACCCAGAAATGAGGGGACCACATACACCCCTCACTCTTCTGCTTTAGCTTACAGAAACATTGTAAGTCTGCGAGTTTCAATCCTGCGCAGTGCTTTAGGGAAAGCGCTATGGACACCAGATTCCAAGCTCAAAGACAGGGCCACCCACTCTTTGCAATGTATAAATCTTTAACTTGTCATTGCCTGTAACTTAACTTATGTATAGCGCTACGGAATATGTTGGCGCGTTACAAATAAACAATAATAATAATAATAATCTCTGAGTGGTGAGATTTTGTGTTTATCTCAGCCCTAAGCATTACTCAGGAATATTTTTCATGAACTCACAGGTTACAGGCTCTTACTAACTTATAAAAAAAAAATCAATTTCTCTATCCCTTTATGTAGGATAGCCCAAAATCAGTCATGACATTTACATACTAAGGAGACAGCGGCATGGTCTTACACTACAAAACAATCAAAGCAATAACAAATTAGCAAGGCTATTATATTGTGTGTCAAGCAGAGCAAGTACACATGTCCTGTCATGGTCACAGATAAAGGAAAACACTCAGAACATGTATCAAGGTTAACAAAAGTGCAACAATGGTGATTCTGCCTACAAGATGGAGGATGATATATTGAATGGCAGAAAGAATAGAAATTAAAGTAAGTATTCAAAATGACAGACATAATTCTTACAATATGCTTAGGTTAATCATTATAACGAGTGCTAACATTCTTTAGGATGTTTAGGCTTCCTTTTGGTTAATTAGAGTCCTGCAAAATTCAAGGATTTATTTTCTCCCACTGGGACATTTGCAGCTCCTTAAGTGTCTTATAAGTATTCTCTGTAATTGCCAGTGGTTGAGCTTACATGGAAGGATTTGTCTCACTGCAAACACTCACTGAACCTCACAAGTCCACTTAAGGCTGGCAATAAATTCTTAGAGGAGCCATGTAATCACACTATAGATAAATTCTCCTATTGAGTAGTGAAAATTAGGGCTTGCTGCAGGATGAATGTAATAAATTCAGTATATGGCTTCCTATGAATAACTTTCACTCACAAAATTTCCTATGGGAGCCATGTAATCAAGTCGATAGACTGCACTATTTTAAAAATAAATAAATAAATGAATAAATAAATTACCTTGCATTGTATTATCAAATAAATCCCAGATGCCTTAATATCAGCCCTGGAAACTGACCAGCCTAAATGCTACAGAAATCCCCAAAATAATGAAAATGAAGGTAAACTTGGTGTTTGCACAGTTCTAATAAGGCTAGGGCGTTAAGGCGAATATGCATGCCAAGACTTACGTAAATTATTTGAGCACAGATGGGCAAGTGTCAGGAGACAGGTGTGAGGGACACCTCTTGAACAAATAACACAGTCCAGTTGACAATGGGAGACAGAAATAACTATGGCATTCATCCGTATGTTTATTGACTCCACATTTGTAACTTACTATATTTCTAAGCTGCCTTAAAGCTAAAAAGTGGCAGCAAATGAGACAAGTTTGGCGCAGGCCGAAGAATGAGATGTAAACGTGTCCACATAGCGCCTTTGTGGAGATTGTAAAATCAGTACTAGAATCTTCTTCATGCAATTCCAGCTCTTTGCATTTCCCTTCTATTGCCACAGAAAAGTTTAAATGATTTCTGAAAAGTAGTTTAAATGTTAAACAATTTTTGGAGTTATTTTGCTCAATATATGTTCAGTTCATATTATGGTTCAATCATGTTTTCTGAGTTGCTGTATTAGCCCATTAACCTATCAGACACTACCATTTTGTATTTATAATAGGTTATATAGCGGTATTGTCTTGTCTACATCCTGTCCAGAATAGATTTATGCTATCCCTATTATTTGGTTTGTGGATATTTAAAAAAATACAGAACTTATTTAGGTGTGCAATGAAAATCTTTGGTTCATTAAAAATGAACTAAAATGTGTTACCCTAGTCATTTTATCACTCTAGTATTCTAGGCCAGATAAACAGGCAGCTATTACTCCACAAGGTAAAAACAAAACATATTTGTGAAATTTGAGTGTTCAAATGCATCTTGAGTTAGTAACGGTAGAGAAGAAGTTTTGCAGTAGGTGAGTTTGAGTCTTCTACTTAAGGGTTGTACAAGGAGTGATGTGACCTCCTCACAAACCCAGGGCTAGGTCATCAGGCATTCTAGGCACTAGCCTAGAGGCGGACCTCTGAGAGGGGCGCCTCATTGTCACTTCCTAGAACTAAATACAGGAAGTACTGCAGGCACAGGAAGTGAGTAGGGGACATTTTACACAGAGCACCCAAGAGCGCAAGATGTCTGGAGCTGGCTCCTCCCCCAGCAGCCCATGAAGAGCAGGATATTCCCAGCCTTATACTGGGTGTCCAATAGAAAGGTCGGCTTTATATTAAGTTCTGCCTAGCTGCACCCCAGTAAACTAAATACATGTAAATGGGGTGTGTGTATGTATGTGATGTGTTTGTGTACGTGTGTGAAGTGTATGAGTGTGTATGTATGTGGTGTGTGTGATGTCTATGTGTGTATATGTAATGTGTGTATATGTGTTTGTGTGTGTGATATGTATGTGATGTGTATGTGTCTGTATATATGTATGTGGGGTGTGTGTGTATATGTATGGGGTGTGTTTGTATATATATATGTATGTGGTGTGTGTGTGCATATGTATGTGGTGAATGTATGTATGATTGTGTATAAGTGTGCATTTAGGTGATGTGTGTGTAAGTATGTATGTGTGTAATGTGTGTATCTATGTGATGTATATGTATGTGCCAATCTGTATCCTATATCTGTAAATGACAATGTGCATCCTCTGTCTGTAAGTGCCAATCTACATCCTGATTGTGTATAAGTGTGCATTTAGGTGATGTGTGTGTATATATGTATGTGGTTTGTGTGTGTGTATGTATGTGGTGAGTGTATTTAAGATTGTGTATACGTGTGCAGTTAGGTGATGTATGTGTGTGATGTGTGTGTATGTATGTGATGTATTTGTATGTGGTGTATATATGTATGTGGCTTATCTGTGTGTGTATATGCATGTGGTGTGTGTGATGTGAGTGTGTAATGAGTATGTATATATGTGTTTGTGTGTGTGTATGATTGTGTATAAGTGTGTATTTATGTGGTGAGTGTGTATTCATGTGGTGTGTATGTATGTATACGGTGTGTGTGTGTATATGTATGTGGTGTGTTTATGTGTGTGTTTGATTGTATGTGTGTGTGTGTGTGTATGTATATATGTGGTGTGCATATATGTATGTATGTGGTGTGCGTGTGTGTGTACAGTATCTCACAAAAGTGTGTACACCCTCACATTTTTGTAAATATTTTATTATATCTTTTCATGTGACAAAACTGAAGAAATGACCCTCTGCTACAATGTAAAGTAGTAAGTGTACGGCCTGTATAACAGTGTAAATTTGCTGTCCCCTCAAAATAACTCAACATGCCGCCATTCATTTCTAAACCATGAGTACACCCCTAAGTGGAAATGACCAAATTGAGCCCAAAGTGTCAATATTTTGTGTGACCGCCATTATATTCCAACACTGTCTTAACCCTCATGGGCATGGAGTTCACCAGAGCTTCACAGGTTGCCACTGGAATCCAATTCCCCTCCTCCATGATGACATCACGGAGCTGGTGGATGTTAGAGACCTTGCACTTCCCCACCTTCTGTTTGAGGATGCCCCACAGATGCTCAATGTAGGTCTGGAGACATGCTTGGCCCATCCATCACCTTTGCCTCAGCTTCTTTAGCAAGGCAGTGGTCATCTTGGAAGTGTATTCAGGGTTGTTATCATGTTGGAATACTGCCCTGTGTCTCCAGGCAGGGGATCATGCTCTGTTTCAATATGTCACAGTACATGTTGGCATTCATGGTGCACTCAATGAACTGTAGCTCCCCAGTGCTGGCAGCTCTCAAGCAGGCCCAGACCACGACACTCCCACCACCATGCTTGACTGTAGGCAAGACACACTTGTCTTTGTACTCTTCACCTGGTTGCCGCCACACACGCTTGAAACCATCTGAATCAAACAAGTTTATCTTGGTCTCATCGGACCACAGGACATGGTTCCAGTAATCCATGTCCTTAGTCTGCTTGTCTTCAGCAAACTGTTTGCTGGCTTTCTTGTGCATCATCTTTATCATCATTAATAATAATTGACGAGTTTTTATACAAAGAAAAGAAAGGTAGAATTAATATAAATATTCGGAAGAGGAGCTTTTCTAAAGGAGGTATTGCCTCCCCAAGCATATTAGATTACTACAAGAATATTGCCCTCCCTGTCTCTTAGCTGGATAGTGAGAAAATTACAGATCCCCATATGTTTTGACTGGGAACATTTTTATATTTGCCTTTTGGGTGACTTATATGAAAAAGGGGTTTAAAAAATCATTCAAGAACTGTTGATTTGTATTCAAATTGCCCGAAAGTAAATGGTTTGATTATGAAGTAATGAAATTAAAAAGGACTAAATCCCAATATGATTTGAGAGCAGAATATGTTAAATCTGATTTGTAATTATTGTGTACTTCTGGGATTGATAAACACTTGATTTCAAGGTGGTATCCAAGAGTGGCGGCAGCGAAAATCCCACTTCGCTATTCAGTTGCTCCGATTCACCCTTCTGTCAAGCTCGTAAAAGGATAAAAGTGAAAAAAAGTGACAGGTTACTGGTACCAAGAAGGTCTTGCAAATGTCTTACTTTCAAAAAGGTGAACTAATTAAGCAAATAAAAATGCAATCCTGTACTTTTAATAGAAGTGAGAGTGATGTTTGGTCTTAGAATTAATAGCACAACATTCTCCAGCTCGCAAATTGGCAAAAATAAATACTTTTTTTTCATGTTCAATTCTCGTCATAAAGTCATACAGGCTACAACTTCCAAGTCTGTAGGACTTTTGAATCCAACCTCCATTTTTGTTCAAAGTCCTACTGGCTTGAATAACAAGTTACGGGCTTAGAGGTTATTCAAGCCCGTAGGGCTTGTAAAACGAGCTACTGGCCCCTAGGTCTTTGGACGGAAATGAAACATGAAATAACGTATTTGATTTTGGAGATGTGCCAGCTTGAGAATGTTGTGCCTTCAATCCTCCTGTCACCCATTGTGTTCCCCATTATTTACAGTGCTGGATTGAATTTATATTTGCATTTACAGTTCACAGAGTTTGCAGGCTTGAAACACGAGTTACGGGCTTGCAGTCGTGATCAGGTTCAAGAACGAAAATGCTTACTGCCGATTGCATGGTTTGCGATTGAGACTAACTTACGCGCCTGGCCAATTGAATAGGTAAGTTAAAGTAGATTTACTGGAGCAAGTAAGCCAGAAGTAGCAAACCGCAAAGTTACTTGCAAGTAGCAGTCCCGAATTGAATGAGGCCCACAGTGATTATAGACCTATGTATAAAAATAATTTAGAACTGCATGTGTAATAGATGTCTTCAGAAAACTAAGGTGATGTTTGTAACAATTTAACCATAAAGTCATTCCAGAGATGCTGAAATACTTTATAGAAGACTTGTTTGTTTCCTAGACAATTGTCCCTGTGATGGGGCCTCATTCATTTGCGATTTGGCGAATTGAATAGGGCTCTATATAAGCACAGAGCATATTTTTTTTTTACAGAAGTTTTTAGTTAGTGATCTTCTATTCAAAAGCAAGGTCTTCACTAACTAAAAACTTCTCTAAAGAAATATGCTCTGTGCTTATTTCAATTGGCAAAATTGCATTTAAATGAGGCCCATGGTTAGTAAATTGAACCCATTATTATGGGAGGTAAGATGTTTTATTTATTATTTCTAAAAACATTTATTATTTATATTTCTTGATATGATTATGACTCAGAATTCTGAGCTGGAAACATGTTTTTTAACTTGTTTTAGACATTCAAATGTGAACACAGATGTACTATTTATTTACTGTACGGTGAAGGGCTTCTATCGCTCTTTTACTCACCATATATTAAATGATTGTTGTGGTGATTTACCTACTTGTAAGGTCCGCAACACAAGCTAAGGAACCGGCCCCACACTGATTAGTGGCAGTAACCTTGAAACGTCTGTACGTGGGTGGGATTCCTAGCTTGTGTATAATCAACCCTAGCTTTGCTCAAAACTGTTTGATACAGCAAGCATATGCTTAAGGAAAGCCATGTTTGATATGGTTATGGATTGCAAGAGCGAAGCCTTTGTGGGCGCATTTACATGTCCCTGCTAAGGTTCCCAGAATGCAGTGTAATAACTCTATTTCTTGGAATTCTGGGCATGAAACATGTTTTTTAACTTGGTTTAGACATTCAAATGTGAACACAAATGTACGACTTTTGTGCATGAAAAATATGTGGCCAAAAACTTACATTAAACTGAGACAAAGAGGAGGTGTTTTCTCATTGTCTTGTACTGAATTGTTGTGTATACTAAGGTGGTAAGAAAAGCATGTACACTTACAAGGGTGTGATTTATTACCCACTATATATAAGTACTACAAGCTAAGTAAATATAGATTCTGTGGTTGGCTATTACTTTGTAAGTGATCCTCTGAGATCTGTTTTAGTTCACAAGAGGCAGATCAGACACTTTGTCCTGGTGTTAGTGTCACTTTAGTGTAATCATAGAGAGGAGAGATGTAACAGACAAGTCATTACGGGATTACAGGAGCTAAACACATTACTAGGACAAGCTCTATCTTTTTTATTACTAGAGTGTGAGATGCTAAGATGTAATATAATCACATATATAGTTGTGAGCAGGCGAGCCTGCTCAAGCCGTTGCTCACGCGGCCCTCGCACACCTTGCCAGCAACTGCGGCCCTTGCAAACTTTATGTTGTAACGCAAACAACACGACACAGCAACTGCGACCCTTGCAAACTTTACGTCGCAACGCAAGCAACATACGAGACACGTTACCACTCATTACGACCTTGCAAAAATCGTCCGCAACCCGTGGACAGCAAAAACTTTAAAACACAATAAATACACACTACACATACATAAAAAGCTTACCTACAGCAAGAGGGAGCATCCAGGAACTCAAAAAATGAAGTTACACCTTAATTTAACTCAAAATAAAAGAGTTTAGACACTCAAAAATTCTCTAAGCGAGAGAAAAAATGGCGGCCGAACAAAACGAAAACGAGGCTACAGCAATCTAAACACGCAAAACACCACAAGAAACACGCAAAACACCAAAAAACACCTATGGATATTCCGCTACAGACGCATACCACACATTAGCCGCCATTTTAAAACAATGCAGAAGTTTTGGTCCTCTGAGAGCGATATATATTTGTATGTATATGTAGTTAAGTAATAATTAAGGATTTATTCAATTAATTAAGTAAGAATTAATTATTTCTGCAATAAATTAATATACTTTATTTATAATTGATATATGCAGTGAGCAATAGGCTGAAGAGATAACAATCTGTTTGTATTTTGCGTCTGCATAGAATATACATTGTGAGTGTTGGTGCGCTGCTTATAAAGTGTAATGAATGTTCCAAGTCTCCATTCTAAATAGGCTGCGTGCGCGAGGTAAAGCCATTGGTTTATTGTGTAAAGCGGCATTGTATAGTTGTAATGTTATTAACGTGGAACGCGTCGCGTGAGCATTTTCTGGCTTTTGTAATAGTGTATTTTGTAGGTCATAGTGTGATGTGTAATGTGCTACACGGTTTGCGATGTTTTGCGTGGTCCGGGGTCATATAGCCTTGTTTTAATTTTTTTCGTTGGCCTTTTTTTTCCTCGCTTAGGCGATTTTCGAGTGGTGAAAATCATCTAAAATCGTGTAAAATTTGCGTTCCACCTCACTCCCAGACATCCTGGCTGTTGCCCCGTGCTGTCTGTGATGTTTTTGTAATTTTGTTGAGGTGTATTTAGTGTGTTTTTCAGGTTTTTAGTTTGGCCGTTAATCCCGTAATTTTTGCGTCTCGTATCTTTTTTTCCGCGTCTTGTATTTTTTTTTCTAAGTCCCACGTAATGGCTCGCCTCACATCGGCTAAGTGCTATGGTTTAACGGCTCGTCTCTCTTTGCAAGACTCGCAGCGATGAGCGCCTTCGGAGCTCATCGGCTAGGTCCTACGCATTAACGTCTCGCCTCGCTTTGCGAGGCTCGCAAGCGATGAGCGCCGCCTAAGTCGTACGCACCACGCAAAGCGTGACAACGTCTCGCAGTTTGACAATTATTATATGTGATTAATCTGAGTGATTGAAAAGTCAGTTTTGTTGTATCTGATAGGGACGATATGCAAATATCTTCACTGAAAATAACTGAATATTATTAATATCAATAATTCAAAACCATGTAAATCACAATTGTAATTAACTAATTAATTATTTTAAGTTATTAATTTGATTAGTAAAGACAGCATTTTTAAATATTGTTTTAACATTATATATAACAAGGCGGTGGCAGGAGAGGCTAAATGTTAAAAGACGTTTGCTTCTGGGGAGGAAAGCTATGGTAAGCTTGGACAAGCTAGTAAAAAGTAAAGATATAAAACTATCAGCAAAGTTCCACATAGTTCGAACTATGGTATTCCCGGTAGTAACATACGGATGTGAGAGCTGGACCATAAAGAAGTCCTTCTACTTGTGGCGCTTAGAAGAAAGAGTAGATATAAGGATTAAACCATGGTATCCAAGAATACAGAGACTGAAGAAACAATTTATTAGGATAATCCCCACATAGTAGATGAATATGTTTCCTACCAGTCCATACAGTCATTGCAGTGATATACATCCTGACAGAGTGATATAAGAACTCTAAACTAAAATAAATATTTAATAATAATAATAATAATAATAATAATAATAATAATAATAATAATAATAATAATATACATAGGCATAAGCCTAGGGTATATATCCCAAAGACTAGTAATACTAGGAGGAAAAGTGAGAGGAAGTGGGAGTATACTTTTTTTTAGATACTAGACAATCAAACTCTTATCTTAATGCTAATATTTCAGTTTCAAAGAAGATTATTATTTATGAGATATTACATATATCAGTAAGATAAATGGCAGAATGGGAGGCAGGGTAAGAACAGTCAGGAAACCAAAGCAATATGCTTCAAGAAAAGCAACATTTACTCCACTAGCAAGATAAAAATAATAGAAATGTAATTTCTATAATTATGTTAGCTCCCTGGATTTTTCTAGGGATAAATGTATCATCTATCCCTTCTCAAATCCAGGAATCTTACATATCACTGTCACTGGTGGGCAGCATCATATGTGTGACAAGTAGGCAAAGCAAATAGTATACTTGTATAGAATGCAGTATAGGAAACAGTTTTTCTCTGAATTCTGTTTTAGACATTCAAATGTGAACACAGATGTACTTTTTATTTACTGTACTACTGTACGGTGGAGGCTTCTATCGCTCTTTTGCCCACCAAATTATAAATGATTGTTGTGGTGAACTACCTACTCATAAAATCCACCACACAAGCTGAGATCCCGCTCCATGCTGATGATAGCCAGTAAGCTTGAAACAGCTGTACATGGATAGGATACTCAGCTTGTGTTTAATCCAACCTTGGCTTTGCATTAAAGCTGTGTAATACAGCATGCATAAGCTTAAAGGAAGCCATGTTTGATAATGGCTGTGGATTGAAGAGCGAGGCATTTGTGGGCACATTTGCATGTCCCAGATAAGCTTCCCAGAATGCAGTGTAATAACTGTTTTTCTTGGAATTCTAAGCTGGAAGCAGGTTTTTAAACTTGTTTTAGACATTCATATGTGAATACAGATGTGCTATTTATTTACTATATATATATATATACTAGCGTATTGCCCGTCAAAAAATGACGGCAATCAGATGTTTTTTTTTTTTTAAGTTGTTTAGTTATTAATATACATATGGAATTGTAAGGTAGCTAATGTTGTTTTCTGTGTAAGGATTATCGGTACGTGTTTTCCGTGGTTATAGTGCTGTAGCCTCGTTTTCGTTTTGTTCGTCCGCCATTTTTTCTGTGGCGCTCATTACCAAAGTACTACGGTTTAAAGTCTCGCCTTGCCTCGCGAGGCTCGCCGGGCGATGATCGCCTGCGGAGCTCATCGCTCAGCCCGCTAAAGTACTACGGTTTCACAGTAAATATGGTAAAACGCTCAAATGACGGTCAATAAAAATTAAATGTTGTGAAATTTGTTTGCCACACAACATGACGCTACATTTGTCCCTTTTTTTTTTTCTTCTTAAAATAAATAAAAAATTTATTAATTTTTTTTGTAACTTGCAACTTATATTTCCTCCAATGCGTTGGTTTTTGCGGGAAATCCGATGTTGCGCGAGACAAAGGCGTTAAATCTGTGTTAATGCGTAAATCTGTAATTGTGTTTCGTAAAATGCACTCGCTACTGTCTTTTTACTCATTGCGCGGTTAATCCGCATCCTTTATCTCATTGTTTTTCTAACACATACGTCTGTGGCTGTGTTTTACGCAGTTCGTAGTAGTATAGCCTTGTTTTCATTTTTTTCGGCAGCATTTTTTTTCTCGCTTAGCAGATTTTCGATCTTTGTAACTCGGCTAAATCGCTGTAAATGTGAGTTCCAACTCACTTCCAGACGTCCTGCCTGGTTCCCCATGCTGTAAGTTACCTTTCTTTTATTTTTTAGTGTGTATTTAGTGTTTTTTTTAGTGTTTTGGTTCCGCCGCTTATCTCGTAATTTTTTTATCTCGTATTTTTTTTCTAAGTGCTACGGTTTCACACTGCACACATTGCTGACACTTACACATCAGCTCCACAACAGTGCAAACCTACATTGTATGCTGCAACAACATCAAAACAGATTGTCAGCTCCTCAGCACAATGCTTCCTGCATATATTACTTATAAATAGGTAAAGTATATTAATTTATTAATTTATTATTATTTAATTAGCATACAAAAAAATATATACACAAAAAAAATACACTCTCACAATAAACACAAAAGCCATTTACCGCGCCGCTCACAACGAGCGCCAACGCTGCTCATAGCACACAAAGCCTTGCAATAAGCGCAAAAAGCCATAGGCGCTCAGCGTGAGGCTCGCAATGAGCGCCAAAGGATCTCGAACCACCAACAAAATTAATGTCTGGACCCAACAGCAATATCTGCCTTTTATTGCCGTTATTTTTGACTGGCATGTCGCTAGTATATATATATAAATATATATATATATATAAAATTAGTAAATGTCCAATTGTGACTTCATGTATCGATGTGCCCACTGCAGTATGCAGATCTAGCAAATGATAGCTCCACACAATAGCACAAAAAAAAAACAGAACCATTATCCAGGTTCCAGACAACAGGATGTCAAATAGGAAAACACTTGACACAGTCAAGTGATCATACAATGTTATTTACTCATCATATACCATTCTTCTATAATTTCAGCTGGCAGGAGGTCTGGGTATACTTCAAAGCCAGAGGGCATCAGCTCAGTCTGAGCCGGATGTTGCTGTCAGTCTAATTTGTGCATGGGATTAATTTGTAGGTGCCATGGGGATCAGGCATGAGCGGGAAAGGTTATTAATTTTAACCATAATTTTACTGCTTTTACAGGTGCACATACTTTTTTTAGGCAAAATCAGTATTGTTATGAGTTTTAGAGTGCTCTGTAAAGTTCCAATTGAATAGCGATTTAGTGCAACAGCAACTCAGAATATTATTACATATAATTTAAGTTTTTTAAATAATTAGCCACCCTACTACTATTTAGGGGAACATTAAATAATTTAGTTAGTTACACAGTTATTCAATAATAATTATTTTAATGAATTAGTATTCTCCTATATCATTTTGCAATAAAGTATAAGTATGCTATTGGGAACTATTTCTGTGTGCTGTTTATACCTAAAGAAAGAAAAAGGTTAAGCATTAAAATGTCATAATAAGTCAGATGTATAAATTATTCCCTCTTCTAGATTGCTACCTTGTCGTGGTGAAGGGGCTTGAGTACTTTGATGAAGCTGGAAGCTATACCATATAGGGACAGCCAAGATGGGCAGGTCATGGCAGAAAGGTCAGACAAATTGCAGTCCACAGAAGAAGGAACTGGCAACCCACTCCAATATCTTTGCTAAGAAAACTTTATGGACAGGCACATCCATAGACAAAACTATATGGCACTGGAAGATGAGGCTCTCAGGTCAGAAGAGGTCCTACCACATTACTGAGGAAGAGCAGAGGGCAAGTACCAGTAACACCAGATCTAATGAAGTGGTTGGGCCAAAGCCAAAAGGACACCCTGCTGCAGATGTGTCTGAAGGGGAAAGGAAAGTCCAATGCTGCAAAGACCAATTCAGAATAGGAACCTGTAATGTAACTATGAACCAAGGCAAACTAGATGTGGTCAAGAATGAAATGACAAGGTTAAACATCCTGAGAATTTGTGAACTTAAATGGACTGGAATGGGACATTAACATCAGACAGCCACCAGATCTTCTACTGTGGTCCAGAATACCACAGAAGAAATGGAGTTGCCATCCTAGTCAATGAAAGAGTGATGAAAGCAGTGCTCGGTTACAACCCAATAAATGACAGAATAATTTCAATTTGAATTCAAGGCTAAACCCTTTAATATCACAGTGATCCAAGTCTATGCTCCAACCATGGATACTGAATCTATCATCATAGGGGATTGGAACCTAAAGACACCTGGAATAACTGGCAAATTTGGCCTTGAAATACAAAATTAAGCAGGTCAAGGATTAGTAGAATTGTGTCAAGATAATTCTCTGGTCGTAAGAAAAAACCCTCTTCCAACAGCCGCAGAGACGACTCTACACATGCACATCACAAGATGGACAACATAGAAATCAGATTGGCTATATACTTTGCAGCCAAAGATGGAGGAGCTCTATACAGTCAGCAGAGCCAGACCTGAAGCGGACTACGGCTCAGACCATGAAAATTAAACTGAAGAAAAGAGGGAAAACCATCATACCAAGTAAATATGAAATAAATAATATCCCTTGTGAATATACAGTGGGAGTAAAGAAAAGATTTAAGGGACTAGACATGGAAGATAGAATGCCTGAAGAACTTTGGACCGAAGTTTGCAACATTACCCAGGAAACAGCAACAAAAAATATCGCTAAAAGAAAGAGAAGTAAGAAGTCATACTGATTAGGCTTTGAAAGAAGCCCAGGAACGAAGGAAAGCAAAAGGTAGTGAGATGAGAATAGATTTGTCCAACTGAATGCAAACTTCCAGAGGATAGCAAGAAGAGACAAGGAGACTTTCTACAATTAGCGATGTTAAGAGATTGAAGAAGATAACCAAATTGGTAAATCAAGAGATCTCTTCAAGAAAATTGGGAACCTAAAAGGCACCTTTCATGCCAAAGTGGGTGTGATAAAAGATAAAAATGGTAGGGACTTAACAGAAGAAGATCAGATAAAGAAGAGGTGGTAGGAATACACTGAATATATATACAAGAAGGATCTTAACAGCAGTGATGACCTCAATAATTTGTCCAATGAGCTGGAGCCAGACATCTTGGAGAGTGAAGTGAGATGGACCCTAGGATGTCTTGCTGATAATAAGGAGGTGATGGAATCCCAATTGAACTATTCAAAATTCTACAGGATGATGCTGTAAAAGTGTTGCTTGCCTTATGCGAACACATTTGGAAAACTCAACAATAGCCAATAGACTGGAAAAAGTCAGTCTACATCCCAATCCCAAAAAAAGACAGTGCCAAAGAGTGCTCCAAATTATCGAACAATTGCACTCATTTCACATGGCAGCAAGGTAATGCTTAAGATTTTACAAGATCGACTCCAACAATATATGGACCAGGAACTACCAGATGTGCAAGCCGGGTTCCACAGAGGAAGAGGCACAAGAGATCAAATTGCCAATGTCCGCTGGATAATAGAGAAAGCAAGGGAATTCAAAAATAATAATAATCTTCTGCTTAGACTATTCTAAAGCTTTTGACTGTGTGAATCACAACAACATGTGACAAGTCCTTAAAGAGATGAGAGTACCAAATCATCTCATTCTCCTCCTAAAGAATCTGTATGTCACCCAAGAAGCAATGGTCAGAACCGAACATGGGATAATATAATGGTTCAAGATCGGAAAAGGAGTGCAACAAGGTTGTATATTGTCACCTTATTTATTCAACATTTATGCAGAGTACATCATGTTTAAGGCTGGTCTAGTTGAATCCAAAGCTGGAATGAATATTGCTGGAAAGAATATCAACAACCGAAGATACGCCGAAGATACTACTCTGATGGCTAAAAGTGAGGAGGAACTAAAGGACTTATTGATGAGGGTAAAAGGAGAGAGCAAAAGTTAGCCTGCGGTTTAAGTTAAAAAGACGGAGATCATGGCAAACAGCAATCTAACTTCATGGCAAATAGACAGGGAAGAAGTAGAGGCAAGATCCAAGATCTCTGCAGATGGTGACTGTATTCATGAAATTAACAGATGTTTGCTTCTGGGGAAGGAAAGCTATGGCAAGCTTGGACAAGCTTGTAAAAGTAAAGATATTAAACTATCAGCAAAGTTCCACATAGTTTGAACTATAGTATTCCCAGTAGTAACATACGGATGTGAGTGCTGGACCATAAAGAAGTCTGAGCGCCGTAGAATTGACTCTTTTGAATTGTGGGGTTGGAGAAGACTGCTTAGAGTCCCTTGGATTGCCAAAAGATCCAATAAATCAATAATTCAGGAAATCAAGACAAAAGTTCAAATATTTTGTCCATATCATGAGATGGCAGGATTCCCTAGAAATGACTCTGATGCTGGGAAAGATTGAAGGCACAAGAAGGGGACGACAAGAGGCGGAGATGGATAGATGAGGTCGCTGAAGCAATTAACATGAACTTTATGGAGCTAAGAGGGGCAGTGACTAAGAGATGCACCTGGCATGCTTTGATCCATAGAGTCAAGGAGAGTCGGACATGACTAAACGACTAACCAACAGCAACAACAAATAACTTATTCATACTTGAAAAAAAAAGGTAATTGACCTCCATGGCACCTATCATAACATAAGAACATAAGATAATATATCATAGAGGTTCTGGAAGAACATTCATTAGCCCTAACAGTAACTCTCTATGCCACAGAGGTCCTACAAAAACCTCAATGGCATTACACAGGACCCTAGTGTAATCTAATAAAGGTCTAATGATGCTGAGGTCCTTAAAGGACGTCCGTGGCATCTAATAATTTCTTTCCTATTGACGGACCTGTCAAACCTGAGCGATATGAATGGTCCAATTACATCCAGAAAAAATAAGCAGGGTGATATCTTACATTCTGATTTGCTGAAATATGATGCACATCTATTTTAGAATATGAATGCATAAAAAATGCTTTTTAAGCCAACAAAGGCACAGCAACAGCCATTTGTGGTGGGGAAATCCTTCCTTAACGAGCTCTATTTGTTAATATATTTTTTTTTGTAGAGCAGAGGTTTTTTTTTATGGACGAGTTATGACACTTAGGTGCTGAGCTTTTGGGACTATTGAACTATTGTTGTCCCTGAGCTGGCATGGTTTAATACTGCAAAATTCTTACCTTTCTCAAGGATCATGTCATGGCCACCTGAACACTTACAGCAATGTTAGTAAATTATGTTCCATGTTAATATGTATTGTTTATTCATGTATGTATTGATCAGTGTATTGTACCCAGTCATGTTTGGCCTTAAATTGTTGGATTTTCCCCAGGGGTTTTAATAAAGCATATTATTTGGGTTCCCTGGTGAAGTGGACCACAAGGTATGGGATACTCAGTTCAGGGGTCCAGTGCACCAGGTGGAGGGCTGGTAGAAACCAGGACACAATGGGTATTCAGTTAAGAATGAGGTGACGAGATGGGATTTGCTGCTATTTTCCTAATATGACATAGGGATAGTATTGCTTGAGGGGCCAGTCAGATAAGTTTCCCATTAGTGACTGTGGCCTGTGGCTTCATCCCAGCAGGAGCTGTCAAGTAGGACACCAGCTGTATGCAAGCTCACAGGCGCTGTCAAACTTAGAGCACAGTCTTCAATGATTCTGTGGGAGGTGAATGTAGGGCTTATTAGACTTGTCAACATAGAACACTGAAGCAATTGCTTCAACAAATAGAGATCAAGTGATTATTACCGGCGTCCATTTGATTTTCTGTTTGTAATTCTCTATTCATGCCTATGGCCCCATAGACGTCTATGAGCGGTGAAGTCTAAGTTTTCTATGCCAAGCCCTGACCGGCTTTGGTCTCATCTCCCCAAGAGTAACTGAACCCAATACCGGTCCTTACCTTCATAGTGTCTGACTTTTAGAGGTACAAACTCCCTCAGCTAGATTCTGCCCCTACAAATGAGTTTAACTTGTCAACTCAATTAACCTGACTCTACCCAGACCAATAGTCCCAAGTCCCTTTGACTGTGCAGACTGATACTATCTGCTGCTAGGCATTGCAGAGTTGAATACCCATTTGTGTCCCACTCCCTCTTCCATAGGTGACTTGTCCCTGAATATAACTTTTATCATCCTGGAGGGTTCACGGGCCATTTAAGTACCGGTAATTGCAAGCCGCCAAAGGGGTACCAAAAGGCACCAATTGCTCTCACTGCTAGGGTTTCAATGTTAGTAGGCACTAGATCCCATAATATTAAGTGTTGTCACATGAAAAAATTATATCTTTTCATGTGACAACACTGAAGAAATGACACTCTGCTACAATGTAAAGTAGTAAGTGTACAGCCTGTATAACATAGTAAATTTGCTGTCCCCTCAAAATAACTCAACACACAGTCATTAATGTCTAAACCGTTGGCAACAAAAGTGAGTATACTCCTAAGTGGAAATGCTCAAATTGGGACCAATTAGCCATTTTCCCTCCCCAGTGTCATGTGACTCATTAATGTTACATAGTTACATAGTTATATAGTAATTAAGGTTGAGAAAAGACTTTCAGTCCATCAAGTTAAACCTTTTAAGATCTCCTATGATCTGCAATAGGAGGATTAGTTATTAATTCACTAGTTGTTCATTGTTAATTAATTATTAATTAGCTATTTATTTGTTATTTTTTTAATTATTAATTATCCCAGAGGAAGGCAAACAGAACCCCATCCCCCACAAGTGAAACTGAGCCAATCGTCTCAAAGGGGAAAAAACAAAAATCCTTTCTGACCCCAGATATTTCTCCCTGGCTCAATACACTCTCTCTAATGATCCAGGCTAATTCCCTTCTTAATAAGAAATAAATTCAGTCCCCTTTTAAAGTTATCTATTGAATCCGCTGTCACCACCTCCTCTGGTAGAGAATTCCACAGATTAACCACCCTTACTGTGAAGAACCATTTTCTTTCTTTAAGGTGGAATCTTTGTACTTCTAACGTCAAGGGGCGTCCTCTTGTCAGTTGAAAACCTCTTGGTACAAAAAGCTCCCTTGACAATTCTTTATACTGACCCTGGATGTATTTATATAAGGTAATCATATCTCCTCTTAGACGCCTTTTTTCTAGAGAAAATAAGTTTAATTTGGTTAGTCTTTCTTCATGACTGAGCCCCTCCATTCCCCTTATTAGTTTGGTTGCCCTTCTCTGTACCTTTTCCAGCTCTAAAATGTCCTTTTTATGAAGTGGTGCCCAAAATTGTACTCCATATTTCAAATGAGGGCGTACTAGAGATTTGTATAGTGGCAGAATTATATTTGCTTCCCTGCTTCTATACCCTTCTTAATACATGCTAATATTGTATTTGCCTTTGCAGCTGCTGCTTTGCTTTGAGCACTGTTACCTAGATGGTTGTCCACAGGCACTCCCAAATCCCTTTCAATATCTGATACATCTAGATTTGCTCCATTAAGATTATAAATTGCATGGCTATTTTTCCTTCCCAGATGCATAACTTTACATTTATTCATATTAAATCTCATCTGCCATTTAGATGCCCATTCCTCAATTTTATGTAAATCCCTTTGGAGGGAAAGCACATCATTATCTGATTTAATTACCTTGCACAACTTTTGTCATCAGCGAAAATAGAGACACTCCAGTCCCATCTCTAAGTCATTAATAAATATGTTAAAAAGGAGAGGACCTTATACTGAACACTGAGGAACCCCACTTAGCACATTAGTCCAATCAGAGTATGTTCCATTTACAACAACCCTTTGCTTCAGCATAAATTGACTGCAATTCCTTTATCCCTTAGTTTGCACAATAGTCTCCCATGTGTCACTGTATCAAAAGCCTTTGCAAAATCCAAATCGACTACATCCACTGAGTTGCCTTGATCCAAGTTCCTACTAACCTCCTCATAGAAACTAATTAGATTTGTTTGACATGACCTATCCCTCATAAATCCATGTTGACTCCTACTTATAATCCTGTTCAAATAAACATATTCTTGTATATTATCCCTTATGAACCCTTCTAAAAGCTTTCCCACTACAGAAGTGAGACTCACTGGTCTATAATTCCCCGGATTTGCTCTTGCTCCCTTTTTAAATGTAGGTATCACCTTTGCTTTTCTCCAGTCATCTGAGACCCTGTGTTGAGTGAATCTTGAAAAATTAAATATAATGGTTTGGCTATTACAGAACCCAGTTCCCTCAGTACCCTTGGATGTATTCCATCAGGCCCTGGGGCTTTATTAACATTTATTTTTTAAAACCTGCGTTAACCAGGTATTTGGTGAAGGTAGTGTAGCCCCATTATGTTGCAGTGTCCAAACCACTGGTACCTCCCTGTGTATACCGAAGAAAAGAACCTATTTACCTCATCTGCCTTTTCCTGGTCACTAATTTTCAGACGGCCTTTGTCACATTGTGATGTTACGTTAGATTCCTTCCTGGCCTTCTTCCCATTAATACACTTAAAAAATATTTTAGGGTTAGTCTTACTCTCGTTTGCAATTCATTTTTCATTTTCTATTTGAGCCAGTCTAATAGTCCTTTTGCTGCCTTGTTGATTTTTTTTGTACTCCCGTAAAGCAGTCTCTGTTCCCTCTTGTTTGTATATTTTAAATGCCTGTTTTTTTCTCCATATCTTGATCTTTAAAGCAGTGTTAAGCCACATTGGATGTAATGTGTATGTAAATGTAGTAAGGATTTCAATGTTGTCCATTTATGGTCAGCATTTCTACCTGTCAGTTCTCTGTCCCAGTCTATACTTTGTATTGCTGCCCTTAGACCGTTAAAATCTGCCCTTTTAAAATTAAGAGTTTTTGTTGGCCTGTTAAAATTTTGCTTTTTTAATTCAATCTAGAAAGAGACTTTGTTGTGATCACTGTTTCCCAAAGGTTGCCCTATTTACAACATTTGATACCATATCGATATTATTTGTAACTAGCGACTTGCCCGTCAAAAAATGACGGCAATGTGATGTATATGTTTGTCAAGTTGTTTAGTTATTAACATATATTTTTGACACTTGTAAGTATTTTAATATGAACGTGTATTTTTGTAAAATGTTCATGTAATGGTTTTTTAAATGTAATTTGTATCTGAAGAATTGTTAACTTTAATATACATTGAATGAATAGGAAAGCAAAAAGTAAAAAGCCTTCTTGAAACGTTGGGAATTTTAACATGAAGTTTAAAATGTATGTAAGCAATAACCTTCAAAGTATATATTTTGAAACTTTAACTTTATTTTTTATGTAAGTTTAGAAGTTGACAAAACATTTGTATAATTTTGAACATTATAAACAGGAACATAGCGAATACATTTTGTAACCTAATTTTTTATTAAAAGTATTAACATTTGAATGTAAAAACAATTGACCTTTAAATTAATCAGTATTAACATGCAATTTCTATCACAATAATTGTTAACTTGAATATACATTGAATGTAGAGGAAGACAGTAAAACTCTGCTTAAAACGTACGTAATTAAAGTAATTCATTACTGAGCACATAAACTGGCGATAAACATTAATGTAGTTAGTAATCTTAAGATAACAGACAATATTTACATTGTGACTTAAAAGGTGCTTGACCTCTTAACATCCACTTTGTAATCTGTTGAATGAAATAACTTGCAAATATATTTTTTAAACTTGTAACATTAGAAACATTAACATAGTGACTTAACATTTTAACATAATTTTTACTAACAATGCAAGGCAAGTATTTTGTGAGGCGAATCATTCCTAAACAGTACTTTCATTAATTATGACTGAATTAAACAACCAATTGTTATGTATTTTGCAATGCTTTTAAAAAATGTTGGCATCTTGAATTTGTATCCTGCAAAGTTATAGTACTTCATAGTAGACAATGTTTTTAGTAAAAATACGTCCATCTTCTAATAAATCACCTTGACTTTCATTGTTTTCAATGTAAACTTTAATAGCCTGTGGATTTTTGCACCGTGACAACGCAACGTACAATTGACCATGTGCAAAAACTGGTTCTTCCAAGTAAATACCCACAAATTTGAAAGTCTGACCTTGTGATTTATTAATGGTCATGGCAAATGCCATAATAATGGGAAATTGTCTTCTTTGAAGTATAAAAGGGAGACTACTTTCACTTGGTGCTAAATCTATTCTTGGTATGAAAACTCTCTCTCCTTTATGGGTCCCAGTTAAAATTTCAGCATCTATAAAATGGTCCTTTAATTGTTGAACAATTAATCTTGTGCCATTGCATAGGCCTTTTTTGGGGTTCATATTTCGCAGTAACATGATAATTGCACCTTTCTTTAGCTGCAAAATATGTGGTGGCATTCCAGAAGGAGTTAAAGAGTTAATGAATTCAGTTGAAAAGTTTGCCTGACTTTCATTGTCATCAGCAAGTACAGAATCAGCACTGTGATAATTTCTTTGTGGTGCATTAATTTTTTTTAAGATTTCATTATTGAGTATTAATGCATCTTTATTTTTACACGTCAGTATGACTTGGTTGGCAAGCTCAGAATATTCTTCGTTATTTATGCTCCCTTCAAATATAGCCGATATAATATCTTGTTGACAAATCATATGAGGTGGGATCTCTACAGTGTCGTCAGATAAATGTAGTATTTTTTCTGTTCTTCCTTCTCCAATTTTAATAAGCCAATCATTGAAATCAGTTTGGCCTTCTGATCTCATATTTTGTTGCAGTTGAAGATGGGTAAAATGTTTCCATACTGTACTTGACTTTATACATGTTTCAATAATGTCTGTTCGATTTCCATGTACAACGACAGGTAATGTTTGTCTGAAATCGCCACCCAACAAAATTACCTTTCCACCAAATGGAAAAATATTATCCATGACTTCACGAAGCAAACGGTCAATACATTGGAGGGCATAGCATGACATCATTGTGGCCTCATCTATTATAATTAATTTACATTTCTTCAATTTCTTTGCTTGTAAGGATGTCATGCGAATATCTGACACTGAATTTTCCAAAATAGGCACTGGCAGTTTGAATCCACTATGAACAGTTCTTCCACCTTCTAATAAAAGTGCAGCAATTCCAGTAGTGGCAAACGCCATTGCTATTTGTCCTTGTGCTCGTACTGAACTCATTAATAAATTGTACAAATATGTTTTCCCTGATCCGCCAGGTCCATCAAGATAGAAATAACGCTCTGTCACCATGTCATCATCTATAGCATTTTTAATGGCATGAAATGCTTGCAATTGTAGTGTATTTAAAGTTGCAAGTCTTTCTTGTGTTCTTTCTGCTTGTAGTTGAATGTCATAGTCTTCAAAGTTAATGTCATCTATTAGACCTGGATCAGGCAAATTAAAACTTGCACAACTTAATCCATGAGTTAAAAAGACTTCTTGAATTTCCATTAAGGCTTTTAAGTGTGCAATGGGTTCATTGTATCGTCGCATAAAGTCTTCAGCCATATTACTTTTAAAAGTGTCCCACAAAGCTAATGCATTTGGAGCATTTGAGAAGATACAAATAAAAGCAAATTGTTCTCTCATCTGTCGTGGCATTTGACATTGTGCTGCTTCTTCTAAACATCTTTCCCACTCTGTATCATCAGCGAGTAAGTTTCTATTTCTTGCAGCTAAATGGAAGGATTCATATACAATGTCATTAACAGTTCTTAATTGTTCAAAACTTTGTGCTCCTGGAACATTTAAAAGTAATATCCGTAAGCAAAATCGTTCAACATCTCTTGGACTGACTGTGTAAATTCGTGGAATTATTTTATTGCCTCTGGTTTTTCTTGCTCTCCATAATCCATTCACAAAAACATAGTGATATGGAATTTCAATATATAAGTATTATGTTGCTTGAGCATCAGTGGAATTTAATGCAAACCATGCAGTTAGTGTAGTGTGACGATCTTCACTTTGGGCCAATGCATTCATTTCATTTCCAGAATGGAAATAGACTAAATGTCGTTGTGGCAAATGTACTGCTAACCTATACACTGCATGTGATCTATCATGCATTTCAAATTTTAAAAGCCGCCACATAGCTTCTGGCGCACTGACATAGCGAGCATCTACATGAGATGCAAGTTCATCATGTACTAACTCACTACTTTCAGGGTTGTCTGCACTTTTGACGACTACAGTAGCTGCATCGTAACCTTTGTAAATATATTTGTAGACATATTTAATGGATTTGATGGAAGTGCAGGCTTCTACGTTGATGTGGGCGTTGTACTTCATGAGTAAATGTGGATTGTAGGGTACTACATATCTATTGTCCACTTTTTTTCCACGAATAATGGCACTATCTCCTTCTCTTCTTTTATAAAGTGGATATCCATCACAATTGGCATATGTTTTGTCTCTATAATCTTTTGGAAAATCTTTTGAACATTGATTATTTTCCATACATGGTGATTGTGGATTAAGGTCTCCACAGGGTCCATGAATCATGCGATGAGTAACAATCTCATATAGTCTACCATATAGTTCTGGATCCGGTAGTTCAGCAACTATGACTGCATCCACTTTGTCCGAAGTATCTAATTTATCTTTCTCTTGAAGTATTATGAGAAGATGTGCATGTGGAAGGCCTCTTTTTTGAAATTCAATGGTATATACATAAGCAAGACATTTGCCAAATAACTGATTTATAGTAAAGTCACGTATTAATTCATTTAATTTTATCTTAAAAACTCTGGCTACTAAATCTGGTCGATCTGAAGCACTTTGTCCAAGAAGTAGATTTTGATGAATTTCTGGCCATTGTGGATTACATGTAAATGTCACAAATAAATCTGGTTTTCCAAATTTTGTCACAATAGCCATAGCATCATTGTATCTTTCTCTCATATTTCGAGGAGATCCTTGAAAGGAAGATGGTAAAATGATGGCTTTGCCAGCTGTCATGTCTCTGCTTGTAGCCACGTCAGCAACATAGTCCATGAGTCCACAATATTGTTCTACACATAGTTTATCTTGTTGATATTTTATAAAGTTTAAATTATTTGCCTCAACTTGCAAATATGAATCAATAATCCATTGTTGTGTTAGTTTTCCACCACATAAAATGGGATTAAAATCATCTCTAATGGCAATTTGAGCAACTTTAAATTCAAGCATAGAAACATTATTTCGGATTCTGGCTTTAGCATTTGGGTAACTGGGAAGGGTTAATTTTGGTTGCCAACCTGCTTCTCCGTGTGGGAAAAAGATGGGATATGTCATTGGATCTAAATTTGGACTTAAGATATTAATATTAATAAATGGTTGGTCCTCATTTCTGGGATATACTCTAATGTCTCTTTGAAATGGTGGTTCTCCTTCATCATTGTGAAAGACCATTGCAACCTCATTTGATGTTGGCAAGTTATAACGACGTTTATCAGTATGTCTGTCTCTTTTAAGCACCATATTAACCTTTGGCATGGGTAATTGATGTCTTTGTGCATGAAGTAGTTGTTCATTTTCTACTTCTGCCAATTTTTTGTAAGCTTTACTGTAGGGATTGTTGTCCATAATGTTATTTAGCTCTATAAAAACACTGGGTAAGCATTTTTTATTTTCTTCCATCTGCATACGTTGGTCAACAGCTTCCATTGTATCTAGGACATATAGTTGAGCGAATTTTCTTTGCTCTCCTTCCTCTGGATGTAAATGTGAAGTCCGATGATAAATTTGTCCTTGGACTTTAAAACAGTAAGGACCATGTCCTGGTACATTAGCAGCCAATGTTGCCCCCATAGATGCAAATGATATGGCACTATTGTAGGATCTTATGTTTGTCTTAAAATTGTTGTAATTTGGAAAAGTAGGTTGAGTCATAATATTTAGTAAATAGGTTGGAAATTGTTTCCTTTGTGGAAGTTTGAACTTTCCTTTTTGACAACAACTAATAAATTGTCCATCTCGGGGTCTCTCCTGTTTAAAATAATAAGCCTCACAAAATTGACATTGAGTAGTCATGTCCCCACAACTATGAACCTCTACTGCTAAAGACTTCAGTAAAGGACAATTTGCAACGCATATTGGATGTTGACTTTGATATTCATCAGATGAAAAGTCATGAAATGTTTCAACAACAGGTTCTAAATGTTTAGTTTTTTTCGTAGCTTTTCTTGGTATATGTTGGACTTGTTCGGTTGAAATTTCCTGTAAGTTTTTAGTAAGAGTTTGTAAATGCTTTTTTTTTGTAGTTGTTTTTTTTGGTCTGTCTTGACTGGTATGTTGTAAAATGTCATCTGATGTTTTAGGAACAGTTTGTAAATGCTTTATTATTTTTTTATTTTTTTTGGTTGTATCTTTCATTTTTGCAGCTGATATTCTTTTATTTGCAAGTCTTTTGCGTTCTTTTTCTCTTCGAATTTCTTTCTCCTCCGGTGTCTGCTGGGCGGCCCATCTCTCTTGTCTTTCTCTAGTTTGACGTCTTTTCTTCTCTTCTTTGGTCTCGTTATCAGCCATATTAATCTGTAAACGGAAACAAATAAATGTAATTGTGTATATTTAAATTTGTAATTCCTGTTAAAGATTATTGTGCACAATTGGTGAAATAAAAGGCAAATCATGAATGTATCATTGATATTTAGTTAACTTTATAATTCCTGTCTTCAGTGGCTCAGAATTTGGGCAATGGAATACTGCTGTAAATAAGCATGTAACATATTTATTTAAAATAATGGTTTCATTTATTAAAAACTTTGTTTGTGGATACATATTTACCACTGCAAAACTTCTTTGCTGAAAAAAAAAGTGATGTGGTTATTGAGCTATGTATTGCATAGTAGCAATTTAAATAAAATAAGGGAGATAGTAAATTAATTATTTTATTTTTCTGTTGACACTGATGCAACGGAAAGCAGTTTCTTTAGTTTTATACTTTAGTACTTATTATAGTTTACCTTGGTTGAAGTGTGATTTAAATCCGAATGTTTGTTGGTCCTCGTTTCAAAATCGTTGTCCAATGGTGTGGTCCTCTGTTGGAAGTCCTCGCCCGATGGTGTGGTCCTGTGGCGATAGCCCCCGTCCGATATTGTGGTCCTGTGGCGATATCCCTCGTCCGATGTTGTGGTCCGTTGGTGAAAGTCCTCGTCCGATGGTCTGGTCCTGTGTTGAAATTCCTCGTCTGCTGGTCTGGTCCTGTGTTGAAATTCCTCGTCTGCTGGTCTGGTCCGAGTCCTCGTCCGATGGTCCGGTCCTGTGGAAAAAGTCCTCGTCCGATTGTCTTCACGCAGTATCTGTTGTAATGTAAAATAGAAAATGTTGTTTGAGTGAAATGTCTTTTAAATAGAAAAAAATGTATGAATTTGGCTGTATTGTATCATTTATCGTTATTTTTTTAAAAAAATTTTTTTGTAACTTTCTGTACAATCCCACGACTTTTGTTATTCTTATTTAAGGTTCTTAGTAAGGCTTGTGGGTTGTGATATATTAAATAAGAATATGAATTTATTTTGCTATGTGTTTATGTTAGTTTTTGTACAATCCTGTTTTGTGCGCACCACTTGTGGTATACTTATTTAACCTTTATTGGGATGGGTATAGTTAGTGAAACATGAAATAATATAATTAATGTAGTTTGCTATGTGTTTGTGTTAGTTTTTGACAATCCTGTTTGGTGGGCATCACTTGTGCAAAACTTATTTCTTCTTCATTGTACAGGTTATAGGTTGTTAAACATTAAAGAAGAATGTTAATATAGTTTGCTATGAGTTTGTGTGCTTTTTTATACAATGCTATTAGGTGCACAACACTTTTGTTATTGTTATTTTTTCTTCTTTGTAAGGCTTATAGGTTGTTAAACATTTAATATAAAATTCTGTTTTGTGTGTAGCAATTTGTGTGTTATTGAATTGCGATTTGGCTAATTGAATTGTGCCCTAAATAAGCACATAGCATATTATTTATAATAATTTTGTAGTCATTGAAAAACTGTTTTTTTGATATGTTTTTATTAACTAAAACCTTAGTTTTAAGCAATTGTTATGTTGTTATTTAGAGCCCTATTCAATTGGGCAAATTGCAATTGAATGAAGGCCTTTGTGTGTACCATATGTTGCATAGTTTGCCCCTCATTCAATTGCATTTTTTACAATGTAATAGTACTCTAAGGCCGTAATTGAATTGCAATGTATAAATTTGAATAGGGTTGTAAATAAGCACATCACATATATTTGTTAAAATAGAGTAAGGGCCTAAAAGTTCTTATTTCTAGCCATATTTAATTGTCCAAAATAGCAATTGAATGAGGGCCTTTGGTTACTGCATTTGTTATATTGTGAGCTCCTCATTCAATTGTGTTTTGGGCAATGGAATAGAGCTCAATATCAGCACAGAGCATATTTTTTTACGGAATTTTGTATTTAGTGAACTTGTATCCAAAAGCAACGTGTTCACAAAAGAAAAATTTCCTTTAAAAAATATGCTCTGTGCTTATATAGAGCCCTATTGAAATGGGCAAATCACATTTGAGTGAGGCCCTTGGCCATTAAAGATATATAGGTCCTCATTGAATTGCAATTTTGCCAATTGAAGAGGGCTCTATATAATCACATAACATATTTCTTGAGCAAACTTTTTAGTTATTGAAAACCTTGATTGTGGTTAGAAGTTCAGTAACTAAAAAGTTCTGTATAAAAAAAATATTATGTGCTTATATAGAGCCCTATTCAATTGAGAAAGTTGCAATTGAATAAGGCTCATAGTTATTTCTTGTTTATACTTAATACTTTACCTTGATAGAAGTTTTGAATGACAGACGGTCCCCTCCTGCGAATCTTAATCCGCCGGTCTTCTTGTAGTGTCTGTTTGAAAAAGAAAGTGAAATAGTTATTTGTATATTTATAATTTGTCATCTAGCAAAGCATGGCCTTTTGATCATTTAATGTCTTGTTGTATCTTACCTCTTCAAATTTGTTGGTGTTCTTTAAAAGGGATTGTGCTTCACAGTGCACGGTGCAAATTGTTGAGAGACGCTGTTGATGCAGAGTCTGTTTGAATATTAAAAGAAATAGAAAGATTCAGCTTTATATGATCTATTGAATTGCAGTAAATGAATTCAATTAACCTTATTTTTTGTTGGGGTCTCCACACATATGTCACATACATGAAGTGTACGTGTGACATATCAGTATACATGAGTCAAATTTAAATGGTTAAATTAACCTTATTTTTTATTTTTTTCTAACACACATAAATGTGTGTGTGTGAGATGTAACTATAGATGATACACATATATGTGCGTGTGACATATCAGTATACATGAGATATAATGTCATTTAAATGTAGTTGTTTACTGATTTTGTTGTAAGCTAATTTTGTTGCATTGGCAATACACATAAATGTGCGTGTCACATGTCACTATACATTATACACATATATGTCGGTGTCAGATGTCACTATGAAGGGGCAATACACAGAAATGTGCGTGTCAGATGTCACTATACATTATAGACATATATGTGCGTCTCACATGTCACTATACATTATACACATATACGTGCGTGTCACATGTCACTATGAAGGGGCAATACACAGAAATGTGCGTGTCAGATGTCACTATACATTATAGACATATATGTGCGTGTCACATGTCACTATACATTATACACATATACGTGCGTGTCACATGTCACTATGAAGGGGCAATACACAGAAATGTGCGTGTCAGATGTCACTATACATTATAGACATATATGTGCGTGTCACATGTCACTATACATAAAGCTCTGTTTAATATTAAATTATGTTTTTTTGTTGTTTTGTTAAATGAACCGTATTTTTTTTCTGAGCCTATACACATAAATGTGCCATACATGATGACTACATAAATCCTATTTTTTTTTTTTTAATTTGTTTGACCTGTCCTGATAATAAAATGTAATATATTATAGCTTACCTCTCAGTTGTAATTTGCACAATGCAAAGTAGTAAATTAGTAAAGAATTGTCTTCTCAAGTAAAAGCAGCAGTTATCTCAGAAGTCACTCTGTTCATCACCTGAGGAGAAATGTATTTTTTTGTTTGAAATAGGCAGTATTTATAAACTTGTAGAAAGTTCTGGAAAGTGAGACCGTTAGAACGCAATACGCATGCGCTATTTGCGTTCCAACTTACAATTTGCGTTCCATCCGCCATTTTAGGCGTATTACTGTTCAAAATGGTGTTTAATATGATTGTGATACGTTCCGCATAGTATGTGTTTCATTATTGCGAGTAAGTGTAGTGTAGTTACGTCTGAAGCCTCGTTTTCGTTTTGTTCGTCGGCCATTTTTTCTCTCGCTTAGCGATGGTATTAGTGTCTAAAGTGTTTATTTTGATTTAAATGTAGGTGTAACTTGTTTTTTTGAGGTGCTGGCTGGTTCCTCTTGCTGTAGGTAAGCTTTTTATGTGTTTGTTGTGTGTCTTTGTTAATTTTTAAATGTTTGTATGTCGGCGTGTTGCGTCCGATGTTTGCGAAGTCGTAATGTGTGGTAACGTGTCTCGTATGGTGTTTGCGTGTGTAGCCTCGTTTTCGTTTTATTCGTCGGCCATTTTTTGTGTCGCTTAACAAAGTATTTAGTGTCTAAACTCTTTTATTTTGAGTGCAATTAAGTTGTAAGTTGCATTTTTGAGGTCCTGGGTGCTTCCTGTTTGTGTAGGTAAGTTTTTTATGTATGTGCTGTGTGTATGTATTGTGTTTGTAATTTTGTAATGTTCGCGAGTTGCGTCCGAGTGTTGCGAGGCCGTAATGTGTGTGAACGTGTGTCGTATGTTGTTTGCGAGTGTCGTAATGTGTGTGAACGTGTGTCGTATGTTGTTTGCGAGTGTCGTAATGTGTTGCGACGTAAACTTTTTTTTGCAAGGGTCGCAGTTGCTGCAACTGAAGACCTCGCTTTGCGAGGTCCTCAGGTGCTGGCATGGAGCGCCTGCGGCGCTCCAAGCCAGCAACTTAGGCCCTCGCTTCGCGAGGGTCCTCAGTTGCTGGCAAGGAGCGCCTGCGGCGCTCCATGCCAGCAACTGAGGCCCTCGCTTGGCGAGGGTCCTCAGTTGCTGGCAAGGAGCGCCTTCGGCGCTCCATGCCAGCAACTGAGAACCTGGCACAGTGCCCTCGCTACGCGAGGCCCGCGTCTCGCTACGCGAGCCCGCAGCGTTAGCAACAACTCGTACGTTCACAACTATATATGTGATAACTGTATCTAAGATAGCCTCATTTCTAGTAGGCTCCTGTATAACCTCGGCCAGATAATGATCCCTGAGTGTACTCAAGAACTTTCTCCCCTTAGCTGAACTGCTGGTCTCATTTATCCAGTTTATTTCAGGGTAATTAAAATCTCCCATTATTAGAACTTGCCCGTGCTTAGCTGCATTTCCAATCTGTAACAATAATTGTATTTCCTCACTTTAAGCTATATTTGGGGGTTTATAGCATGCTTCTACTAATATTCTTTTGGAATTTGCTGCTCTGCTATTTAACTCTACCCACATACATTCAACATTATGCTAGTTCCAGCATAAATATCTTCACTGCCTATAAGCTAAAATTCAGGCTTAACTTACAGACAAATCCCTCCTCCTCTTTTACCATTGCCCCTATCTTTCCTAAATAGGTTATAACCATCTAGATTAGCAGTTCAGTCATGGGATTCATCCCACACAATTTCGGTAACGCCTATTAAATCCCATTTTTCATTAATTGCTAATAACTCTTACTCTCCCATTTGTCCTGGTAAGCTTCTGGCATTAGCAAGCATACACCTTATGTTATGAGTCTGTAGATTGGTGGTGACTGCCACTATAACTGAGTTACTTAGTAATACTTCCCTATTGACTATACTACAGCTCTCCCCATCTCCACCACTATAAGTTGTTAATTAATCCCTTATACCCTCTACACTTTCCACCCCATTACTTATATCTAGTCTCTCCCCCCACCTACTAGTTTAAAAACTCCTCCAGCCTTTCTACCATCCTATCCCCTAGCACAAAAGCTCCCTCATCATTAAGGTGCAATCCATCCCTGCTGTAGAGATTGTACCCAAGTGAGAAGTCAGCCCAGTGCTCTAAAAACCCAAACCCCTTCTTAGTGCACCACATCTTTAACCATGCATTAACCTCCCTAAGCTCCTTATGCCTCCCTGGGCTAGCACATGGCACTGATAGTATCTCCGAAAATACTGCATTGGAGGTCCTTGCTTTAAGCTTATTACCTAGTTCACTAAAATCATTCTTTAGGACACACACTCCATCTTCCACTAACGTTATCATTGGTACCAATGTGTACCAAGACCACTGGTTCATTTCCTGCCCCTCCCAATAATTTATCTACCCGATCCACAACTTGCCGAACCCGAGCACCAGGGAGACTGCAAACTGTTCGATTGCTGGGATCTGGGTGACAAATCAACCTGTCTACTTTCCTAATAATAGAGTGCCCTATCACCAAAACCTGTCTGTTGCTCTGCCTATTCTGCTCTGACACTCCTCCAGTAGAACTGTTCTCCTGGCTGTTAGAGGGAACAGTGCTATCTGGTATTGCCATTCCTGAATGGACATCCCCAACAGTTTTACTCAATCTGGCAAATCTGTTGGTGTTTGCCAAATCAGAACTAGCCTGCCTCCTCCTCTTGTTCCCCCTGCCTCACCCTTCTAACTGTAACCCAGCTACCTCCCTGGACATCCTCACTAGCCCCAGCTCCACCCTCCATGCTATGCCCAGCTAAACTTTGCTCAGTGAGCACCAACCCCCTTTCCAGTGGAGCAATATCACTAAGTGCTGCAATTCTCGTCTCCAGATTTCCAATTTGAGCTTCCAGAGAGGCAACATGTTCACACCTCTCACAGAGGTATGGACCCTGGATCATCTTTTCCAGTATTGCATACATATGACAGGATGTACACTGAGTGAGGTTGCCACTGTACTGACTCATAATTATTATTATTATCTACAAAAATTCAGTGGGAAAAATAAACAAGAATAAAAAATAAAATATTTTTATAAAGTGAAAAAAACAAACATATATATATATATATATATATATATATATATATATATATATATATATATATAAACATATTCTCCCCCCTCTCTTCTCTATAATCCCTGCTTTTACTAGAATTACACTTATACTAGAAATGTTTGCAAGCTCACAAGTTCGCCACTTTTCCTGTTTATATTAACTTCTGCCTTTTCACCTGGGCATAATTGGTGCACTTTGCAGTTTATCAGCCTTTCCTTGTAAAAAGTAAAATCCACTTGCTAAAAAGAAAAATCCACTTGCCTGTTACAAGGTCTCAGGTGTTAAAGGGGAGCAGATGTGTTAAATTTGGTGTTATTGCTCTCACACTCTCTCATACTGGCCACTGGAAGTTCAACATGGCACCTCATGGCAAAGAACTCGCCAAGAATCTTTAAAAAAATATTGTTGCTCTACATAAAGATGGACTAGGCTATATGAAGGCCAATACCCTGAAACTTAGCTGCAGCATGGTGAGCAAGACCATACAGTTGTTTCACAGGACAGGTTCCACTCAGAAGATGTCTCTCCATGGTCGACCAAAGAAGTTGAGTGCACTGGCCCAGCATTATATCCAGGAGTTGTCTTTGGGAAATAGACGTGTGAGTGCTGCGAGCATTACTGCAGAGGTTAAAGGTGTGTGTGTGTGTGTGTGTGGGGCGGGGGGTCAGCCTGCCAACGCTCAGACCATACACAGCACATTGCATCAAATTGGTCTGCATGGCTGTGGTCCCAGAAGGAAGCATCTTCTAAAGATGATGCTCAAGAAAGCCTGCAAACAGTTTGCTGAAGACAAGCAGACTAAGGACATGGATTACTGGAACCATGTCCTGTGGTCCGATGAGACCAAGATAAACTTATTTTGTCCTTATGGTGTTAAGCGTGTGTGGCGGCAAACCAGCTGATGAGTACAAAGTCAAGTGTGTCTTGCCTAAGGTCAAGCATGGTGGTGGGAGTGTCATGGTCTCTGCCTGCATGTGTGCTGCCGGCACTGTGGAGCTACAGTTCATTAAACGAACCATGAATGCCAACATGTACTGTGACATCCAGACGCAGAGCATGATCCCCTCCCATCGGAGACTGGGCCGCAGGGCAGTATTCCAACATTATAATGACCAGAAACAGGCCTCCAAGATGACCACTGCCTTGCTAAAGAAGCTGAAGGTAAAGGTGATATACTGGTGAAGTTTGTCTCTGGACCTGAACCCTATTGAACATCTGTGTGGCATTCTCAAATGGAAGGTGGGGGAGTGCAAGGTCTCTAACATCCACCAGCTCTGTGATGTCATCATGGAGGAGTCTAAGAGGACTTCAGTGGCAACATGTGAAGCTCTGGTGGACTCCATGCCCATGTGGGTTAAGGCAGTGCTGCAAAATAATGGTGGCCACACAAAATATTGACACTTTGGGCACAATTTGGACCTTTCCACTTCGGGGGGGGGGGGGGGGGGGGACTCACTTTTGTTGTCAAAAGTTTAAACATTAATGGCTGTGTGTTGAGTTCTTTTGAAGTGAAATGCTGCACACTTACTACTTTACATTGTAGCAGAGTGTCATTTCTTCAGTGTTTTCACATGAAAAGATATAATAACATACAGTATTTACAGAAATGTGAGGGGTGTACTCACTTTTGTGAGATAATGCATACTGTATTCTTTACATCTACTGCATATTTACAATGGATATTATTTAATTCTTATCTGCTTGGTCTGATTCTTTTTGCCTTGGTTCATGGTACAAAAATTCCAGGTAACTATGCTCATTTTTTCTTTGCAGCAGCAGACTTTCCTTTATCCTACAGACACATCCGCAGTTGGTTGTCCATTCGACTTTGACCCACTTCATTAGATCAGGTGCTACTTGTACTTGCCCTCTGCTCTTCCTCAGTAATGTGATAGACACCTTAGCAAAGTTACTGGAGTGGGCTGTACGTAACTTCTCCAGTGGACTACAATTTGTCTGACCTCTCTGCTATGACTTGCCCATCTTGGGTGTTCCTATTTGGTATAACTCACAGCTTTATTGAGGTCACAAGTCCCTTCCCCATGACAAGGTAGAGATCCAGAATGGGGGAAACCGTTTGTTTAGCTGTGTATTTCTGCATTTTGTATTGTTAATGTTATTAGTTTGCAGTTTGTGTTGTAAAATGGCTGCGATTGTGTATGTGTTAGGCGGGTGTGGAGCATTTAGCAAGCTTCCTAATAGTGTATTTAGTAGGTTGTACGGTTCTGTGTAAAAGTCGTATGTGCTTGGCGGTGTTTTGGGTGCTTAGGGGTCGTGTAGCCTCGTTTTCGTTTTTTTCGGCAGCTATTTTTTCTGTCGCTTAAGGGATTTTCAAGTGGCGAAAATCTCTAGATTGTATATAAATTGGCGTGTAACCTCATTCCCAGACGTCCTGGCTGTCCCCCCTTGCTGTGTGTGTGTATTTTTTTTTGTAATTTAAATTTATATTTAGTGTGTTTTTCGTGTTTTTCACTGTGCGTGTTGCGGCTGTTAAGTTCGCATTTTTTGCGTCTCTTTTTTGTTTTTTTCTCAGCTGCAGTTTTATTTTCTAAGTGTTATGGGCTGTAATTTTTTCAAAGTGCTACAGGTCTCGCACTTTGAATTGTGTTTTTGAGTTGTGTGTTGATGTGCAGTCCAGAGAGTTGTAGGTGTGAGGAACAAGGCTTGCGGGGTCGTAGGGATGAGCGCCTATGGGTATTTTTTTCCCCCTCAGTGGCGGTTTTATTTTTTAAGTGTTACAGCCCGTAAATTTTTATAGGCGTTTCGTTTTATTCTAAGTGCTACGGGTCTCGCACTTTGAATTGTGTTTTTGAGTTGTGTATTAATGTGTAGTCCCACGGGTTGTAGGTATGATGCGCAAGGCGTGTGGGGGCGTAGGGATGACTGCCTATTTCCACCAGCACAGTGAATGCCTTTGGCGCTCCCTGCCTACAGCGCTCATCTCCACCAGGGCAGTGAGCCCCTTCGCCGCTCCCTGCCTGTCGTACGGGGTCATAGGGATGAACGCCTAAAGCGTTCATCTCCACCAGCGCAAGGAGCGTCTTCGCAGCTCCTTGCCTGGCCGCAATTGCGGCCCTCGCTTCGCGAGGTCCGCAGTTGCGCTACCAACAGTTTTTGGCAAGCCCAGCTGCTGAGAACTATATATGTGATAGACTGAATTTTGCAATATTTACATAGTTACATAGTTACATAGTTACATAGTATTTAAGGTTGAAAAAAGACTTTCAGTCCATCAAGTTCAACCATTTAAGATCTCCTCTGATCTGCAATATGTGGATTAACTATCAATTCATTAGTTGTTAATTAATTATTAATCAATTATTTAATGGGTTTTTTTTTTAATTATTATTATTAATTAGTCCAGAGGAAGGCAAATAGAAAAAAAAAAAAAAAAAAAAGCGAGACTTAGCCAATTGTTTTCAAGGGGAAATGTAAAAAATTTGGATCACTACTGTCTCTCTAATTATACATGATAACCCTGAATACCCTTTTTAATTAGAAATAAATCTAGTCCCCTTTTAAAGTTATCTATCGAATCCGCTGTCACCACCTCCTCTGGTAAAGAATTCCACAGATTAACCACCCTTACTGTGAAGAACCCTTTTCTTTCTTTGAGGTGGAATCTTTTTACTTCTAACCTCAAGGGATGTCCTCTTGTCAGTTGAAAACCTCTTGGCACAAAAAGCTCCCCCGACAAATCTTCATACTGACTCTGGATGTATTTATATAAGGTAATCATATCTCCTCTTAGATGCCTTTTTTCTAGAGAAAATAAGTTTAATTTGGTTAGTCTTTCTTCATAACTTAGCCCCTCCATTCCCCTTATTAGTTTTGTTGCCCTTCTCTGTACCTTTTCCAGCTCTAAAATGTCCTTTTTATGAAGTGGTGCCCAAAATTGTACTCCATATTTCAAATGAGGGCGTACTAGAGATTTGTATAGTGGCAGAATTATATTTGCTTCCCTGGCTTCTATACCCTTCTTAATACATGCTAATATTTTATTTGCCTTTGCAGCTGCTGCTTGGCTTTAAACACTGTTACCTAGGTGGTTGTCCACAAGCACTCCCAAATCCCTTTCAATATCTGATACACCTAGATTTGCTCCATTAAGATTATAAATTGCATGGCTATTTTTCCTTCCCAGATGCATAACCTTACATTTATTTGTATTAAATCTCATCTGCCATTTAGATGCCCATTCCTCAATTTTATGTAAATCCCCTTTATCGGGAAAGCACATCATTTTCTGATTTAATTACCTTGCACAACTTTGTGTCATCAGCGAAAATGGAGACACCACACACCAATCCTACCTCTAAGTCATTAATAAATATGTTAAAAAGGAGAGGACCTAATACTGAACCCTGAGGAACCCCACTTACCACATTAGTCCAATCGGAGTATGTTCCATTTACAACAACCCTTTGCTTCCTGTCTTTTAGCCAGCTCTCAATCCATGAGCAGATATTTACTGCAATTCCTGTATCCCTTAGTTTGCCCAATAGTCTCCCATGTGGCACTGTATCAAAAGCCTTTGCAAAATCCCAAAAGACTACATCCACTGAGTTGCCTTGATCCAGGTTCCTACTAACCTCCTCATTGAAACTAATTAGATTTGTTTGACATGACCTATCCCTCATAAACTTATGTTGAAGCCCTACTTATAATCCTGTTCAAATAGACATATTCTTGTATATTATCCCTTATTAACCCTTCTAAAAGCTTCCTCACTGGTCTATAATTCCCCGGATTTGCTCTTGCTCCCTTTTTAAATATAGGTATCACATCAGCTTTTCTCCAGTCATCTGGTAGAGACCCTGTGTTGAGTGAATCTTGAAAAATTAAATATAATGGTTTGGCTATTACAGAACCCAGTTCCCTTAGTACCCTTGGATGTATTCCATCAGGACCAGGGGCTTTATTAACATTTATTTTTTCCAACCTCTTTTGGATTACTTCCTGTGTTAACCAATTATTTGGCAAAGGTAGTGTAGCCCCATTTTGTTGCAGTGTCCCAACCACTGGTACCTCCCTTGTGTATACCGAAGAAAAGAACCTATTTAGCTCATCTGCCTTTTCCTGGTCATTAATTTTCAGACAGCCTGTTTCACATTCTAATGTTCCCATAGCTTCCTTCCTCGCCTTCTTCCCATTAATATACTTAAAAAATCTTTTAGGGTTAGTCTTACTCTCTTTTGCAATTAATTTTTCATTTTCTATTTTAGCTAGTCTAATTGCGCTTTTGCAAGCCTTGTTGATTTCCTTGTATTCCCGTAAAGCAGTCTCTGTCCCCTCTTGTTTGTATAATTTAAATCCCTGTTTTTTACTCCGTATCTTGATCTTTAAATCATTGTTAAGCCACATGGGTAGTGATTTACTCCTTTTAGTTTTATACCCACACGGTATATGCCGATGTGTATGTATATTTAGTAAGGATTTAAAAGTTGTCCATTTATGTTCAGTGTTTTTACCTATCAGTTCTCGGTCCCAGTCTATACTTTGTATTGCTGCCCTTAGACCGTTAAAATCTGCCCTTTTAAAATTAAGAGTTTTTGTTAGCCCCTTAAAATGTTTTTTTTTTTTTATTGAATCTCAAATGAGACTGTGTTGTGATCACTGTTCCCCAAAGGTTGCCCTATTTCAACATTTGATACAATATCAATATTATTTGTAATGAGTAAATCTAAGATAGCTTCATTTCTAGTAGGCTCCTGTTTAACTTGGGCCAGATAATGATCCCTGAGTGTACTCAAGAACCTGCTCCCCTTAGCTGAGCTGCTGGTCTCATTTATCCAGTTTATTTCAGGGTAATTAAAATCTCCCATTATTAGAATTTGCCCATGCTTAGCTGCATTTCCAATCTGTAACAATAATTGTATTTCCTCACTTTAAGCTATATTTGGGGGTTTATAGCATACTCCTACTAATATTCTTTTGGAATTTGCTGCTCCGCTATTTAACTCTACCCACAAACATTCACTGGCCTTCTTTCACTTTACAGGAGTTGCTAAGGTAAATACTACAGCTCCTTTGCTCTACCTTGTAGAATACATTTCTGAGATGCTTACATAACACATAAGGACTATTGCTATTGCTCACAAGATATCTCCCTTATAGGAAGAACCCACTGGCTAGATATCTTATGAGAAACAGTCTGCAGGAGCCATGTAATAGTTGCTTAACTTACCTCGTAAGAGGGAGTTCTTGCGAGAGCCATGTTAACAAACTTCATGTGAGTACCCCACAGGGAGGAATTGCCAACAATTTTTAATAATCACACTATTGCAGACAAATAAATGCAAAATCTTGGTTGCTGTTTCATAGAGGATGATTTCTATGTAGAAAATACATACATTGAGAAAATTGTTTAAAATATTCTATTTTTAATAAAATTAATGTTATACAATACTTTTAGTGATGAGTTATAAAACATAACATTTTAATAACATTTCATGTAGATTTTCAATATGGCAATACATAATAGATCAGTGCTCTCCAGCTTCTTTGGCATGGTAGACAAAATATTTTACATCAAAGTGCTAGAAGGAAGAAGAAAAAAAACTAAAATCATGCCGCAGGCTGTATAAGCTCCAATCTCTCCACCCTCTGGATAATGTATTAACTCTCAAGTAGACGCTTCCAGGATTAAGTGACAAATTTAAAACATTTTTGAGACCATCCTGTAAAACGCAAATTAATTGCACGCAGTATTGTAATATAAGCTGCTAGCAATGTACACAAATGCAGTTTTTAGTCACCTCCCACTGTCATACACTCCAGAGACAAGAAGGAAGGACACATACAAAGCTCATACTGCCTGGGGGAATGATTAAAAGTAATAATTAATTATTTTAATTAACAGTAAAAGTGTAAAAAGATGTCTTATGGAATACATAGGTTAAAATGAATGTATGTAAAATATCCATTGTAACTTGATAAGAAATCTTGTAACTTTCTTATATCCCCTTATCTTTTCGTTTTTCTGTTCTTCCCAAATTTGCTTTTGATAGTTCCATGCTAAAAAATAAAATATGACTGAACAATATAGATTTAAAAAATGAAATGTATTCAACTCCATAAAGAGACAGATAATTTACATATAAAAAAAAAACAAGTATAGGTTAATAAGAAATCAAGAAAGGACATTCTCTGACGAAAGTTCAAAAAATAAGAATAATCATGTAAGAATTATCTAAATAAAAACTATTATGGTGTAAAAATTATGAAAAATGTTTAAAAGAAATCACTAGAACAAAGAAAACAATGGAAGCATGGAGCTGGATGAATTAAAGTTGAAGTCCCATGGTTTACCTGTTATATTTTTGAAGGTATAGATTTTGCATAGTTTTTTCAAACTTTTTTTAGAGAGATTAACAGAGATAAGGTATACCTGTACTTAAAATAATATACCGTAGTTCTGAAATAATAAATAACCCAACTGCATGAGGTCAATATGTCCTCAAGACTAAGTTGATCAGGGTGTGGCTGCTTTATGTACTTACAGGAAAACAATGAACATAACCAAGACATGGAAGCACACGACTGACTGAATGTCTATATTTTTTTATTAATTGATTTACAATTGTGTAAAACAGACTATTTGCTTAGTCACATCATCTCATATTCTAAGAATACACAATAAAAAAATATCAGTGTACCTTAATGGCACCAGAAACCTTGTTGACTTTATCACATCATGCTTAGACAATATATAAATATCTGCATAGTAAGAAATAGCCTGTGTATGATCCTGAGACCAAAGGAGGTTGAGGTTAATAGGTTGAACTATTTCTCCTTGAACATGAAGTTTCTTATTCTCTGTTTGTGCTCACTTTCTGGTTTCAACATTATAGGTAAGTTATTATTTTCTTGCTCTCATTACTTTTTCTCACTGGATAAGATTAAGTTTTTACTCTTTTATTTTCTTAAGTATAGCTATGTGAATTACAAAATTATTATGGTATTTATTTAAAAATTCACATGATTCACAGACAATACTAACACAGTTAAACTTAGTGACTTTATTGTGACACAATAGCATATACTAGGGGCCCGATTCAATTCCAAGCACGCACCTCGATCGCAGTAGGCTGTATGTCTGAGGGTGTGTTGTGAGCAGCTGTTAGTCTCCGAATCCGGAGCTATTCAATTGCTCAAGCCCGCAAGTTACTGGCCCAAAGCCGACTCCGTAAATCATGCACTGGTTCAAAGCAGTTCAGGGCGGGAACATGATCAATTAAGGAAACCTGTAACCACCCATTTTAAATCAGCCAGTTGAAAATTAGACTGTCATTATTACAGCAGTAAAACATGGAGGTTACATGTCAATCAATTAGGTTTGCGGGTCAGATATTCAATCAGATTCGCCAACCTACAAAATAAAGAATTATGAAAATGAATGCCAATACTGTTCTAGTCCATGTGGGTGGCCTGATATGTATTAATTCATTAATATCCAAGATTGATTAAACCCCAAAATGAAACATACAAATAAATCTAATATACTGGCGATTTGTGGGCTTAAGACTGTTGTGCAATTAATTCTAATGTCTATCATCGCTTTCCCCGTTATTTACAGTGCAGTATTGATTCTTTACATTTACAGTGCTACGAATAGGTGTTTAACCCACTTGCGGGTCCTCTCTAGCACTCCTAGGACTTTCTCCTTCTTTTGCTATTTAAGGTGTGAAACCATTTGCGGGCTTGGGGAAATTGAGCAATTGAATAGCGATTTGTGATTTTAGCCATCGTAACTCTTGCAAGAGAAAGATCAAAGGCTTTGGGAGGCTGTAAGTTATGAGTTTAACCATCACAATTTTTTCTAGACCGTAACTCGTAACCCGTTTGGTGCCTGTTGAATAGCAAATTAACCCGCGACCTCACTTACGGGCTACAGTAACATGTGAAAGCTCAATTGTATCGGGCTCTATATTTTCTAATTAAATTGTTACATTTGATAAATAACAACTGCTACGAGTGGGTGGGGAGAAAACATTAACCAGTTACATGAGTTTTCTGGGAAATATCTAATTCTATGCTTATAAATGAACTGGAGCCAAAGGTTATGTTTAAAAAATATTTTCTTCTTTAGCTGATGGTACTTTTTGCTTCTCCTGCAACCAATCTGGCAATGAAACCTGCAAAGCAGAAGAAATTTCCTGTCCTAAGGATTCCAAATGTATAACAATCTCAGAAACATTTAAGAAAAGTGAGTTAAGACTTTTTATGTACTGCTAATTATACAGTGGTATTTCTGTTCTCTCCAGAAATATTGTTTTTTTTTTTTTTTGCTAATGCACATATTTTTTCATAGATATTTTGAATAGTTATACATTTGATTAGCATAAAATAGAGATAGCGAATAGAGATTATGTATACTGTTTAATATATTCATAAACAGAAAAAAAAATTTAAAAAATTTAAACAACATTAGAATCTTGTGTGATTTTGTGGCACCCAACTATTAGAGTAATACGTACAGTTAAAGTGAGAGGTGATAAGTGGTTAAATCTGAAACTTCTGTTTGAAAATGTATTGATTATTTATTTATTGAAAATCTAAATATGATGGAAGTTAAAATATTTGTATTTCATATTGTTTCCATTTGTAGGAAATTTAAAGATAACACTTCAATACAAATGGCTCTATGGGCAAAAATATGTGAATGTTTTATTTTGATAAACAAGATCTCTACCACAAATGTGCAATGTTATAAAATATACTGAAATAAGAATAAAAACAATAAGGAGAGGCATACTGTACTTTTTTTTACAAGCACATTTTACCATAATTAAATAAATAGAAATAGGTAGAAATAGTATTAATAATCAGCGTGCAATTATATAATATTATAAATACAGTATTTTCAGATTCTGTGTATTGTAAATAGGTAAAGGCCCCTGATGTCAGGTTGACATGATACTGACATCTCTTACATCAACTTTATATTTTTCCTTTTTTTTTCTTATCACAGATGGAACTTTAATATTAATTTTACAAAGGTTGTGCCGGCAACTTACCCTGTGACACACAACTCCACGCTTCTGCTAGTGGGATATTTCTTGCACAGAACATAGAATGCTGCTCCGGGAATTGCTGCAATGCTGGGATGTTTAATGGTACGTGAGCTGACTTAGAAATAAGAAAGTGATGGTCACATATACATAGTTAAAAGACCACTAAAGTGGCATATTTATACAATGTTGTTTTGAAAAACTTGAGTTCACATATTAAAATAAAAAGTTACAGCCTTTAAAGGACCACAAAAGTCCCCTTTATGTGCTTTGCACCATTAGATAGAGGGTAAAAAGTATAGGGATTTTTTTTTTTCATTTTGAAAATTGATGCTAAATTGGTGGAGTTATGATCAATTGAAGTCTGTCTGTTTCAGTGAGTTAACTATGTCTGAATGAATATTTAACTCTATACCGTGCCAAACAATGAATAAGTAATTAGATTCAGGTGATTGAATCAGACTGTGACTGACTAATAGTAACTACTTAGTCATTTTCTGGAAGCAAAAGCTGAAGAAATAGCTCAGTCAGTAAAGCAGCTTCCTGTATAAGGTCCTGAGTTTGAATCTACCCAAACATATTTTTAGGTTATATAATACAGCTTTTGACAGTATGAGATACTGTTGGCTTGTATTTTTTGTTTATGTGAATTATAATATGTGACAAATTCTGTATACACGCACACACATATATAATAATAGTGTAATAACTGTTTTTCTCGGAATTCTGAGCTGGAAGCAGGTTTTTTAACTCGTTTTAGACATTCAAATGTGAACACAGATGTACTATTTATTTACTATATATATATATATATGAATATATATATATATATATATATATATATATTTATTTATGAGGAGTGAGGTAGCCGTCATTGTCCCATAATCTAGATGAATAATCAGAGTATTGCAGTATACAGTGATACATTTTCTAATGGACAAACATATTTATAATCTTTATGACGAGCTTTCGAGAGCAGACCCCTCTTTGTCAATACTGATTTCAGATTCCCATAGAAAAAAAGGAATTTTAGGATTCATAAATAATGGTCTTTTCAGCCAACTGTGATCATTTGATAAATGATCATATATTAAAAATTCTGAATATCTTTGTCCAATAGAAAAGGGTCATTGTCATACTGGAAAGTGCTGTTGCATTGGTGCAGTAAAGGCTTCTTTCTGGTATCTCGACCATGCAGCTCATTTTTGTTCAAGTATCAGCGTACTGTGCTCCTTGAAACAACCACACCGTCTTTTTCCAGAGCAGCCTATATTTCTCCTTAGGTTACCTGTGGGTTTTTCTTCGTATTTCGAACAATTCTTGTGGCAGTTGTGGCTGAAATCTGTCTTAGTCTCCCTGACCTTGGCTTGGTATCAAGAAATCCCCATATTTTCCACTTCTTAATAAGTGACTGAACAGGACTGACTGGCATTTTCAATGCTTTGGATATTTTTTTATATCCGTTTCCATCTATATGAAGTTCCGTTACCTTGTTATGCAGTTCTTTTGACAACTCTTTTCTGCTCCCCGTGGCTCAGTATCTAGCATGCTCATAGCATCCACATGAGAGCTAACAAACTCATTGACTATTGATACACAGACACACATTGCTATTTGAAATTAACCTTTAATTTCTATTTTAACCTGTGTGTGTTACCTTGTGTGTCTGTAACAAGGCCAAACATTCAAGGGTCTGTAAACTTTTGATCAGGAACATTAGAGTGATTTCTGTTATCATTATGATTTAAAAAGTAGCCAAACAACTATGTGATAATAAATAACTTCATATATTCACTATCCTTCAATAAAATATTATTCTTTTTTGCATGATCAGTCATATTTTCAAAATAAAAGCAAACTTTTTTACAATTTCTGCCAAGGTATGCAAACTTTTGAGCACAACTGTATATATATATATATATATATATATATACTGTATATAATCGAGTAAGCCAACCCCAGTATAAGCCGAGGCACCTATTTTACCACAGATTACTGGGAAAACTTAGTGACTTGAGTATAAGCCGAGGGTGGGAAATGTGCTTCCCCTCTGTGACCCTCTTGTGCCCTCTGTTTCCCCCTCTTGTGTGCCCTCTGTGCCCCTTTCTTGTGTCACCTCTCTCTCCCCTGTTTTTCTTCCCCCCTCTCCCTTCCCAGTGTCTCTTTCGCTCCCCCTCCCTTCCCTGTGTCTCTTTCCCTCACCCTCTCTTATCACCCTCCTCAACCCCCCTCCTCATCCTCCCTCCTCAAACCCCCTCCTCAACCACCCTCCCCCTCCTCAACCCCCCTCCTCAATCCCCCTCCTCAACCTCCCTCCTCATCCTCAACCTTCCTCCTTATCCCCCCATTCTCAACCCCCCTCTTCAACCCCCCTCCTCATCCTCCCTCCTCAACCCTGCCCTCCTCAACCCCCTCCTCATGCTCCCTCCTCATCCTCCCTCCTTATCCTCCCTCCTCAACCCCCCTCCTCAACCTCAACCCCCCTCCTCAACCTCAACCCCCCATCCTCATCCTCAACCCCCTATCCTCATCCTCAACCCCCTATCCTCATACTCAACCCCCCCATCCTCAACACCCCTCCACATCCTCAACCCCCCCTCCTCGACCTCCCTCCTCATCCTCCCTCCTCATCCTCCCTCCTCATCCTCCCTCCTCAACCCCCCTCCTCAACCTCCCTCCTCAACCCTCCTCCTCATCCTCAACCTCCCTTTCTCAACCCCCCTCCTCAACCTCCCTCCTCAACTCCCCTGCTCAACCTCTCTCCTCAACCCCCCTCCTCAACCTCAACTTCCCATCCTCATCCTTAACCCCCATCCTCAGCCCCCCTCCACATCCTCAATTCCCCATCCTCAACCCCCTCCTCATCCTAACCCCCCTCCTCACTTTACCCCTCTAATTACCTCCCCTTCTCCCTTTCCCCTCACTTACCTTCCATCAGCAGCTGCTCCCCCGCTCCTCCAGGCTCCTTCTGGCTGCGTCGGGACCCAGCCAATGCTAATGAAGAGACGCGCATGTGACGTCATGTCATTAACATATGCCGGGTCCCGAAGCAGCCGGGAGGAGCGCGGAGGAGCAGCTGCTGATGGAAGGTAAGTGAGGGGAAAGGGAGAGGGGGAGGTAATTAGAGGGGTAAAGTGAGGAGGGCGGTTTAGGATGAGATCGGGGGGTTTAGGATGAGGAGGGGGGGTTTAGGATGAGGAGGGAGGTTTAGGATGAGGAGGGGGGTTGAGGATGGGGTGTTGAGGATGAGGGTTGAGGATGAGGATGGGGGGTTGAGGAATGGGGGGTTTAGGATGAGGATGGGTGGTTTAGGATGATAAGGGAGGGGGAGGGAAAGAGCCACAGGAGGGAAAAAGAGACACGGGGGGAAAGAGAGACATGGGGGAAAGAGAGACACGGGGGTGGTGACTCGAGTATAAGTCGAGGTTGCCTTTTTCAGCCTTAAAAAAAGGGCTGAAAAACGTGGCTTATACTCAAGTATATACGGTATATACTGTATATATATATATCACATATATACAGTCAGGTCCATAAATATTGGGACATCGACACAATTCTAATCTTTTTGGCTCTATACACCACCACAATGGATTTAATTAAACAAACAAGATGTGCTTTAACTGCAGACTTTCAGCTTTAATTTGAGGGTATTTACATCCAAATCATGTGAACGGTGTAGGAATTACAACAGTTTGTATATGTGCCTCCCTCCTGCCTTGCGCATCATACCTACAAACTACTACACATCAACACACAACTCAAAAACACAATCAAAGTGCGAGACCCGTAGCACTTTGAAAAAATCACCAATAAAAATACGGCCTGTGACACTTAGAAAATAAAACTGAGGGGAAAAAAAAATAAGAGGCGCAAAAAATACAAACTTAACGGCTGCAACACACACAGAGAAAAACACAAAAAGAAACACTAAATACAAAAAGAAATTAAAAAAAACACACAGCAACGGGGGACAGCCAGGACATCTGGGAATGAGGTTACACACCAAATCAAATAGAATTTAAAGATTTTCGCCACTCAAAAGCCCCCTAAACAAGAGAAAAAAACGAAAACAAGGCTACACGACCCCCTAAGCAAGCAAAACACCGCCAAGCACATACGCCTTTTACACAGACCCATATAAACTACTAAATACACTTTTAGGAAGCACGCTAATTGCTCCAGACCAATACGAGATGCAAAAAATATGAACTTAACTGCTTCAACATGCACAGTGAAAAACACGAAAAACAACCAAATTTACAAAATAAAATAAAAAATACACACACAGCAAGGGGGGACAGCCAGGACGTCTGGAAATGAGGTTACACACCAATTTAAATAGAATGTAAAGATTTTCGCCACTCGAATATCCCCTAAGCGAGAGACAAAATGGCCACCGGAAAAAATGAAAACAGGCTACACAACCCCTAAGCACGCAAAACACCCCCAAGCACATATGCCTTTTACACAGACTCGTATGACCTACTAAATACACTATTAGGTAGAACGCTAAATGCTCCACACCCACCTAACACATACACAATCGCAGCCATTTTACGACACTAACTGCAAACTAATAACATTACCATTACAAAATGCGGAACTACACAGCTAAACAAACGGTTTCCCCTCACGCACGCAGCCTATTTACACTACACACTGCACACATTCCTGACACTTACACCACAGCTCACCAACAGTGCAAATCTACATTGTATGCTGCAGGAACATCAAAACAGATTGTTAGCTCTTCAGCACAATGCTTCCTGCATATATTAATTACAAATAGGTAAAGTATATTAATTTATAACTTTAATAATTAATTAATTTACATAAAAAAATACATACACAGAGAAAACAAAATAAAAAAATTACAGAATCACAATAAACGCTAAAGGTGATCAGTGCGCGACTAACAAGGCGCGCCAAAGGTGTTTACAGGTCCACAACTACACCAGGGGAGAGGCTCACAATGCGAACCAAAAGGCCATCAGCGCAAACCTTACAATGAGCGCCAAAGGAGCTATCATAACCAAACATACACCAACCAACAGGCTCGCAATAAGCACCAACGGTACTCACACAACCAAAATACTTACTGTGTGCAGTTATTTGGTAAAGGTGAGTGTTTTTATCTGGGTAAAAATTGCATATAGGTTTTGGACTTGTGTGTGACTGTTTATGGGAGGGAGTTAAAAAAAAGGGTCAAATTGTAGTATTTTTTGTAATTATGAGACAGTTCAGTGGCAACCTCGCTCAGTGTACATCCTGTCACATGTATGAACTGCTGGAACAACACATACAGGGTCCATACCTCTGTGAAAGGTGTAGGCATGTTGCCTCTCTGGAAACTCATATAAATGAACTAGAGAGGAGAATTGCAGCACTGAGTGATATTGCTCCACTGGAAAGGGGGTTGGTGCTCACTTCACAGTTTAGCTGGGCCTAGCATGGAGGGTGGAGCTGGGGTTGTTGAGGATCTCCATGTAGGTAGCTGGGTTACAGTTAGAAGGGGAAGCAGGAGGAACAGGAGCAGGAGGCAGGTCAATACTGAGTTGGAAAGCACCAACAGATTTGCCAGATTGAGTGAAACTGTTGGGTATGTCCATTCAGGAATGGTGTTGGTACTGAATTGATCACGCATAAACAAAATTCGTTACCAGTAAAGTATTCTCTAAATGAACAAGTAACTAAGGAACTCAACCTGGCAATCAAGGAGTTAAACCAAGCTCTATCAAAATTGGTAGACAAGGTTAAGGGTCAGAATGGAAGTTACTGACTTTGTGCATATATCCTTAAAAGGTGATATTGGATGACCTTTGATTATTGATGTATGGAGAACCAGACATATGGAAGAGATTATCTGGAATATTTACCTACAATACATGGTATTGAATAACACTTGCTTAATTATGTTCAATTATGGACACATGTGGAAGGAATTATTCATATGGTGAAAAGAAATATCAAAGAGACTAATACAATGAAGTCCCTACAGACTGAATGAGTGGAGCAGAAGATTGAATGATATGTAATGGATGTGAAGTTTGAATGTTTAGTTTGTGTGATGTCATCACATTCCTTTGTAAGTCTATAAGAAGTTTGTATTTTGTGACTTACTTCATTCTAGAATCAGGTAGACATTCATTCACACATGACATGTCTGAAATTGCTAATGTAACAAGGTTTTGTACTTATAACCAATAAACACATGCTAGAGACTGAAGTACTTTGGAATATTTTATCGTAAGTTTTTCATCCGTAACCTGAATCCTAATAATAACGAACGAAGATCTTTAATGGTGACCCGAGATCTCCAACATTGGTGAGCCCGACGTGATTCTTTGGGATACAGTTTTTTTGGTTCTGAAGAAAAATAGATGAAGAATTCCTGGAGTACATTTGTTTTTTGCATCGTGGTGAAGTGAAGCGAAGTAGGTCTCGCTGACAGACGCTGGTCGTTTGGATGCCTGTAGAAAGTTCTTCCTCACTGGGCTACAAGATCCGTTGAGTGGACGCACAAGATACGGTGAGTACCAAGGGTTATAAGTGTTAGCAATACGTCAGGGTGCGAGGTGTGATAGGCTCTGACTACGTGTAATTCCAGTGGATTGATCACCCACTAGAGAATTGATCATGGATGTAATAGAAAAGTATATTAGTAAATATGCCACAGTGAAATTTGATGTGATGCCTGAAGGATCACTTATTAATCAGTGGATGTCTGTGTGGCAGGAGTGCAATTTAACAAACTCCAATTTAAAGAAAAGTAAACAGAAATTGGGGAATGTTTTTGCTATGTTTATGGCGGGTAAATTAGCCTCTGAAGCTGCAGAGATACAATATACTAACAAAGTTACAGAAATGATAAATGAAAATCATAAACTGAGAGAACAGATTAGGAATATGAATGATATTGCCTTGTCTGAAAATAAGTTTTCTGAGGATTGTAAATGTGAAAAGTTGCAGAATGAATTAGATCAGTTGAAACAAGATAATGAGTCCTTACAAGAAGAACTAAATGAGTTAGAAGATGATAAGGATAAGTTACAAGATGAATTAGATGGTTGTTATAATCGTTGTTTAATTGCAGAACAATTAGTTTGTTCAGTCCAGAAAAAAATTGCAACAACTACCCCAAATCTTATGACTCCCATGCAGAGTGTACTTCCCTCACAAGTTATATATGTTGCTGAGGCAGGAGGAAAGAAGGTTAGTCCAAATAAAAAGGTTAGTCCAAACAAAAAGGTTAGGAAAAAAAGGAAAGATAAACATGATAGATTTACCAGAGCAGAGAAGACACAGCAGGTTACTCAGGCTGAATCAGATGATTCTGATGATGATGATAGTGATGAAGACAGTAGAGCATCTTCACCATTTTATTATTCCCCTGAAATGCCAGATTTGACAAAGTCTCCATCTACTGTAAAGTCTCGTAAACCTTTGTCAGTGCAGGATTCTTGTCATTTAAAAGCACTGGTAGGACCATGGGATCCTTCTGTCCCCCCTGAGTCTTTTATGTTACGATTTGAACAGGTAGTCAAACAGTTCAATTTGGGAAACAGAGATGCTTGTCATCTTTTGAAAGTTTGCCTTCCCCCAGATTTAGCTGCTCAGTTAGAAGGTCCTGTTCGTAAACATTTTGGTTCTGATCCAGATATTGATAATGAATGGGCAAATGACACAGAACGTTTAAATGAGCTTAAGAAAGCATTGCAAGCCTGTAAAACATTAGATTGGGATTACATTAGTAAAATCAAAATGGGTTCTAATGAGCCACCGATTTCATATGCCAATCGTCTTTATGAAGCATATAAGATTTTGATGAAGGATGATAGCATTTCTAAGGATAATCCTGTGTTTTTAAGCTTAATGGCTTCACAGATTCCTCAAGTTACTAGAGATTTTAGGCCTACTCTTCGGTCAGCAACTTCATTTACACATTTCATGACACTTTTGCAAAATTGGCTAATAGATAATCCAGATGCAGGGAAGACCAAGAAGGTGTCAGTTATAGCTGTAAATGAGGGAGGCAATAGACCTAGATTTAAATGTTTCCATTGTGGTAAACAGGGACATATGAGGAGAGATTGTAAAGCTCTGAAAGTTGAACTAAATGATAAAAGATGGAATAGAACAAACAGGCAATATAGACACAATGATCAGACACCTGAAGCTAAAGAGAGTAGAAGTCCATATGAGGATGTGTTACAGCAGATTGTGAAATTGGTCCAAGATGGGACAAAAGCTGAAATTGAAGGCAGTGGTTTACCAGCCTCTGAAAAAGATTCCAATCCTTTTCTTAAAAAATAGGGGTGTCTGGCCCCAAAAACGTTCATGGTCACTTCATTGTCCATGGACTCTAATGGGAGACCCTATGTCCAAGGTTGTGTAAGGGGCCACTCAACCAAAATGCTGCTGGATACAGGTGCTTCTGTTAGTCTGACTGATATAAAATTACCTCTTTCAAAGCCACTGACTGTAACTCAGCTCATGGGTGTTGGAGGAGCGGAAATTCAGGCAGTGAAATCTCAGGATTGTGAAATAAAGATTGATAACACAGTGTTACATGAACCATAGTGGGTGTGTGATAACCATGAAGGTACAATATTAGGGGCAGATCTACTAACTGATCAAGGATTGATGATAGACATTTGTGACATGATTTAAGGAGAGAAACAACCACATAGGGTGGCCAGTGAAAGCACATCAGAAAGTGTTAGATAATGTGCGTGTCCAGAGGAATGTGGATGTGATGGCAAAGGAAGCAGCAATGAAAGGAAAGCTGTGGAACTCCTCACAAGGAGATGAGGAAGGAGTACAGGCTTGGGAATGTCATACTTATGCTAAGGAAAATAATCACGAGCAGATTTTGAGCATAGGTAAAAAGGGATTGAATGTGAGTTTGCAAGATGAGCAAAAGAAGGATGAACAGCTACTAAAGATGTTTAGACAGATAGAGGAGGGTCAACCTCAGGATGGTTTCTGTTTACAAGAAGGTATCTTGTGTAAGGAAACTTCAGATGGTCTAAAATGTATACCACCTAAGACATTGATTAAAGACATTGTGAAAGAAAATCACAGGCTTTTAGGTCATGTAGGTTGTCAGGGTACACAGCAAGCTGTTGAAAGTAAATATTGGTTTCATGGTATGAAGGATACAGTAAGTGAAGTGGTAAATGAATGTATTATCTGTGCACAAATGAATCCCAGACCTAAAGGTCAAAGACCAATTTTAGCAAGAGTACCAGTTGCAGAAGGTCCTTGGTGTAATTTGCAAATTGATTTTGTAGGTCCATTGCCTACAACACCTGGAGGGTACAGATATTTACTGGTAGTGGTTGATGTATTTTCTAAGTGGGTAGAAGCTCTACCTGTAAAGAGGGATAATGCAAAGAGTACTGCGAAAGCATTATGGGAACATGTTTTCTCAAGATGGGGATTTCCAAAGGTGATAGAGAGTGACAGAGGTACACACTTTACTTCTGCAGTAATGCAAGCTCTCTGTGGTATCTTGGGAATAGAGCAGAGATTTCATGTCCCTTATCACCCTCAGTCATCAGGAATGGTAGAGAGAATGAACCGTACACTAAAGGAAAGATTAAGGAAGTTGGTAGCAGAGTCAGGAAAGAATTGGTTTATCCATCTTCCTGGAATTCTAATGTCAATAAGAGGTTTAATCAGTAGAGCTACTAATTTAACCCCTTATCAGTTAATGACAGGAAGGGAAATGTGTCTAAATTTTCCATCTGATCCGTTACTTAGTACGCCAATGAGAGAGGCCGTACAAAAAGAACTGTTCTTACAACAAGTTCAAGAACAAGTGCAGAATTATATAAAATTTGCAGCAAGGAACATGTCACCACCAATAGGGAATAAGAAATGTTTACCTCCCTACTCTCTTAAAGTGGGTGACAAAGTGATGGTGAAAAATTTTAATAGCAAATCACCATGGGATGCAAATTGGGAAGGTCCTTACATAGTGATTTATGTTCTAAGTGAACAGGTGGTTAAGGTACAGAGATGCCAACCTCTCCAAAAAGAGGGAGGGGGAAACAGAAAAATAAAGATTTTGACAAAGTCTAGAGATGCAATAAAATGGGTACATGTAGATCAATGTAAAATGTATAAACCAGTGTCTATTAAGAATTGATATTGCTTTTTCTTGTCTTTCATAGGTCTTTTTGAAGAATGGAACGGAAATTGATGTTGTCGTTACTAGTCATCCTGTTGCTGGTTCTAATCACTGGCATGTTTATACATTCTAATGTCTACAATAAACTGGACAATTCCTATTACACAAGTCCTCACTCATACAATTCAATGAAAGATTCTACTCAAATGGACACTTTAAAGGGACATTGGGTTGGAAAAAGGGAAGTGATGGAGAGAGAAATCTCATCATCTCCACTGAATGTTACGTTTGCTTTAATTGTTAATAGAACTAGAAGTGGGAAATTTCAGAAGGAAACGTGTGTTAGTTTTATCCATAATATTAAGTTTGGGAAATTAGGGAGAAATCCAGTGTTTCAGACTTCAGTATATGTGAATGAAACTGATGTTAATGATGAACAAGTAATGTGTGGTGAAAGTGATGTAGTAAATCACATTGAATTTTTCTTTTTGGTAATGCAAAGGGATGAGGTACCACCATTAACAATGTTATCTTTGTGGAAAGATGATAGGGAATATGATGTGGGACGTTCGTCTAATTTAGGGAATGGTGTAATTAGTAATTTATTAATTTCAAAACCAGTGTTAGTTCTTAATGTTTTTGGGAAATGGGTAATCAAAAGTGAACAAGGTATTTTTATTTCTGTAGACATACACCCTATCCTACCACCTACTATTAGATCTCCTACATTAGTTGAAAAAGAGAGAAAACAAGTGATTATTCCTGAAAATCGCTTTGAAATAGGAGATCCTTTACAAGTTAAATTAAATTCAGCTACAAGATTAGGTAGTGAAGTAGAATATAAATTGGTAACATGGCAGATAGTTCCGGAGCAGTGGCTGGTATCTAGTAGATATGGTAATTGTACCAAGTATACCAGTGCTCAGAATAGGGCTCTTAGGGTATGGTTTACAGGTGCTAGGTTAAATGATACTGTAACTAAAGCTAATTTTAGACAGAAAAGAGGTGTAGATACTGTCCTAGGAGGTACAGGTTCTCTTTTAGGGGTATTAAATACTATGGATGAGGAGATTCTACAGAATAAATTATCAGAGATAGCTAGAGCTTCTAATAAAGGTTTTACATCTCAGAGAGAAGCGAATCAATGGGTATCTAGTCTTCAACAACACCAAATTCAAGTTCAGGTAGACCTTACAAACATCATGAGAGATAAATTTAAAGTTCTAATACATCAGGAATATGAGTTAGGTGAGAATATATCTTGGGCGTTGTTATGTACTCAAGTGCAAAGCGAAATGTCAACTACTTTAAAGTTGCAGCTTTCTAGCTTGTGGTCAGGTAAATGGCCTCAGTCTCTAGCTGCATCCATACAAAATGATGTTTCTAAATTTGCCCTACAGCACCTAAGTTGGTGGACTGTATTTATGGGACCTTGCACATTTCAAAGATGTGAGGTATATTCTTTAGTGCCATGGAGTGGAATTGAGGATACTGTATATGATATAGTGAATCTAGGGATTCCTATAGGTTCCTCAGATAATTCTATTATTTTATATCCACAAATTATTTATTCGCATGTTATACAAAATAGCACGTCTAATACTTGGCGACTTGTAGACACTTCGCTTTGTACCAATCATTTTCATGTTATTTTGTGTATGCCGTCACAGTTAAAAATGGTGACAGAGCATTGTTGGGAAAATCAAACATCATGTTATCTTAATGGGGAATTTGGAGTTAGTTATCCAGTATATTACCTAGGTCAGGGAAGGGTTTGTTTCCATCTGTGGGAGGAAACGGTAATTCAATATACTCTTCATGATGGTTCTGATAATCGAAATACAGTGTTAACAAAGGGGACATGGTGTACAAGCATACCTCTCCAGATGATATCAACATCTAAATGGAGATTTGAAACACCAATTGTTAAGAATATTACAGTCTCCTTTAATTGGAAGGGTATGGTAGATTTTAGTGACTCTGATCTTCCTCTAGGTATGGGTAGACAACTTAAGGAATGGTTATTAGATTTTGGACAAGAAGATAGATTGTTGAAGGAGTTGAAACATGATGCTCTTAATGCTGCCATTATTGTTAAACATGATCAAAAACAAATAACTGATGTTATTAGTAAATTAAAGGATGCAGAAAGAGTTTCATGGTGGGAAGGAATGTTTGGATATAGTCCCACTATGACGTCTTTTCTAGGTATATTAATACATCCAGTAATTATATTGTTAGTAGTTATGATTATATTATGTATTGTACAACTAAGTATGTGTTTATGGCTTAAGCGTAAATTCAGTCAAATGAGTCAAATGGTATATCAACAAACAGCAGTTATGCGTGGGTCATATATGCCTTTGTTGGTTTCTACTATTCAGAGAAAGTCGAATAAGGTTTGAAAGTGGTGTGAATGTAGAACGAGTGTTTTTTTTTTTAGGTTATCATTCAGTCTGTGAAGATTAATGAAGATTGATGAAGATTATGAAGATTCAAAGGATGATTTGCCCTTTTTCATAATATGGGCAAAAGGGTGGAATGTTGGTACTGAATTGATCACGCATAAACAAAATTCGTTACCAGTAAAGTATTCTCTAAATGAACAAGTAACTAAGGAACTCAACCTGGCAATCAAGGAGTTAAACCAAGCTCTATCAAAATTGGTAGACAAGGTTAAGGGTCAGAATGGAAGTTACTGACTTTGTGCATATATCCTTAAAAGGTGATATTGGATGACCTTTGATTATTGATGTATGGAGAACCAGACATATGGAAGAGATTATCTGGAATATTTACCTACAATACATGGTATTGAATAACACTTGCTTAATTATGTTCAATTATGGACACATGTGGAAGGAATTATTCATATGGTGAAAAGAAATATCAAAGAGACTAATACAATGAAGTCCCTACAGACTGAATGAGTGGAGCAGAAGATTGAATGATATGTAATGGATGTGAAGTTTGAATGTTTAGTTTGTGTGATGTCATCACATTCCTTTGTAAGTCTATAAGAAGTTTGTATTTTGTGACTTACTTCATTCTAGAATCAGGTAGACATTCATTCACACATGACATGTCTGAAATTGCTAATGTAACAAGGTTTTGTACTTATAACCAATAAACACATGCTAGAGACTGAAGTACTTTGGAATATTTTATCGTAAGTTTTTCATCCGTAACCTGAATCCTAATAATAACGAACGAAGATCTTTAATGGTGACCCGAGATCTCCAACAAATGGCAATGCCAGGTAGAGCTGTTCCCTGTAACAGCCGGGAGAATAGTTTTACTGGAGGACTGGGAGGGCAGTATAGGCAGAGCAACAGACAGGTTTTGGTTGTAGGGGACTCTATTATTAGGAAGGTAGACACAGTGATTTGTCACCCAGATCCAAGCAATCAAACAGTTTGCTGTCTCCCGGGTGCTCGGGTTCGGCATGTTGTGGATAAATTATTGGGAGGGGCTGGAAATGAACTGGCGGGCTTGGTACATTTCCATACCAATTGCAAAGTTAGAAGAAGATGGAGTGTCCTAAAGAATGATTTTAGAGAATTAGGGAATAAGCTTAAGGGAAGGAACTCCAAGGTAGTATTTTCTGAGATACTACCGGTGCCACGTGCTAGCACAGGGAGACAGAAGGAGCTTAGGGAGGTTAATACGTGGCTAAATATGTCGTGCACTAAGGAGGGGTTTGGGTTTTTAGTGCACTGGGCTGACTTCTCACTTCGGTAAAATCTCTACAGCAGGCATGGATTGCACCTTAGTGATGAGGGAGCTTTTGTGCTAGGGGAAAGGATGGTAGAAAGGCTGGGGGAGTTTTTAAACTAATAGGTGGGGGGGGAAGCTTGCCAGGAAAAATGGGAGAGCTAGAATTATTGTCAATTAACGAAAAATTGGATTTAAAAGGCATTACCAAAGCATGGTGGGATGAATCTCATGACAAGACTGTTAATCTGGATGGTTATAACCTATTTAGGAAAGATAGGGGCAATGGTAAAAGAGGAGGAAGGATTTGCCTGTATGCGAAGCCTGAATTTAAGCCTACAGTCAGGGAAGATATTTTTACTGGAACTAGTTATCATGTTGAATGTTTGTGGGTAGATTTAAACAGTAGAGCAGCAAATTCCAAAAGAATATTGGTAGAAGTATGCTATAAACCCCCAAATATAATTAAAAGTAAGGAAATGCAATTATTGTTACAGATTGGAAATGCAGCTAAGCATCGGCAAGTTCTAATAATGGGATATTTTAATTACCCTGAAATAAACTGGATACGTGAGACCAGCAGTACGGGTAAAGGGAGCAGGATCTTAAGTACTCTCAGGGATCCTCATCTGGCCCAGGTTATACAACAACCAACTAGAAATGAGGCTATCATGGATTTAGTCATCACAAAAAATATTAATATGGTATCAAATGTTGAAATAGGGCAACCTTTGAGAAACAGTGATCACAACACAGTGTCATTTGAGATTGAATTAAAAAAAAAAAAACTTTAGGGGCCAACAAAAACTCTTAGTGTTTAAAGGGCAGATTTTGATGGTCTAATGGCAGCAGTACAAAGAACTGACAGGTAAAAATACTGAACATAAATGGACAACATTTAAATCCATACTAAATATACATACACATCGGCATATACCATGTGTGAATAAAAGTAAAAGCAGTAAATCACATCCAACATGGCTTAACAATGATTTAAAGATCAAGATACGGATTAAAAACAGGCATTTAAATTATACAAAGAAGAGGGGACAGAGACTGCTTTACAGGGGTACAAGGAAATCACCAAGGCAGCAAAAGGGCTATTAGACTGGCTAAAATAGAAAACGAAAAATGAATTGCAAAAGAGAGTAAGACTAACCCTAAAATATTTTTTAAGTATATAAACAGGAAGAGGGCCAGGATGGAAACTATAGGAGCATTACAATGTGACACAGGCCGTCTGACAATTAGTGACTAGGAAAAGGCAGATGAGCTAAATAGGTTATTTTCTTCGGTGTATACAAGGGAGGTACCAGTGGTTGGGTCACTGCACCATAATGGGGCTACACCCAATGGGGCTACCTTCACCAAATAATTGGTTAACGCAGGAAGAAATCCTAAAGAGGTTGGAAAACATAAATGTCAATAAAGCCCCAGGCCCTGATGGAATACATCCAAGGGTACTGAGGAAACTGGGTTCTGTAATAGCCAAACCATTATATTTAATTTTTCAAGATTCACTAAACACTGGGTCACTGCCAGATGACTGAAGAAAAGCGGAGGTGATACATATATTTAGGAAAGGGGGCAAGAGCAAATCCGGGGAATTATTGACCTGTAAGCCTCACTTCTGTAGTGGGAAATATTTTAGAAAGGTTAATAAGGGATGAAATAAAAAAAATATGTCTATTCAAACAGCATTATAAGTGGGAGCCAACATGGGTCTATGAAGGATAGGTCGAGTCAAACAACCTTTCTATGAGGAGGTTAGTAGGAACCTGGATGAAGGCAGCTCAGTGGATGTAGTCTTTTTAGATTTTTCAAAGGCTTTTGATACAGTGCCACATGGGAGACTATTGTGCAAACTAAGGGATACATAAATTGCAGTAAATATATGCACATGGATTGAGAACTGGATAAAAGACAGGAAACAAAGGGTTGTTGTAAATGGAACATACTCGGATTGGACTGATGTGGTAAGTGGGGTTCCTCAGGGCTCAGTATTAGGTCCTCATCTTTTTAACATATATATTAACGACTTGGAAGTGGGATTGGAAAGTAGTGTCTCAATTTTTGCTGATGACACGAAGTTGTGCAATGTAATTAAATCAGAAAACTATGTACTTTCCCTTCAAAGGGATTTTCATAAATTAGAGAAATGGGCAAATAAATGGCAGATGAAATTTAATATGAAAAAATATAAGGTTATGCATCTGGGAAGGAAAAAAAAAACATGCAATCTATAAACTTAATGAAGCAAATCTATGGGTATCTGATATTGAAAAGGATTTGGGAGTGCTTGCGGACAACTACCTACATAACAGTTCTCAATGCAAAGCAGCAGCTGCAAAGGCAAATAAACTATTAGCATGTATTAAGAAGAGCATAGAAGCAAGGGAAGCAAATATAATTCTACCACTATGCAAATCCCTAGTATGCCCTCATTTGGAATATGGAGTACAGTTTTGGGCACCAGTTTATAAAAAATACATTTTTAGAACTGGAAAAAGTACAGAGAAGGGCTACAAAACTAATAAGGGGAATGGAGGGGCTAAGTTATGAAGAAAGACTAATCAAATTAAAGTTATTTTCTCTAGAAAAAAGGCGTCTAAGAGGAGATATGATTACCCTATATAAATACATCCAGGGTCAGTATAAAGATTTGTCAGAGAGCTTTTTGTGCCAAGAGGGTTTCAACTGACAAGAGGACATCCCTTGAGGTTAGAAGTAAAAAGATTCCACCTTAAAGAAAGAAAAAGGTTTTTCACCGTAAGGGTGGTTAATCTGTGGAATTCTCTACCAAAGGAGGTGGTGACAGCGGATTCGATAGATAACTTTAAAAAGGGATTGTATATATGTTTAATTAAAAAGGGCATTCAGGGTTATCTTGGTTTATTAGAGAGGGAGAATTGATCCAGGGAGGAATCTGATTGACAGTATCTGGGGTCAGGAAGGAATTATTTTTTTTCCTATTTGAGACAATAGGCAAAGTTTCATTTGGGTTTTTTTCTGTTTGCCTTCCTCTGGATCAAGTAACAACTAATCTGCATATTGAACTTGGGCTAAAAGTCTTTTTTTCACCCTCAGTTACTATGTAACTAGGAACTGGCCCTACACTCATGATGGGCAGTAACCTTGAAACTGCTGTCAACAGGTAGGTTTCCTGTCTTGTACATAATTCATCCTCGGCTTTGCTTAAAAAAACAGCATGCATATGCCTAAAAGGAGCAATGTTTGAAATGGTATTGGATTAAAGAGCAAAGTCTTTGTGGGCACATTTGCATGCCTAGGTTCCCAGCTTGCATTGCAATAACTGTATTTCTTGGATTTCTGAGAATGAAATATGTTTTCTAACTTATTTTGACGTTCTAATGTGAGCACAAATCTACTACTTATTTTATATATATATATATATATATATATATATATATTAAATAACTAATAACTCGCTCACAGTTCTCATTGTTATTTAATATAAATATATTTAGTTCAAGAAATAAATGTACTTTTGCTTTTACCTAGTTTTAAAGCAGAGTGTGTTGGTCTAGTGGAAATTGAGTTTCATACAATGTTTTCATTAGTAAGTAATTGGTTCAAAATCAATAACTTCCACTTTTTTTTAAAATTAACTAATGTATTTATTAACACACATATGACTAATGTGTTACAGTTAGACTTCAGACTTATTATTTATGCAGGTTATGGTTGGATGTTATAATGACAATTTGAAATCAATTTTTGATCAGTCCCAAAAATGTAAACCAATTTTCCACATGATTTTCCACCCTCTAACTCAGGGGTATCCAAACTCGGTCCTAGTGGGCCACACACATGCCTGGATTTGATGATATCCCTGCTGTGCACAGGTGAGTCAATCACTTCTTCAGTCATCCTGATTGACTCACCTGTGCACAGGAAGGATGTATTCAAATCAAGGCCTGGGTGCGGCCATCCAGGACCCAGTTTGGACACCTCTGGTCTAACTGATGGTGCAGAGCACATATGGCAACTTTTGTGGTACCTTAATTTATTACTATTGTTTTCATATTTTCTCTTGATCATTACAGACATTTTGTTTTTGTTTGTATAATTATTAAAAACTTGCGAATAATGGAAGGAACTGTTGTTTTCGACACTATATCTATTCACTTTTACTGATTTAATGCATTGTTAATATACTTTTTTTTCACTCAAGTGGCGACTGTCTTAACTCATATAATTTTGAATATAAATGTTAAATTATTATAATTAGCCTAAATAGAGAAAAAGACAAGACAAGGGTACCTCTGAAGGGATTCAAAAATAAAGAATAAGGCCAAATTAACAGGATATGTGAAAATGTGTGTGTGTACACATGTTCATACATTTGTTTGTTAAATTGGAAAAATGAAACATTTATATTTTTTCTTACTATTGTTGGCATTTGCACATATTGGCTTTTGTATAAAAATATGATCATTTAAGTCAACATTCATCAATAATCTGCTTTATAATATGTTTTTTGTATTTGTAAATTATTAACATAATAGGTTAATACAACTTACTAATGTTCTAGGCTTTCTATTTTTTTTCCTACTGATGCAGCAATTCATGTAGTAACAGATCCCCCTATGATAGTGACCTCCATCTTGATAGTGCTCAGATTTATCTGAAACATGGGCCCACACATTACTGTGTATGTTGTTTCTCTGTGAAATGTCACAAATGACAGAGCCCTCACCAGTCACATACCCCTTTGACTTTTCACCTATTTTGTTATATTACAAACTTAGGTTCAATGTTTTGATAATCTGAATTTTATGTGATGGATCAGAACAGTGAAACATGGTGGTGGCAGTGTCATGCTGTGGGTATGTTTTTCCGCAGCTGGGACTAGGAAACTGGTCAGAGTTGAGAGAAAGATGGATGGTGCTAAATACAGGGATATTCCTGAGCAAAACCAGTACCACTGTGCGTGATTCGAGGCTAGGATGGAGGTTCACCTTCCAGCAGGATAATGACCCCAAAGGCACTGCTAAAGTGGTTTAAGGGGAAACATGTAAATGTGTTGGAATGGCCTAGTCAAATCCCAGACTTAATGATTGCTGTTCACAAGCGCCAACCATCCAACTTGAAGGAGCTGTAGCAATTTTGCAAGGAGGAATGGGCAAAAATTGCAGTGGTAAGATGTGGCAAACTCATAGAGACTTTTCCAAAACAACTTGGAGCTGTGATTGCCCCAAAAGGTGGCTCTACAAAGTATTGCCTTTAGGGGGGTGAATAGTTATGCAAATTGACTTTTTTTCTGTTATTTGGTCCTATTTGTTGTTTGCTTCACAATAAAAAATAAATACATTTTCAACGTTGTGGGCCTGTTCTGTAAATTAAATGATGCAAATCCTCAAACAATCCATGTTAATTCCAGGTTTTGAGGCAACAAAACACGAAAAAGGCCAAGGGGGCTGAATTCTTTTGCAAGGCACTGTAACATCTATAAATCTGCAGTATTAGCAAGATAGGGGACTATCTATAAAAGGATGTCTGTTAATAACAATATGTTTGCTCCTATAGAAAGTCTAAAGTATGCTCCTAAATAAAGTCTAAAATAGTCAGTAAGTTGTGTTATCCATTCATTTTATTAATGTATCAATACAAAAAAATACCTGTTCCCATATATATGATCTATTCAACAGAACATTCATTTTTGTTTAAATTGTATAGAACAATCTAGAACAATTAACATTTTCAAGTCCTGCAATGGTAAAGGGGCGAAACGACAGTTGGAAGATGTCACTGAAAGCGACAATCTCAATCCTGCATGCAGGCTGTTCAGGTGTATGGGTCGCCTTATTCTGACCCAGGACACGATGGCATCATTTAACAACAGCCTTCTCTAGGGACAGCACTGCCTGCTTCACATGGAGAGGGGCCTAGAAAATTGCAGATTCACGGATCCCTCCTCAGATGCTCTATGGGAACATCTGAAAACCAGCATCCTGCAGACCTCTGAAGAGGTCCTAGGGTTTTCCGCAAAGAAAAACAAAGACTGGTTTGACGAGTCAGGATATCCATGAATTAATGCTGAAAAAGAGATCCGCTCATCAATCGCATGTCGCTCAGCCATCTTGCCCATACAAGTAAAAACAGCCTTCTGTCTTGTGTGCAGCAACTTCCAACAAAAGCTTCGAGAAATTCAGAACCAGCGGTGGACAAACCTTGTGGAAAGAACTCAGCATTGAGCAGATTTTGGCGACTACAGAGGGTTTCATGACCTATCTGAGCCCTTCCAAATTAGCAACTGCATGAAGCAGGGGTGAGTCCTTGCACCCACCCTATTCACACTATTCTTCAGTATGATGCTGCCAAGGGCCACAACAGACCTTGATGTTGAGGATGGACTCTACATCTGATTCTGCACAGATAACAGTCTGTTCAGCCTGAGGTGACTAAAGACAGTGGAATGACTCTTTCGAGAGCTACTCTTCAACAACGATGCTGCCCTTGTTTCCCTAGAACATTTGCTCTTTGGTGTAGAAGTCAGTTTGAAGTCACCAACCGCACCTCAGGAAAATGACTGTCCTCCTTGCATCACTATTGGCAGGTCCAAGCTGAAAACAGTCCAACAGTTTACCTACCTGGGTTGCATCATCTCCTCAGTCTCAAAGGTTGACAAGGAAATTGACAACAGACTGGCAAAGGCAAATGGTACATTTGGCAAGTTATATAAAAGGGTTTGGAACAACAAGCATCTTAACAAGTGCACAAAGGTTAACGTGCACAAGCTGTTGTGCTGATCATCCTACTGTATGGTTCCAAATCCTGGGTTACCTACTGCCACCACCTATGACTTCTTGAGTGCTTTCATCAACGCTGCCTCCGCAACATCCTGACCATTCACTGGAATGACCACATCTTCAACACTGAATTCATAGACCAGGCAGGAGTCACTGTCATTGAGGCCATACCATTGAAGAAGCAGTTGCGCTGTGCAGGACACATCTCTAGGATGGAGGTGGATTGGCTTCCAAAGATTGTGCTATATGGTGAGCTGACCACTGGCAATCATGACAGAGAAGGACTGAAGAAGGGGTACAAGGACTCACTGAAACAGTCCTTTGATGCCTATTGTATTGACCATCAGGCATCAAACCACATGCAGGGCTAGTCTTGAGGACAAAAGGAGACTTAGAAAAAAAGATGTCACTGCAGCAACCAACCCAGAACAAACCTACCCGTGCATCCACTGCCGTTGAGTCTGCATGTACCGCATTGGCCTTCTCAGCCACCAGAGACAACCCTCTTAAATCTTCGGTTGCGAAGCCCAGCCTATATATGATTTATTCAACAAAACATTTATTTTTGTTTAATTTTAATAGTGCAGTAAGCAAGAAGCTGGTTAACTACACACATGCTTTTTTAAAATGCCAAAAGACCTATTAAAAATATTTTGAATATGAATATTAGGAAATGTATGATGCAATTCTATTTACACCCATTGTAGATATTACAGATTTGCTGTGAGATGTAGTCTTATTTAAATGTCTTATTGTAAATGTACCGTAATATCTATGTTTATAATCTGTAACCAGTTTGTTACTCTATACCAGTGACCCCTGATGACAGTGACGCCCCAATGGAAGAGTATGTCCATCCTGCATTCATCTCGGTTTGGAAGAATGTAATGCCACTGAAGTAAGGATGTGCAGAGGGTCTCGGACTAAATGTATAGAATTCATCGGGAGAGTCAGAAATCGAGGTAAACATTTTCAATTCCCTGACATTCAAGTAAGGGATGTATTAGTTTAATCTGTCAACAGAAATACACTTAGGGCCTCATTATATTATCGGCCGTAGGAGATGCAGGGCCGCAAGGACCGGCCGCAGGCTATTTGCCTATTCTATTCCCTTCTGGCCGGGGACTCCGGCAGGCTTGCGGCCGGCGCCTTGTTATCCCTCGCGGCCGCACGCGCCGGAGGAAAGCCTTTGATCTTAAACGGCATCAAGAGTTTCGGCCGCAAGAAAATCCCGGTTGCTATTCAATTGCTCCGGGAACCCTCTCTGCAAGGCTAAAACCGAGCCGCAGCTTACTTGCAGCAAAAAGGTCCCGCATACACACAATTAAGCACATAATAAAGCCATAATAAAGCCATCCTGCACTCTGATGAGACGATAAAATGATTGTAGGTGTTAGCATTCATAGCACAACATTCCCCTACACTCAAATCTGTAAATAATTTTTATTTTAATTCATGTCAAATATCCGTGGACAAAGTCCCGAGGGCTTGGAGCACCTCAGACCCGCCCACGCTGCGGCCGGAAAATAAACAGTTAATGAAATCTCGGATTTGGGCTGATGTGCAAGCTTGAGAGGGGGTTGCTATTAATCCTCATGTCCCCCATTATGATCCCTAGCATTTACAGAGCTTTACAGTGCCGTCTTGAATTTATATTTGCTTTTAAAGTTTTCAGACCTTGCGGCCGGTTGCAAGGGGGATATCCTTGCGGCGCCGTCTATTTGAATTGCAAGGTAATGGGAGCCCCGCAAGGAATCGCAGCTTTGCGGCCGTTTTATGGCCGATAATAGAATGAGGCCCTTATAATGTACATTGTACTCAATGTGATGCAATTATACTGATTGCTAATATAAGACATTTTCATTGCAGATGCTAACGAAACTGACTACAGTATGAAAACGTGTGTATCACCTGCGGTTTGTGAACTAGGACTTGAAATTGAACTTGGAAATCAAGAATTGTTTAACAAGGTTTTCAACTGCACCTGTTCACATACTCATTTGCTGCTATAGCTCTTGGTACAGCAGAATAATAAAAAGTAATAAATAGTATTTTGCTCCATTTTATGACTTTATGGTTTTGTGCTTGAACCCTATCATTATTTATGAGGATAGCAATTATGGTGTAAACAATATTAAATCCATCCTTCATACCCTTAGAATGTGTTGCATATATCTAAAAATAGTCATTTAAATGGGCTGTTACAACCAACTTCTAATACTTGAAAGTTAAATCGTAAACAATGATAGATATGAATGTATTGTAAAGTTAACAAGATAAAATAGAAAACAGCTAATTAGAGAAGATACTAGATGGAAATCCTTGTAGGATTGCATCCCTATCTTTAACTCCACTACTAAATGGAGTTAGGGCCTTGGTAACAGCACCTGAGATTTAATAAGATGCAAACCATAAAAATGTAATGTCTCTCTCAGATAAAGTTTGCAAACTGAGAAAATAAATTATAATGGAGAAGAAGATTATTTATTTTCTTTTATTAATAATACATGATTTTGCTCTTTTCTTTTAGTTGAGTTCTTTTCTTCTTCTTAGCCTTATTTTTATAAATGTTATACATATTTTATATGTACGCTGGTTAAAGTGGCTGGAAACCACACATGTGAATGAACCTCTATCGAAGCATCATCAAAAAGCACCATGAAGACAGTTATTGTACTCCAGTTGGACACCATTTCACCCAGGAGAATCACTCCATCCCGAACCTCAAAAAAAGTACTCAGAGGGAATTTCAGAACTATCCAACAGCGGAAAACGTTTGAATTAAAAATGATTAAATTTTTTAATACAAAGGACTTGAGCATTAACAATGTCTTATAGCACATACATTCCACCTATCTCCCCCCTTCTATTACTGTTTTTGTAATCTACATGCTATCCTGAAATGTATTGCTCTTTATTTTATTCTGCTGTGTTCTTATCTACAACCTGATCTATAGACTTACTTACTGACCTATCAGGACATTATTCACAATGTTGGTCTATTTCTCACTTAACTTTGGCCAATTAATTTAGTTTTTCTTGTTTTTCTAATTTTTATTTTTCATCTCTTTCTCTTTACTGTTTTTAGTTCATACTTTGTCCAATAAAAAAGGTATCACTGCAATACTCTGATTATTCAACTATATATATATATATATATATATATATATTGTGACAAGGATGGCCGTTTGCCACAGGAATCCTTTATGACAAAAGGTTCAGCAATACAGATTTTGAATGCAGAAGACTTGTTTATTAAGAAGGCTCATAAACAAGGATTAGAAATAATGAAAATAAAAATCTACATATAAGTTTCTTACTAAACGTGCAGGAACACCCTGACTACCCCCATGCAGCTTCTCTGCTCTGACGAAATTATAGTTCATGAAGAAAACACACAGTCTCTTATAGTGCCACCTTGTGGCCAGGATACAAATATTCTTCTTCTAGTTGATGTAGTGCCACCTTGTGGCCAGGAAACAAACAGTCTCTGTTTTATTAGAAGTCTTTACTCTGTAGACCGTCGTCTTTAAACTTCATACCATAGAGTGGGGTTCTGGCCCGCCCTACTCTCCAGATACCCCAACCTCCAGGGACCCTTAGCACCCTCTTCTGGTGAAGGCTACAAATCTGTTTAACGACACAGACTTCTCCCTGGGGTTATCAGACTCTGCAATGGTATCTTTACATCCAGGATTTCCACAATTAGCCTGCAGGGCTGGCTTTGCTCCAGCTTTACTTTGTTATCTGTGTAAGCAAACTTTCACACAAGCTCCTCTCTTATAGCAGTCCAAACAGCTGACAATGTTCTCTTGTTAGCTGCAACTCCCAGACTCCTCACTGGCATAGACCTTGTCTCTTTTTAGGCTACTCTGCCTGGGAATCCTCCTCAGTCTGTCATTCACTTACTTGGTGCTTTTGTAACTTCACCTCCTGACTGTGTAGTTACTCTGACGGCTCTGTTAGTCCAACGACTTCAATACAGCACACACATCCTTCTGTGATCCAAAACTGGCAGCCACAGTAAAACAAGATTTTCTCCAGTTTATTTTCCAATGTTCAAACGGTAGATCCACACAGGATCAGCCAGCCAGCTCCTCTCTTGTGGCTTGCTCTGGCTGCTAGCAGCAGCAGTACACAACTTAGGCCAGAGCCTAATCAGCCACCCCTTTCCATGTCTGCTTTCCAGGCTTTAAAGAGAAACTGCACCTGCACCAATTAGTAGTTCTTCAGGAGTTAACTCCGTCACTCCTGTCAAGAACTCTTTACTCTTTACTTGGCACCATCCTCTAGGGGGCAAACGGTCACAATATATATATATATATATATATATATATATATATATATATATATATATATATATATACACACACACATATACACACACACATACACAGACATATGTACATACATACACACACACACTTACCTACACACAGGTCATATTCAATGTCATATTGCACTTTTTTCAATAGTTATTGAGATAATTCTACATCTTCCAACCTACTGATTCCTGTCCTGTGTGAGCTGGCAGCCTCTCTGTCTCTCCTGACACCCTCTTTGTTACTACACGCAGGAAGGACCTCCATTGCTCTGCTGTCATTGGTAGCTGGTTTAGCACCAGAAGCAGAGCCCCCGGTCACTTCCTTCCTGAGCTCCTCCTCCTTCCTCTACAGTCTCCAACATTGTGGTGAGTGAATCTTGAAAAAGTATATATAATGGTTTGGATATTACAGAGCCCAGTTCCCTCAGTACCCCTAGATGTATTACATCTAGGGGTATCAGATATTGAAAGGGATTTGGGAGTACTTGTGGAATACCACCTACGTACCAGTTCTCAATGCCAAGCAGCTTCTGTGAAGGCAAATAAAATATTAGCATGCATTAAAAAGGGTATAGAAGCAAGGGAGGCAGATATAATTCTACCACTATACAAATCCCTAGTACGCTCTCATTATGGAATATGGATTTCAGAGGAGGGCAATAAAACAAATAAGGGGAATGGAGGGGTTATATTATGAAGAAAGACTAACCAAACTAAAATTATTTTCTATAGAAAAAAAGGCATCTAAGAGGGGACATGATTACCCTATATAAATACATCCAGGGTCAGTATAAATATTTGTCAAGTAAACTTTTTGTGCCAAGAGGTTTTCAATTGACAAGAGGACATCCGTTGAGGTTAGAGGAAGAAAGATTTCACATTAAAGAAAGAAAAATGGTTCTTCACAGTAAGGGTGGTTAATCTGTGGAATTCTCAACCAAAGGAGGTGGTGACAGCGGATTCAATAGTTAACTTTAAAACGTGATTTGATATATTTTTAAATAAAAAGGGCATTCAGGAATATCCTGGTTAATTAGCAAGGGAGTATTGATCCAGAGAGGAGTCCAATCGCCAGTATCTGGGGTCAGGAAGGAATTTATTGTTTCCCTTTTGAGACAACTGGTAAGATTCACAGTTTTTTTTTTTCTGTTTGCATTCTCTGGATCAAGTAACAAATAACATTTAATCTGCATATCGCAGATCAGAGGAGATTAAAAAAGGTTGAATATTATGTCATTTTTTAAAACTCAACTATGTAACTATGTAACTGTGTAACCAACCCATCACTTTTGAGCCTTTTTTTCTTCTCTTATTCTAAAAAATACAATAACCTCCACCAATACTATACTAAATACTATGCTTTGCCCGGCAGAAAACTGATCCACTCCAACAATTGTCTTAATTCCAAGACAAGCAGTTAGAACTGATAAAACGCCTAGGAAATGGATCACTAGCTCAGGCTTGATTGATGTCTGGTGCATCCACTATACTAGAAGAAAGGATTATACTTTTCTTTCCAGCTTACACAAAACATATTCTATCATAGATATTTTTCTAGTAGTTAAAAAAAATGTTATAAAATGATTAAGCCTTACATTAACATCATTACATGGTCAAACCATTCACATATTTCCATTGTCTTTAATGCAGACTTAAAATACCATTCTAGCCATTGGAAACAAAGCAATTCTTGTTTGATAAACCCAATGTATAAAGAGCAAGATGCCTCTCACCTCATTATTTCTTACTTAGTGAAGCAATAGATACATCCATAGTGACTCTTTTTTGCCACATATGGCAGTTATATGGGGTAGACCGATTAGCTTAGCCTCACATATTAAGAAATCCACAAAACAAGAACTTAATTTATATGCAAAATCATTAAAGCTAGAATCTAAATACAAACAAACCCCAAACACAAGCAGCCTTATTAAATTGTGATTTGGCCAATTGAATAGGGCTCTATATAAGCACAGAGCATATCTTTTTTACAGAAGTTTTTAGTTAGTGGACTTCTACCGAAAAGCAAGATCTTCACTAATTAAAAACTTCTGTAAAATAAAAAGGCACTGTGCTTATATACAGCCCTATTCAACTGGCAGAATCGCAATTTAATAAGGCTATTTTGCTACAAATTGTGGCTACTTGAAGAAACACCTACAATGTACAGAATATGCCATGAAACAAATTAACCAGAAATATTAAGAACAATGCCAGCCAATAGACCAAAGCATCAAACAGCAAAACATTAAATACAAAATATTTGAGAAGCAAAAAATAAGCCTAAAACAGATACACCTACATCGTTTATAATACGCTATAAAACAGACTAAACAGAAATTGTATGAAAATTTAATAAAGCTGACACAATGCCAGCCAATAGACTTAAGAAAGCAAACAGCAAAATATAAAATAACTATTCAAGAAGGAAAAAAATCATCCTCTGCTCCACCATGATGAAATAGAGCAAACTTTTAGAAACAATTATACAGCTTTAAATAATCACTCATCTGAACTTGTAGACAATCCTACTTTACAACAGTCAATACAAGATTTTCTAAAAAAAATCTAAACAGTCACTCATATCTCCTTTTACTGCAGAATAACTCTCTAAATTTATAGAACATTTAAAGACTTCAATGGCACCAGGTTCTGACTATACCAATGTGTACTATAAACACTTTGGCCCTCATTCTATTATCGGCCATAAATTGGCCGCAAAGCTGCGATTCCTTGCGGGCTCCCGTTACCTTGCAATTCAAATATACGGCGCCGCAAGACTATCCCCTTACGGCCGGCCGTATATCTTGCAATCGTCCGTAAGCTCAGAAATCTTTAAATGCAAAAGTTTTCAAGACGGCACTGTAAAGCTCTGTAAATGCTAGGGATCATAATGGGGGACATGAGGATTAATAGCAACCCCCTCTCAAGCTTGCACATCAGCCCAAATCCGAGATTACATTAACTGTTTATTTTCCGGCCACAGCGTGGGCGGGTCTGAGGTGCTCCAAGCCCTCTGGACTTTTTACATGGATATATGACATAAATTAAAAAAACATTTATTTTACGGATTTGAGTGTAGGGGAATGTTGTGCTATTAATGCTAACACCTACAATCACTTTATAGTCTCCTCAGGGTGCAGGATGACTTTATTATGGCTTTATTATGTGCTTATTTGTGTGCCTGCGGGACCTTTTTGCTGCAAGTAAGCTGCGGCTCGGTTTTAGACTTGCAGAGAGGTTTCCCGGAGCAATTGAATAGCAACCAGGATTTTCTTACGGCCAAAACTCTTGCGGCCGTTTAAGATCAAAGGCTTTCCTCTGGCGCGTGCGGCCGCAAGGGATAGCAAGGCGCCGGCAGCAAGCCTGCCAGAATCCCCGAATAGCTTGCGGCCGGTCCTTGCGGCCCCGCATCTCCTACGGCCGATAGTAGAATGAGGCCCTTTGCCTCTATATTTAATCATCATGAAAAAGGAGATTATTCTACCAGAAATGTTGACTGCAAATATAAGTCTAATCCACAAGGATGGTCGAGACCCACAGAAACAAGAAAAACTACAGACCAATCTCAATTCTGAACATATATCATACATTTGTTGGTAAATTAATAACTAACAGATTGAACCACCATCTAACATAGAATATCCACCCAGATAAAGAAGATTTGGTCTACAAGGCAAGATCAGGAAAATATAAGATAATATTGATCGTATCTGGCTCTTGAATAACAGAAAAGAACCTACACATTTTTCTTCTATTGATGCCAAAGAGGACTGCTATGGTCTATCGTATTTGAGATATTATCTGCTCAATGTTTTGCACACAATTTGACTGGTCAATACAATGACGAGGCAATACAATTTTAAGCCATGGCAATGCTGTTTGACACACAATGTAAAGCTTTTTCTACTCTGAGGACCTTAGGCGTTTATTGCGAGCCTCACTCTGAGCGCCTTTGGTGCTCATCGCATGGCTTGCAATGAGCGTTTTTGGTGCTCATAGCAAGCTGCTCAATTTGAAGCTATGGCAATGCTGTTTGACACACAATGTAAAGCTTTTTATACTCTGAGGACCTTCGGCGTTCATTGCGAGCCTCACGCTGAGCACCTTCGGCGCTCATCGCGTGGCTTGCAATGAGCGCCTTTGGCGCTCATATCAATCCGCTCCTCTTGTTTACTTTTGTTCCTATGAGCGCTTTGTGCTCTCCTGACAAAGACAGATATATATGTCAATTTTTTTATATAATTAATAATTAATTATTTACTTTAGAAAATAATAGACTTTACCTATTTGTAATTGATATATGCAGCAATGAATAGCCTGAAGAGCTAAGTATCTATTTCTATTTTCCTGCAGCATACAATGTACAGTTGTCCTGTTGCTGCTGTGAGGAGAAAGTGTCATCAATGTCCCAGCTGTGCATTAGAAATATGCTGCGTGCGCGAGGGCAAACCGTTGCATTAGTTATGTAAATCTCCATTTTAGATTTGTAGTGTTATTGTTGTAAAATTGCGTCGTTTGTCTATGTGCTACGCGGGTCTCGACCATTTTCCGTGTATTTTAGTACCTCGTACGTCCCAGGAAAAAGTCGTACGTGTCTGGTGGTGTTTTGTGCATTTCAGGGTTGTGTAGCCTTGTTTTTATTGTTTTTCGTCCGCCATTTTTTTCCTTGCTTAGGCGATTTAAAATTGTCTAAAATCATTAAATTGTACTTTAATTAGCGTGCAACCTTAGTGGCAGATGTCATGGCTGTCCCCCCATGCTCTGTGTGTTTTTTTTTTTTTTTCTTTTGTTGTATTTTTTTTTGTGTTGTATTTGAATGTACGCATTTCGTCCGTTAACCTTGTATGTTTGCAACCACGTATTATTTTTTTCTAAGTTCCGCGGATCATAATTAAAAGTTGTACGTCCTTGTTAGTGTTTTATGAGCTTCGGGGTCGTTGAGCCTCCTTTTCATTTTTTTCTGCCGCCATTTTTTTTCTTGCTTAGCCAATTTTGAAGTGGAGAAACTGCCTAAAAATTTAATTTGCATGCAACCTCACCCCCAGAGGTCCTGGCTGACCCCCGTGCTGTGTGTGATGTTTTTTAATAAAAAAAAATTTCCAAGTCCCGCAGCTTGTATTTTCTTTTGTGTAAGTCCGTAGTTCCTCTTTACGCGTTAGTGTTTTTTTTCTAAGTCCCGCAGATTCTATTTTTTTTTTCTAAGTCCCGCGGCATGTTTTTTTTTGCAAAGTCATGCTTTTCTGGGGTTTATTTGTCCCGGGAGTGAGGCGCCGTAGAGCCTCCACCTCTGCAAATGTGGCCACTTGCTTTGCGAGGGACCACATTTACGGCCTGCAATGAGCTTTTGGCTCATTGCAGCCGATGTTGGAGCCTCCACCTCTGCAAAAGCGGCCCCTCGCTTTGCGAGGGACGCAGTTCTGCGAGCTCACTTTGTGAGCTCGCAAAGCGTGATGATGATTCGCAGTTTGACAACTATTATATGTGACTAGCAAATTGCCCGTGACGGCCATGAAATTGGGAATGCTGTTTTAGACATAATGTAAAGTGTTTTTTAACGGGGTTGACCTTCGGCGTTCATTGCGTGGCTGTTGGGTGTTTTTTTTGTTTTGTTATTACAGATGCTTTTGCTGTCATTGTAAGGTTAGGGCTGATGTGCTTTTTGCGCTTATTGCAAGGCTGTCCCCTGGTGCATTTTGTATGGTATGAGCAGCGTTGGCATTGGTTGTGAGGCGCACAGTGAATGTCTTTTGTGTTTATTGCGATATTTTTTTTTTTTTGTGTATATGTATTTTTGTATGCCAATGAAATAATGAATACATTAATATACTTTGCCTATTTGTAAATTATATATGCAGGAAGCAATATGCTGAAGAGCTGACAATCTGTTTTGATGTTCCTGCAGCATACAATGTAGGTTTGCACTGTACTGGAGCAGAGGTGTAAGTGTGAGCATTGTGTGCAATGTGTAGTGTAAATAGGCTGCGTGCGCGAGGGGAAGCCGTTAGTGTAGCTGTGTACTTCCGCATTCTGTAGGTTAGTGTTGTGAAATGGCGGCGAATGTGTATGTGGTACGCGGGTGTGGATGATTTAGCGTCCTTACTAAAAGTGTATCTTTACCTCGTACAGCTTTTTTGAAAAGCTGTATGTGCTTGGTGTTGTTTTGCGGCTTTAGGGCCGTGTAGCCTCGTTTTCGTTTTTTTTGGTGGTCATTTCTTTTCTCGCTTAGGGGATTTTTGTGTGTCTAAACTCAGGAATTTGGACTTAAATTAAGGTGTAACTTCACTTGCAGAGGTCCTGGGTGCCCCCCCCCCCCCTCCTTTGGGTACACGTTTTATGTATTTTTTGTGTGTATTTATTGTGTTTTTAATGTTTTTAGGTGCGCGCAGTCCCGCTTCAGTCAGCAGAAAATATTTCCCACCTTCAAGAAGAACAATCCTACAAAAACTTTTTCATTGTTATTTTATACATCTTAAGTTGGTTCCCCAGCTATGTTCCCTCTCATTTTTTGGAGTCTGTGTGTGCTTACATTTCTGTTGTGCAAAATTTTCAGTGGACAAATGTGCAAAATCAGCAGGGGATCAAATACTTTTTTCCCTCACTGTATCTGATATCCTTTTCTTTTTTCTGTTCCTCCTTTTCCCTCCCCATTTGCCATTGAATATTGTATGCTGAAATATATTATAAAACTTAAAACAAGAGTGTATTCATGTTACTAAGAGACAGATAATTATATATTAAAAAGGAGATATTAATACAAAATCATTAAATGAAGAACATTATTTAATAGACCAAAGTGCATAGAAATTGTGGAGTAAGAATTGAGAATAATCTTGAAAAAATTATGTATATGAAAACCATTATCTTGTAAAAATTATGAACAATGTTTAAAATAAATCAATACAACAAAGAAAAATGGAAGCATGGAGCTGGATGGAATATAGTTGAAGTCCAAAGTTTTTCTGATTACATTTAGAAGGTTGTTCAGTTTAAGTTTTTTTATTATACTAATTTACAAAAACAAAATAAAGAATGACAGAGAAAAAGGATATCTGTAATTGAAAGAGTTATAGTTCTAGAATATGTCCTCAAGACTTAGTTGATCAGGGTGTGACTTCTTTATGATCTTACAGGCAAACAATGAACATAACCAAGAAATGGAAGCAGGTGTATAATATAGATTGTCTGCCATTTTCTATTTGATTTAGTCATTATGTGAAACAGACTCTTTGCTCAGTCACATCTTCTCATATCCAAAGAAAACACAGGTAAATAAATATCAGTGTAACTTAATGGCACCAAAAACCTTGTTGATTTTAACACACCATGACAATGATATAAATACAATACAATATATAAATATCTGCACAGTAAGAATTAGTCTGTGTATAATCCCAAGACCAGACGGGCTAGAAGGTAGTAGATTGACATTTTTTTCCTTGAACATGAAGTTTCTTATTTTCTGTTTGTGCTCACTTTCAGGTTTCAACATTATAGGTAAGTTACCATTTTCTTACTCGCAGTATTTTTTGGGAGCTGTCATTTTGTTGAGTTTTCTTTAATACTTATTAAACTAAAATCATGGACTGTTGTTCTTTAACAACTAACTAGAATCCATAGTGAGTAATAGATGATTTAAAGCAGTCAAAGAGAATATGGACTCTACTGGAACTAAACTATGGCATTAATTTATTTGGGATCACCTTCCCTGGACAATCTTTGAAGATTTACTCTTTCATAAACTAAAGTATAAACTATGTGGATTATACAATTATTACAGTCTTTAATTACAAATTAACTTTATTCAGAGATAATACTAACACAATTAAAATTTGGTAATATTACTTTGGTAATATTGACATTCTAGAAAATATTAGGAAATAAATATGAGTGCCTAACACTAATAATGATAATAAAAAAATTAAAAACGTACAAAAAATATATATATATATATTTATTTACATTGTGACAGCTACATAAATAAAAAACAATGAAAAATATTTAAAAGAAAAACTGTAGAATTACCCTTTGTTAAATCTCAAGGATGTATATACAGTTTATCCATCAATGGTGCCTACTATAGCAAACCCCTTCTTTCTATGTTTCTCATTGGTAGCCCAAAAACTTCTCATAAATGCAGTTTTTTGTCTTCTTTATACACAGAGTCCACTTGCACAACCATATCTGAATACAGGTATTAATATTAGGTTGTATCCATATTAGGTTGGGCAAGAAGACTGTGTATATATAGAGGACTGTATGTCCTATATGAATGGTTGGATGCTTAAGTTATAAATATATGTAAAATATTGCTTAACAGAAACTGAATAAAGAAACATATTAATATTATTAATATTATTGTTTATTTCTAACGGGCCAACATATTCCATGTCGCTATACAACATATTACCAGAGAGGAATTATTGTAGTGCCAATTTTTGAGTGGGAGCAAAATCACTAATGAAATGTCAAATTGATTCCAATGATATATATGAGAGATTGTGATACAGCTTGTGATATAGGAATCTGTCTGTATTTACATGGGATATAGTTTGTCCATAGTGAACTTCTCAGTGTGCTAGTCACAACAAGTGCATATTTGAAAGATTTTTCAGAAAAAATCTCAATTTTATCAAGACCTATAAATTGAGAAAATTAATTAAACATTATACATTTCTGAAAGATCAATGAATTCCAGTAAGAAAGACTAGAAAAAAATAAGATGGTCATATCATGTGTAGCCATCCTAGAAAATATTATCTTTATTTACTTTAATTAATTTTAAAAACATTCATTGTTTAGTGTGCCAAGTGCATGTAAGAAATCTTAATTTTATGAAGACTCATAAATTGAGAAAATTAATTAAACATTTTAAAAAAATGAATATTAATGGATTCCAGTAAAAAAGAATAGAACATAAATTAGATGATTATATGGAGCCTCATTCTATTACCGGCCGCAGCCGCTGCGGGGCCGCAAGGACCGGCCGCAAGCTTTCCGGCTATTCTATTCCCCTCCGGCCGGGGGTTCCGGCAGGCTTGCGGCCGGCGCCTTGCTATCTCTTGCGGCCGATCGCGCCGGAGGAAAGCCTTTGATCTAAAACGGCCGCAAGGAAATCGGCCGTAAGAAAAGCCTGGTTGCGATTCTATTGCTCCGGGAACCCTGTCTGCAAGGCTAAAAACGAGCCGCAGCTTACTTGCAGCAAACAGGTCCCGCTAGCACCAATTAAGCACATAAAATAGCTCAAATAAAGCCATCCTGTACTTTGCGGAGACTATAAAGTGATATTCGGTGTTAGAAAAAATAGCACATAATTACCCTATACTCAAATCCGTAAAATATTTTTTTTTTAATATACGTAAAATATACATGTAAAAAGTCCAGAGTGCTTGGAGCACCTCAGACACACCCACGCCGCAGCCGGAAAATAAACAGTTAATTTGAACTAGGGTTTGGGCTGATGTGCAAGCTTGAGAGTGGGTTACTTTTAATCCTCATGTCCCCCAATATGATCCCTAGCATTTACAGAGCTGTACAGTGCAGGCTTGAATTTATTTTTGAGTTTTTAGATTTCAGAGCTTACGGCCATTTTCAAGATATGCGGCCGGCCGTAAAAGGAGATCCTTGCGGGGCCGTATAATAGAATCGCGAGTTAACAGAACCCCCGCAAGGAATCGCAGCCTTACGGCCGATTTACGGCCGGTGATAGAATGAGGCCCATGGTGTTTAGCCATCTTCATAAAAAGATTTCAATGTACTTGGAGTTCAACACTGAATAAGCACCTGACAGTAACACATATTCCTCATCACATATATAGTTGTGGTACATGGGGGGAGAAGGTGCTCAGCGCTGGGCTCGCAATGAGCACCAAAGGTGCTCAGAGGAGCAAAAGCCTCACATTGTGTGACAAACAGTATTGCCAGCCTTACCATTTTATTCCTGTCATTTTTGACGGGCAATTTCCTAGTGAATAATTTTGATGAAATCTTGACACTTTAAAAAAAATCCTCTTCAAGAATTTTGCACAATTTATAATGCCATAAGTAATGAAGTAATACAATACTGTGACTCAAAAACTAACCAACATCTGTAATGAGAAGCCAAAGGAAAGCAAAAGGATCAAGTCCTATTTAAGTCTAAAAAAAGACTGAGTATAAAGACTTATTTTTTCATACACAGGTCTCTATTGTATTTTGAAGATGCTTTATTAATATCGGTATCTAAAACAAATATCCCTTTGGTTGTTTGATTTAGGAATTTAAGCCTCCAAATAAAAGTGTATTTATGAGAAGTTTTTGAACTACTAATGAGAAACATATTAGGAATAGGGGTTTGCTATTGTAGGCACCATTTTTGACCCCTTAGTGGTAACAACATTGATGGATAAGCTCTATACACTTCCTTGAGATTTAACAAAGGGTTATTCTACATTTTTCTTTAAATATTTTTGAATTTTTTAATTTGCGTGTTGCGGTCACAACATATATATTTTTCTAATTTTTTTGCCCACTTTTTTATATTATATCATTATAAAATTGTACATATCCAGCATAGAAAAAGTCAGGCATTACCAAATGCAAACAATACTATGGTATTTTTTAATGTAACTATACAACTTTGTGATTTAACAAGTTAATTCCAGTAAAAAATATATCCATATTGATAGTTTGGGCTTAAAACATGTCACAATGTATCTGGAAAATTAGATGACGTTGAGGTGAAAAAAATAGCATAGACAATGTTTACTAATGGAATTATTAACTGTATTAACAGCTGCAAATGGATGAAGAAAAATCTTTAAGCAGTTAAATAATTCTTATATATGAACTGGAGCCACCATTATGTTTTACAAATATTCCCTTCTTTAGCTGATGGTACTTTTTGCTTCTCCTGTAACCAACGTCACAATGGGACCTGCAAAGAAGAAAAGATTTCCTGTCCTAAGGACTCCAAGTGTATTACAGTCTCTGAAACATTTAGGACAAGTAAGTGTTAACACGTTTTAAGTTTGTCATGTGTTTTTACTAATGCATATTTTGTTTTATAGACCTTTTTGATAGTTATACATTTTATGATCTTAGGAAGACTGAAATATGAATACAGTATTTAATATATTCATATAAAATATTTTTTCTTTAAATGACATCTTAATCTCATGTGATCTTGTAACACCCGGTTATTAGAGTAATCAAGGTGAGGAGATAAGGTGGAGGTCCTGGGAAGTTTATAAGGGGGGGGGGGGGGGATCTCAGAGAGCTGATGGATCTGAAGGGTCTGTTATTATTTGTAGGAGTTTCAAAGACAAATTGTGCAAAATCATGTGAATAATTTATTTTGGTAAACAAGATCTCTACCACAAATGTGCAGTGTTGTAAAATAGTCTGCAATAAGAAAAAAAAGACAATATCGAGAGGAATACTTTGCTTTGCTCTGTGACTGGATACTAAGTGAGATGTTGAGAGGCTGAAGCCAAGGGTTTTACATAAATGTTTTTTTACAAGCATTTCTTATCGTAATTTTGTACACCATGCAGGTAGTGTGTGCGGCCTGGGGTATATGGAAAGAGGGAGCTGCCAGTTTAGGAGCAAAACCAACCTCAGTCTGTGCATAACTATCCTCAACATGCACCCAACAAGACCAAATGCTAAAGAATAGTAAACAATCTCAGGGGGAACTGTCCTTTCTCCTGGCCCTCAATTAGAGCATAAAAGGACTACTTGCTGTGTATCTTGTGATTGGGTTAGTTAAATACAGTCTAAAGGAAAAAGAAAAAGCAGTTTTTACCAAGTACGGTAATTTTTTTATTTTTTTATATTTTTAATAACCTTTACAGCTCACACTTTTCTTACAATAAATAAACATTGTATTGTTTAAAACACGCTTATTTATATTTCTGATACACTATCTGTAATTTCTATGTTCCATGAAGTATTAACATTTTCTATATACATTTTGGTTATATTTTCATGATTTTGTATAATAACAATTTATAATAAATAAATAGAAATTGGTAGACATAGTATTCTTATTGAATGAGGAAACCAATCATAATGCAAATGCAGTATTTCAAGATGTTGTGACGTTTTCAGGAAATATTGTAAAAACTCTGATGCCAGGGTAACATTGCACTGACATCTCTTACACCTACTTTATATTTTTCCTTTCTTTTTTTTCACAGATAGAACTAATCATCATTCATTTCATAAAGGTTGTGCCGGCGACTTCCCCTGTGATACACAGATCTACTCTTCTGCAAGTGGGGTATATTTTTCACAGAATATAGAATGCTGCTCCGGGAATTGCTGCAATGCCGGGAAGTTTAATGGTACGTAATGATCACATATACATCACTAAAATACCACTGAACTGGCGTATTTATAGAACACTATTTTGACTTTGGCGTCACAGTTTAAAATATTTCAACCTTTAATGAATACCTATTGTTTTCATCTTTTCTCTTAATGATGGTAGACCCTTTTTGTATAAGGATCAGAAACTAGAAAGGAATGGAAGAAACTATTATTTTTATTAAAAACTTCCTTTAAAAAAAGACATAAAGACATAACAATGAATTTACTGATTCAGTACATTGTTAATAAACTTCTTTTTCAATGTCTTAACTCATATAATTTTGAATATGAGTATTAAATAATCACATTTGATCAGAGAAACCCAAGACACCGGGGTATGTCCAAAGGGATTGAAAAAAAAAAAAATGAACAGGCTGTGTGTGGCCTGTCTGTCTATGTGTGTACATATGTGCATCTGTTTTGTTTTCGGAATTAGAACAAGTAAGAAGTAATATTGGTTATTGTTGGCCTTTGTACCTATTGAACAATAATTGTGTATACAAATATGATCATTAAAGTCAACATTAATCAATATTCCACTTTATAACATATTTTCTGTATTTGTACATTATTAAAATAAAGGGATTACCTTACTAATGTTCTAGTCTTTCCATTTCTCACTACAGATGCAGCAAATCTCATAGTAACAGACCTCCTATGATAGTAAGACCTCCATCTTGCTAATGATCAGATTTATCTGATACACGGGCCTGCACATTACTGTGTATTTCATTTCCCTGTGAAATGTCACAAATGACAGAGCCCTCACCAGTCACATTATGTGGGCACATTATATACCTGGGAGCGAGTGCGCATGGGTCCAGGTCACTGATAAATCTGCAGTATTAGTAAGATAGGGGACTATCTATAAAAGGACGTCTGTTAATAACAATATGTTGCTCCTATAGAGAACCAAAAGTATGCTCCTAAAATAAAATGCTAAAATATGAGTAAGTTACATAGTTACAGAGGGCCTCATTCTATTATCGGCCGTAAAATGGCCGCAAAGCTGCGATTCCTTGCGGCTCTCTTACGGCCCCGTGTAGAGCTACTTCTACCTTGCAATTTAAATGGACGGCGCCGCAAGGACATCCCCCTTCCGGCCAGCCGCATATCATGCAAACGGCCGCAAGCTTTTTTCCATCGCCCATAGATCTTGTTTTCCGGCCGCAAAGTCAGAAAACTGTAAATGCAAATATAAATTCAAGATGGCACTGTAAAGCTCTGTAAATGCTAGGCATCATAATGGGGGACATGAGGATTAATAGCAACACCCTCTCAAGCTTGCACATCGCCCAAATCCGATATATCATTTACGGTTTATTTTCCGTCCCGCAGCCTGGGCCGGTCTGAGGTGCTCCAAGCCCTCGGGACTTTGTCCATGGATACTTGACATGAATTAAAATAAAAATTATTTTCAGATTTGAGTGTAGGGGAATGTTGTGCTATGAATGCTAACACCTACAATCACTTTATCGTCTCATCAGAGTGAAGGATGCCTTTATTATGTGCTTAATTGTGTGCTTGCGGGACCTTTTTGGTGCCAGTAAGCTGCCACTCGGTTTTAGCCTGGCAGAGAGGGTTCCCGTAGCAATTGAATAGCAACCGTAAACTCTTGCGGCCGTGTAAGATCAAAGGCTTTCATGCTGCGCGTGCAGCCGCAAGGGATAACAGTGCGCCGGCTGCAAGCCTGCTGGAGTCCTCGGCCGCAAGGGAATAGAATAGGCAAATAGCCTGCGGCCGGTCCTTGCGGCCACGCATCTCCTACGCCGTTAATAGAATGAGGCCCATAGTATTTAAGGTTGAAAAAAGACTTTCAGTCCATCAAGTTCAACCTTTTAAGATCTCCTCTGATCTGCAATATGCAGATTAATTATTAATCAATTATTTATTTATTTATTTATTTTTAATTATTAATTAATCCAGAGGAAGGCAAACAGAAAAAAAAAAACCCAAGCAAGACATAGCCAATCGTCTCAAAGGAAAAAAAAATAAAAAATCCTTCTTGACCCCAGATACTGGCGTTCGGATTTCTCCCTGGATGAGTACTGGCTCTCTAATTATCCATGATAACCCTGAATTCCCTTTTTAATTAGAAATAAATCCAGTCCCCTTTAAAAGTTATCTATCGAATCCGCCGTCACCACCTCCCTTGGTAGATAATTCCACAGATTAACCACCCTTACTGTGAAGAACCCTTTTCTTTTTTTAAGGTGGAATCTTTTTACTTCTAACCTCAAGGGATGTCTTCTTGTCAGTTGAAAACCTTTTGGCACAAAAAGCTCCCTTGACAAATCTTTATACTGACCCTGGATGTATTTATATAAGGTAATCATATCTCCTCTTAAACGCCTTTTTTCTAGAGAAAATAAGTTTAATTTGGTTAGACTTTCTTCATAACTTAGCCCCTCCATTCTCCTTATTAGTTTTGTTGCCCTCCTCTGCACCTTTTCCAGCTCTAAAATGTCCTTTTTATGAAGTGGTGCCCAAAATTGTACTCCATATTCCAAATGAGGGCGTACTAGATATTTGTAAAGTGGCAGAATTATATTTGCTTCCCTTGCTTCTATACCCTTCTTAATACATGCTAATATTTTACTTGCCTTTGCAGCTGCTGCTTGGCATTGAGCACTGTTACCTAGGCGTTTGTACACAAGCACTCCCAAATCCCTTTCAATATCTGATACACCTAGATTTGCTCCATTAAGATTATAAATTGCACGGCTATTTTTCCTTCCCAGATGCATAATGTTACATTTATTCATATTAAATGTCATCTGCCATTTAGATGCCCATTCCTCAATTTTATGTAAATCCCTTTGGAGGGAAAGCACAGAATTATCTGATTTAATTACCTTGCACAACTTTGTGTCTTCAGCGAAAATGGAGACACCACACTCCAATCCTACCTCTAAGTCATTAATAAATATGTTAAAAAGGAGAGGACCTAATACTGAACCCTAAGGAACCCCACTTACCACATTAGTCCAATCGGAGTATGTTCCATATACAACAACCCTTTGCTTCCTGTCTTTTAGCCAGCTCTCAATCCATGAGCAGATATTTACTGCAATTCATGTATCTCTTAGTCTGCACAATAGTCTCCCATATGGCACTGTATCAAAAGTTGTGTTATCCATTTATTTTATTAATGGAACAAACAATATACCTGAATAGAGCCTTTTAAATGACATATATAGCACAATACTAATATTTCAGAGCCGAAAAAATGAAAGGCTGTATATAACAAAAAAATAATTTATGACCTTAAAGAAATAAGATCTAAACTAAATAAGATCACCACAATCAGTAGATATCAACAGTCACTATTGAAGGCCATGCAGATAAAGATGTGAATCAGTAATCCTTATGCTACTATAGCTGTAATCCTAGGGTTACTGAAATGTACTTATACATTGATCTGTCCCCAGACAGCTTTTTCAGCCAATCACAAGCCGCCAATGCCAATTTCCTCCCGGAAACGACTCCGGGAGGTTCATTAGCGTCGGGGAGGTCTGCCAGTGCAGACCTCCGTTAGTTTTTTTTTTTTTTTTTTTTTTTAGAGCGCGGATGGTTCCGCGGCCCAGCCGGGGCTGAAGGAGAGAAGGCCGGGGACATCGCGGGGAGGTAAGTTAAATGTATATTTAGATGTTTATATGTGTATTTTATTTATTGTTTATATATTGTATTAATGTATTCATGTATTGTGTTTTTTTTTTTAACAGGGCCGCCCCGGAAGAGCTAAACAGTGACGGGACATGCTGTAAAGGTGAGTATATTATTTAGAATGTATAGAATGTTTATTTATTGGATGTTAATGTTTTGTACTTTTTGTTTGACCCATAGGTTAGTGATCTGAAGCAACATCTTAAAGGTAAGTGGTCTTAATTTATTGATTTTAGCTTAGAATTAGGGTCTGTGTAGTTAGGACTGTAATTATTTTATTTTATTTTAGAATAAGGGTCTGTGTATGTAGTTAGGACTGTAATTATTTTATTTTATTTTAGAATAAGGGTCTGTGTATGTAGTTAGGATTTTTTGTATATTAGATAGATAGGGGGATGTATTTGATATAGTTAGGATTTATTTTAAATTAAATAGATTGTATGTTAGATAGATAGGGGGTATTTGATTTGGACTATATGTAATATATTATATGTAATATATTATATGTAATGTCATGTATTGTATGTAATGTATGTAATGTATTATATTTAATATATTATATTTAATATATTATATGTAATATATTATATTTAATATATTATATGTAATGTCATGTATTGTATGTAATGTATGTAATGTATTATATGTATGTATTGTATTGTGTTTATCTGTCTTTCCTTTTCAGGTGTGTAATTTTTTTATTTTCTGTAGTGGGGGTGGGGTTGTAATGTATTTTTTTTGTTTTCTGTAGTGGGGGGTGGGGTTGTAATTTGTTTTTTTTGTTTTCTGTAGTGGGGGGTGGGGTTGTAATTTGTTTTTTTTTCTGTACTGTAGGTTTTTTTGTTTTCTGTGCTGTAGGTTTTTTGTTTTTTGTAATTAGAGTGTTGGGGAGTGTTTATTAGGGGGTAGGCAGTGTAGGTAGGTAGTGTAAGTGTTAATAGATTAGTGTAGAGGGGGGTTAGTTTAGATTAAATGGTTTATTGTGGGTTATAGTGTAGTGTTTGTAGTTAGTGTCATGATGGTCCTTGAGGACCGTCATGGCACTTATGTGGTTAATGTTGGGTTGTAACAGGCCCATAATGGTAATAATATACCATTATGGGACTGATGGGGGTTAAATAGAGCCTTATGGTGGTCTGTATTGACCATCATGAGTTAATGGGTTAATTTAGGCCTTATGGTGGTCTGTATTGACCACCATGAGTTAATGGGTTAATTTAGGCCTTATGGTGGTCTGTATTGACCACCATGAGTTAATGGGTTAATTTAGGCCTTATGGTGGTCTGTATTGACCATCATGAGTTAATGGGTTAATTTAGGCCTTATGGTGGTCTGTATTGACCATCATGAGTTAATGGGTTAATTTAGGCCTTATGGTGGTCTGTATTGACCATCATGAGTTAATGGGTTAATTTAGGCCTTATGGTGGTCTGTATTGACCATCATGAGTTAATGGGTTAATTTAGGCCTTATGGTGGTCTGTATTGACCATCATGAGTTAATGGGTTAATTTAGGCCTTATGGTGGTCTGTATTGACCACCATGAGTTAATGGGTTAATTTAGGCCTTATGGTGGTCTGTATTGACCACCATGAGTTAATGGGGTAAATATAGTTGCCTGGGGTTACTATTTTTAGTGCGAGTCCTTTCAGGACCTTTACGGTCCTTTGAGGACCCGCGAGGCTGGAAATTTAAAATTGAATTGCAGCAGGGTCACATTCGGTGCCGATCGGGGACCCCCACTGCAGGGGGTTTATATGGGCCACTTCGGGGGTCCCGATGGGGACCCCCAGCATAGAGGGGGGTTAATTTTAAGTGCCGCGGCCGGGATTGGGGAATAGTGTGCCGCGGCCCCTTTAAGGAGCCGCGGCAGGGAATTTAAAAGTTTTAAATGCAGCGGGGGCCTGATCGGTGCCGATCGGGGACCCCCGCTGCAGGGGGTTTATATGGGGACACTTCGGGGGTCCCGATGGGGACCCCCAGCATAGAGGGGGGTTAATTTTAAGTGCCGCGGCCGGGATTGGGTAATAGTGTGCCGCGGCCCCTTTAAGGAGCCGCGGCGGGGAATTTAAAAGTTTTAAATGCAGCGGGGGCCTGATCGGTGCCGATCGGGGACCCCTGCTGCAAGGGGTTAATGTGTGGGGGCTGCGGGGGTTCCTATGGACCCCTGCAGCAAGGTGTTTATGTGATGACACTTCGGGGGTCCCGACGGGGCCCCCCTCATTGAGGGGGGGTTAATTTTAGGTGCCTGGGGGAGTTTTGGAGTACCCCCACGGCAGGGCTTATGTGGTAGACTGCCGCGGAGGTCCCTTTTAGGACCCCCGCAGCATTTGATGAGGAGTGGGAGCCTGCGATATCATCTCGCAGGCTGTCACTCCTCATGTACATTTACGCAGAGTAGATACGTACGGCCCTGCTGCGTAGCTCATACGTTGCTCGCAGCAGGGCTAATTTTATAGCATTGTAAGTTAGAGAAACTTTGCAGTACGTAGGGCTTAAGTAGAAGCCTCTTATTTACGAGGCTGGAATTTAATGAGGCCCTGTGTTTATTTTTATATAACATAGCATTATAAACAATAAGACTGTCTTATTACATAGATTATCCATTTATAATGTTTCACATTCCCCAGTTAAGAAAATATCAAAATATTATGAAATGTATATTTTCTTTAAAGACACAAGAGGAGATATGTACATATGCATTACTTCTGTCTGGAGATTTTTAAAACAAAATTTCCACCCGAAAATAGACTTCTGTAATTTCTTATTTCCATTCTCAGTAGCCCCCTGAACAGGCCAGACTTCGTGGATTGCTTTTAACGGAAATAACACTGTTACTTGATACGAGTAACCATAAAGCAAGTCATGTTTAAGAGAGATTTGCATGGAAATAACACAGAACCTTCAACAATACCCACCAAAAACATGAGTACTTTAGGCGCCACCAGCAACGCAAAATCAAAAATCAAACACTGGAAGAATATGCCAAAATGTAATTCACATAATCCCAAAAAGGTGTAAAATACTAATCTGGCTAGGACCTCAAGGGGTACCTCCTACCTGGAAGGCTGCATAACCCCAAGATATGTCTGTTTACCTAAATATGTAGCTAGACTAATCACCTGTGGGATTAAAACAAAGTAAACAAATCCCCTAAAACAGGGTTTGAAAAAAATGCTATACTTGCTGTATTTGAATAATTAAAACGCACCCAGAGAGGCAGCAAGCTTGTTAATTAGATCTTGGCATATTCTTTCAGTGTTTGACCCCCAATTTCATATCAGTAGTGACACTAAGCATTCACAATTTTAACTTATTTTACGAAAGGTTATATCTTGCTTCCAAAAAAGTCTCTCTTGAAGTACATTATTGGCACAGCGTTCAGCACCAGGAAATAAATTTAGATAAATATCACACTTCTATCAGAGGTACAAGAATGCATTCTTACAAGGTCGGCTTCACTTATAAAAAAAAAGTTGTTTTTTTAAATAAAAGACACTGCAAAAGTTATTTGTTTTATAGTGGACAATAACATTTTTAGTGTTGGATAATTACAGTGCCCCTTTAAAGGTTAAGTGTAAGCACTCTTCACGCCAAATACATTTTTTAGTTTACAAATATTTAAACACAAAAGTACAAATAGCAGCAAATCTTTAATCAGAAATAATTTTTAAAAACATAATCCACCTCATCAGACGCGACTGCTACAACCCTCCCCACTTCTCCCATTGTACAAAGTCCTAAATCCTGCCGAAAGTAAGCCGAAAGACCTAACCTCAGTATACATTGTTCAGCTTAAAAAGTCTGAGTTGAAATCATTCAGCTCCCTTTCAGCAGTGCCCAGGATAATGAGAAATGGGGAGAGGCACTGCAGTGGTAACCAATGAGGCAAACTATGTTTCCAAATTATATTTTCTGGCTATAGCTTTAGTTTGCTGCTGTTTGCACATTTATTTTATTTTTAATGTTAATTAATACCATTAATTAATGAACAACATTGTTAATACCTAACACAACTAGGTTCAACATGAAAAGTGCCTACACTGGCCCAATAAGGCTTATTGAATTAATGATGATGCATATTTATACTACAAATGGTTATAAATGTATTATATTACCATAAATGTTATTTACCTTTGCACATATTCTTATAATAGCTCACTAAATTGTGCATAAAAACTTAAAATGTGTGATTTTTTTTTAACTCCTCAACATTGTAGTATAGTTTAAATTGCAATTGGATTAGTTGCATAAATTCGATTAGTTAATTTAATATGCATCTGAATACAAATACTTTTACATACAAATGTATTTATGGATATTAGAACGAACATATTTGGAAACTGAATTATTATTCCAATTTCAGATTCTAGTAACATGAAATAAATGTCCCCAAAATTAAGAAAGGATACAAAAACTTTTAATACACTGGTCATGAATACATTAGACGTCCCTGAGCATCATTATTAAACAATAAAATTAACTAAAAATAAGATACTTTAAATATTACATAAAAACATTTACACATACCTTTATGTTGCTTTAAATGTTTATTAACTGTTAAAATACCTCAGAATGGTCTTTAAACATGCATAAAAGAGCAGCTATCACTTTGAAAATGTATATTTTGTGTGCTATCAAGTTGTGGTATCTGAGTAGAGGGGTGGATCATTAATCTTTTGTAGTAGACCTTTTCAATGCCTTTGAAGTTGAGACATTATATATCTGTAAATATAATATATTGCAAAATGAGTTTATAAAGTGGCTTCTCTTGGCCAAAACTACCCACAAAATTCACTCACCAATTTTTGGTAATTGTGCAGAAACATTGTTGGAAACTTAATTGAACATCATATATGGTTTATACATTAGTTTTAAATAAAAAGTGCATGAGACAAAAAAAAGAGGACTGCGAAGTATTATCAATATTCTTGTTCAGATAAAAGCTATTAGTGAAATATGTAAATTGGGAAAATTAATCCAGAATGGACTAAGTTAAATATGCAGTGATAAATATTAATTACTGTGTAAGTGCAGAGAAAGTCAAAATAAAAAAATATAAAAGTTTGTGTAAAAATCCAAACTGATCAGTTGCCATAAATCTGCATACACAAATAATCCATATTTGAGTATCAGCACCATGTTGTTTGTCAAAAATGTAAAGTCCAATGCATCATAGGCACTTAGCAGCAACGGGTCTGAGACACACATTAAAAGTTATAGATTCAATACAGCAGAATCAGTACAGATCAGTCATTTAAATATACATAAATGAGCCCATATAAAGAAAAACTCTGCTTACTAAACCTGATTTAAAGCAACATTTGTACAATATACCCCACCTCTATGAGATCTTACAGACATATAAAAATAATCTACTTAAAAACTGAATTATTTCCTGCCTTCCACTTTGCCAGTTACTTTAGTTAAAAACACAGTGCAATTTGCTGAAGCTATCTCAAATATAGCTATACACATATAGGCCATAAAATGAAAAAAAAAAATATATATATATATATTGTAAATTAATCATTTTTTTTTGTTAGTTGTGGTCTTGATCCAATTGTAGTGATGTCGCGAACATCAAATTTTCGGTTCGCCAACAGCGGACACGAACTTCCATCAAATGTTCGCGAACGGGCGAACCCGGCGAACCGCCATAGACTTCAATGGGCAGGCGAATTTCAAAACCCACAGGGACTCTTTCTGGCCACAATAGTGATGGTAAAGTTGTTTCAAGGGGACTAACACCTGGACTGTGGCATGCCGGAGGGGGATCCATGGCAAAACTCCCACGGAAAATTACATAGTTGATGCAGAGTCTGGTTTTAAGCCATAAAGGGCATAAATCACCTAACATTCCTAAATTGTTTGGAATAACATGCTTTAAAACATCAGGTATGATGTTGTATCGATCAGGTAGTGTAAGGGTTACACCCGCTTCACAGTTACAGACCAATCTCCCCGTTTAATGCACCGCAAACAACCGCAAACAGTCCCTTTGCACAACCGCAAACTCCCCATTTGCACAAGGTTGGATACCAAGCTAGCCATGTCCCGTTCCTTGTCCTCACTGATGTCATTGAAGGTCTCTTCCTCCACCCAGCCACCAAGGGTCCCCGAAAGGTGACAATAAGCCCCCTGGGACGCCTGCTGTGTTTGGTCTTCCACCTCCTCAAAGCCACCTTCCTCCTCTGACTCCTCTTCTTCAGACTCTCAGAGTCTGGGGGCTTCCACTGCCCAGCATGGAAGATTATACACAGGTCAGAGTCTGGGGGCTTCCACTGCACAGCATGGAAGATTATACGCGTTGCCTCTGTCTGTGTTATTATAAGGTGTGTACTGTTAAGTAGTACTATTCCTATCGGTTTAATCCCTGTTACGTCCACTATCAGGGGACGTGTATATGGCATGGATTTTTGGAAGCGGGAGATGGAAAAAGATGCTTGGTCGGTCCTCCCACTTCGAATTTGGGGCACTGCGCGTGCAATCTAAGGTGCCACCAGATATGAGTGTCACTGTGCACTGGCAAAAGTTGACAGAGTAGATGCAATAGTCTTCACACACACGCCTGTAGGCAGGCAATTGCTATTCAATCTATTACAGTCAAAAAAGTGTTGTTTTATGTCACTGAGCACAATATAAGCTGTGAGCCTGACACAGGCAGGCAACTGAAATTAGATTACAGGAAAAAAATGGTTGTTTTCAATGTATGTTACACCACCAGGTATTAGAAGTGAAAATAAGCACAATATAAGCTGTTAGGTGTTAGCCTGTCACACACACACGCTGGCAGGCATGCATAGATTACACAAAAAATATATATAAAATAAAATAAATGATGTTCAAAGTTTCCTCATTGATAAAGTATAGGGGGCGAACCGAAAAGCGCATGTGTTCGCCGTTCATGGCGGACGCAAACATGCGAAAATCCCCGCAAATAGTACTCCGGCGAACTGTTCGGGACATCACTATCCAATTGTAGATTTTATTTCAACGTGACACTCAGAACACCTGTTCTTATCTCTAAGAACCTGAAGTCATGGTTTATGAGGTAGTCAATGACAGCTGGTTTAATGCGTGCAAATCCTCCTTGGCTATGGTTTCCTCTTCCCGTAATCACAGAGAGATATGGTTTACCACCATTTTGCTTGTATTCATCCATCTTGTCTTGAAGCACCTGTTTAAATTGTTTTGTAGCTTCATCAACATGGAGGCCGTGTAAATCTAATATGTTCTCTGGCAGAAGATACTCATTAGCTCTCTGGACTATTTGCAGAGCTGCTCTGTCATTTTCCTCTTTCATCTTTTGACCATGAAAATACCCCTGATGTGCACAATAGGTTGCAGCCTGGTTCATACCCCTGTTGTGAGCTTCCTCTGCTTTCCTGAAGCTTTCTTGCTGCTTTTTTTTGATAAAGGAAATATTCTGCCCTGAAGTCATCGTAATCTGGGCAATCAAAATCCTGGAAGGCTCCCTGACCAAGCATATCTTTGTCGACTTTCAATTTCTTTATTTCTTTATACTTTTCAGAAACAGGGATTATTGAGTGTTTAAGATCTGTAGCTGTTACATTTTGCATAGGGTCAGCTTCAAGAACAGAACACACAAACTGCTTAGTCTTCTCAAGAGAGTAGTTGTTTTCCATAAAAGTTTCAATGAGCAGTTTTTGTTCTATATAAGGAAACATTTTAAACAGCTACTTCTCCTTCAGTTTTTCTGCCCAGTTCTTTCTGAGAGGAGATCTCTTCAGATTTTCTTGCTCCTGTAATGCAATTTCCTCTGACATGATTTGTCGTAATGACACCTTCTTAGTTTTTGTATTCCACTGGTCCATGAAGGGCAGTTTTTCGCGATGTAGTCTTTCGCTATGTAATGATCCAGTTGAAAGTCTTCAGAGGGTTTAGTATCTCCAAAAAGGAGCTGGTATAATAGTATTTCTTGCTTATCCCTTTCCATAACAGATTCTTTCCATCTCTTATGAATCGCTTTAGCCAGATTCAAATCTATACAAACCACACAATCCTCGATAGTTAGTGATCCTGGGTGGATTCCAACTGGGCCAACTAATTCACTGAGCTGAAATGCAAGTTCTGGAGTTAAGGACAATTCCAGATGATCAAAGTGTAGGGACTGTTTGGGCAGGTATCTAGAGTAACTTTTTATCATTTTGTCCTCCTTATCGGCAACAGTTTTTTTTCATCTTTTTCATCCTGAAGTTTAATATTTAAGGACCTATCTGTGTCAGTGTTATGAATTTCCTGGTTATCATCTGCGTCTAAAACACTGCTCACTATAGTGTTAAAATCCAAATCAGATTTGTTTAATGTCTCCTCATCTAGATCAGAAGCCTGAAATGCAGATATGAGTTGGATTTCTACTGCTATTTTCTGATTAACCTCAGATTGGTTTATTTTTTTCTCATCTGTGATGGGCGAAGAAATTATATTTCTTAAGTCATCTGCAATATCAAAAGGTACTATATTTATCAGGTTACACTTTTCGTCCAATGTTTGTACTTGGTCTGTTTGTTCACTGAATATGTAACCATCTGCTGGTATATATGTGCTAGTTTGTCCACAAACTTCCAAATCTTCATCTAGATGACAACATCTTTCTAAATGTGCAGGTGCAATTTCCCCAGTTATCTTTAATTCCTCTACTTCACAGTCATCCTCTCTATAGAACTTCTCTCCAGAATCTAGAAGCAAAGTTGTTGCCCAAACAATGTCAAAACGATTATTCAATACATCAAATGAAACAGACCTAAAGAGCTTGCAGAGAATATTTAGGCTATCTTGTGCTTTTATCGTGTATAACTCTATAAGCTATAGTTTCAAATCTTTCAGATCTTCCAGTAAGAACTGTTGTTGAGTCTGAGATATTCATGTTATTCTTCTCTATTCTCCACGCTAAGGCAAACTCATGAGGCTCTGTCTGTGCACATTTACTGGTCTCAAAATAGGAGTTTTCAGTTTCCTGTGCTTGACATGTAGATTGATCTTCCTTGCTTTCAAAAGAGCTGTTTCTGAAAGTTAGTGCTAATTTGCATTGTCTAGATTTTTTCTTGGTTGACTCACAAGTTAACGTTTCATTGTTCTGATTTGATATTTCTGTGTTTTGCATATTTTCAATAACCTTATCCTCTCCATGCAGAACTTCAGAAGAGTCATTAACTCTCTTTAAGTCATCTTGGCTTTCTCGCTTTGGTTTGTCTTCATCATTTTGGAAGCTTTCTAGCAGGGTACTTACTTCTTTTTCTAATTCTAATATATTTGTTTGGCTAAACTGATTTGAATTTTCACTATCCACTATCACCCACTGGTTCTGCAATAACAGAATTATCAAGTTCTTCATTAAATTCCAGTAATAGGAAGTCCTGTTTACTAGTTTCACTTTCCTGTGAATTGTCCTTTTCACCAATATGCTGGGTAGGTGTTTCAAACATTACACTGCGCTCCATTTTATTTGCCTTGCCCTCCTTCCTATTTTGAGGTGCCCTTTGATTCATGGTCTGTTCTACTGGCCAATTTCCTACAAAATGTAGTAATTCAGGGTGTTTTCTTCTGGCTGCAATGACAGACCATCAAAGATCAAACTGTCTTTATATGTATTTTATTTTTCAAGGGAAGCTTGACTTAAACCTGGACTTAATATATCCCTCCCAGGTGAAATTAAACAATCACGACTTTCAGCCACATCAGTAAAAGTTTCATATTTTGCAGTATCAGGATCTGAAACACTTTCGCTCTCCGATTCCCCTGTGAATGAACCTTCAGTAACATCTGTTTACAAATCTGATGGTCAGATGCTGTTCTGTCCATCTGAATCCCCCATTTTCTTTCTTGACTATGTACAACCTTGTGCTCCTTCTGTGGCAAATTTAAAATTGAGCTAACACTAACAGACTATTCATAATGTTCCAGCATACTTGCAATCTTCTCTCTGTTCACTCCATAATTTTTCTTTTCAAGTTATTTGGGGTTAAACTTCCACCGTGTATAAGGTTTGCAAAACACTACTTTATATTTATGTTGGACAGCTAGAGACCCATCCTTTCAAATTGGTATTCTAAATTATAATAGGTGAGAGACCCTTCTCAAAGGCTTCTTTGGCTCTTTTATGATTCCACTTATGAGCTTCTCCTAAGCAGTTTAGGTCATAATAAAACTGCCCATCTTTTCTAAAGTAATCATCAGTACTTGGGAAACATCCAACTGGGTTATACTGTAGCATTTGTCTTGCTAATGGTGTTTTTCCAGATACAGGGGCACCTCTCAACAGCATGAGCACTACTCCTTCAAAGTGAGTAATGATTTTTGGATTCAGGGGAAAGATTATAGGAGCAGGTGGAGTTGTCTGTATGGGTGTAGGTTCAGGGCTAACTTTGGGTTTTGGCTTTTCAACATTCTTTGCAACATAAGAAATGTGGCTAATATTCAAGCTACATGCAGGAACAGAGGGATTCAAGCACAGGCCTCCAAAGCCTCTTCCAGCAGCAGGAAGTTTCCATGGCAGTGGACTAGTAACAACTGGGGTTAAAATCTAGGCAATTGACTTTGTACTGGATAAAATGGAGAGGCTAAAGGATTCCACATTGGTTGAGATAATAAAGAACCATTTGTCAATATAATTTTTGAGCAAATATCTTCAACATTTGATGGTTCATCTGGTGCTTGTTCTACAAGTGTGGATTTCTCTGAACCTGGATTATAACCAAGAGTTGATAATATAGTATCAAAACCTGATTTTTCAGTTGTATCCACACCTTCATCTTTAGCTGTGTTAGATAGTTCCAGAAGATAATCCATTATAACGTCAACCTCCTTATATTCAGAGAGTACCATTTCAACCAGTGCAGGATCCAAGCTGGGGAACATATCACACATACTGCTGAGAAGTCCTTCATTGTTGTTATTACTCATTGTCTGAGGCATGGACTGTTTGGATGACGATGGTGGTGGATTCGGCCAAATGACTGATAGAGTAGTGGAAGGCTTTCTTATCGGACTAACAAATGTGGTCTTTCTTTTCCTTGGCATTTCAGTTTCTCTGAGAATCAAGTCTTACCTAATTTCCATTATGAGAATAAACAAGCAAAAAATGCCGAGCCAGCAACCACCGCTACCCGATAACGAGGGCGTCACGTGCCGAACAGAATCCCCCCCCCCACATTTTTGATTGCCACAAAATGTTATTATACTTTTTACCTACTTAAACACTACTTTATAGTGCGGAAGGATATACCTCTAATTAACCACACTGTGGCTGTGAGAGTTTGATCAACATATAGATTTATGCTACACGTTGCTCATGTCTTCACTTTGTTTTTAATATATTCTTTTGTTTTATCTGGTGCTTATAAGTACATTTCAGTAACCCTAGGATTACAGCTATATTCGCACATGAAGATTACTGATTTATATATTTATCTGTACGGCCTTCCATAGTGGATATATACTGTATTTCAGTGACTGTTGATATCTACTGTTTGTGGTGATCTTATTTAGTTTAGATCTTATTTCTTTAAGGTCATAAATAATTTTTTATTATATATAGCCTTTACATTTTTCGGCTCTGAAATATTAGTATTGTGCTATATACGTCATTTATAAGGCTCTATTCAGTTATATTGTTACTTATCCTCTGGAGAAGCTTACATAGGTTTTTTTTATTTATTGTTGATTAGTACTAGAATACCAAAGGATTTCTTAATTAAAGCAGAGTTTTTTATTTTAATATATTATTTTATTAATGGATCAATAATGAAAATATGTTAGAGTAGAGCATTGATTACATTTTTCTGACTCCGCCCATACGGATTATCTATTCAATAGAACCTTCATATTTGTTTCAAATTAATAGCATATTAATATTACAGATGTTTTTTTAAGATTTAGGCTTATATAAAAGCCTGTGTTTATAATTTGTGCCATAATGTGTTTGTTTATTATTCTATACTAGTGACCCCTGAGGACAGTGAAGCCCCCAATGGAAGAGTATGTCCATCCTGCTTTCAACTCGGTTTTGAGGAATGTAACGCCACTGAAGTCAGGATGTGCAGAGGGTCTCGGAATAAATGTTTTCATTACATTGGGAGAGGAAGAAATGAAGGTAAACATTTTCAGTTTTTCAAATAAGAAGGTAAATTGTTTTTCAGTCAGTAGAAAATAAATGTATTATCTACAGTATAATCAGCATAATACAATTATACCGATTGCTAACATAAGACATTTTTATTACAGATGGTAAAGAAATTGACTACAGTATGAAATCATGTACATCACCTCGGATATGTGAAATAGGAGTTAGCATATCACTTGGCTTTGATGAAGTTTTCCACTATATTTTCAATTGTACCTGATCACATACTGATTTGCTGCTGTAGTTCTTGGTACAGTACAATAATAAACAGTAATAAATATTGTATTGCTCTGTGTTATGACTTGACTGTTTTGAGAACCCGATTATCATCTATGAGGAGGGCAATTCAGGTGTAAACACATTCTGTCCTTGATAGACTAATAATTTATTTCATCTAACAATAGTCATCTGAATGATGACTGCTACAGCCAATTGTAGTAAAAGCCCCAGTTATTGCAGTAATGAAAGGTACACATATAAATAATATTTTTACAATTGGTTATTAAAACAATTGAGTGGAAGTGTTAGCTAAGTGAGGTTGAAAGTGAGGCATTGTAAGCATATGGAGAAGTTCTCTCAATCTCCTAATGATTAGCTTAAGTGAAAAATGTTCTCTTTCATTTGGGAGTAATAAACTTCAAGATTATTCTAGTTGGTAGATTTATACATGTAAATCAGAATATGACTTCAAACTTTCAGTTTAATCAATGGTCCATTTTATAACATATTTTCCTGTAATAATTCATTATAATACAAGTTCTCATGAAGCCCCAAACCATGATGCCCCCACCACCGTACTTCACAGTTGGGATGAGGTTTTGATGTTGGTGTGCTGTGCCTCTTTTTCTCCACACATAGTGTTGTGTGTTTCTTCCAAACAACTCAACTTTAGTTTCATCTGTCCACAGAATATTTTGCCAGTTCTGCTGTGGAACATCCAGGTGCTCTTGTGCAAACTGTAAACGTGCAGCAATGTTTTGCTTGGATAGCAGTGGCTTCCTCTGTGGTATCCTCCCATGAAATCCATTCTTGTTTAGTGTTTTACATATCGTAGATTCGCTAACAGGGATGTTAGCATATGCCAGAGACTTTTGTAAGTCTTTAGCTGACACTCTAGGATTCTTCTTCACCTCATTGAGCAGTCTGCGCTGTGCTCTTGCAGTCATCTTTACAGGACGGCCACTCTTAGGGAGAGTAGCAGCAGTGCTGAACTTTCTCCATTTATAGACAATTTGTCTTACCGTGGACTGATGAACAGCAAGGCTTTTGGAGATACTTTTATAACCCTTTCCAGCTTTATGCAAGTCAACAATTCTTAATCGTAGGTCTTCTGAGAGCTCTTTTGTGTGAGGCATCATTTACATCATGCAATGCTTCTTGTGAAAAGCAAACCCAGAACTGGTGTGTGTTTTTTATAGGACAGGGCAGCTGTAACCAACACCTCCAATCTCATCTCATTGATTGGACTCCAGTTGGCTGACACCTCACTCCAATTAGCTTTTGGGGATGTCATTAGTCTAGGGGTTCACATACTTTTTCCACCTGCACTGTGAATGTTTACATGGTGTGTTCAATAACAATATGGTAACATTTAATTCTTTGTGTGTTATTAGTTTAAGCAGAGTGTGATTGTCTATTGTTGTGACTTAGATGAAGATCAGATCACATTTTATGACCAATTTGTGCAGAAATCCATATAATTCCAAAGGGTTCACATACTTTTGCTTGCAACTGTGTATATATATATATATATATATATATATATATATAGAGAGAGAGAGAGAGAGAGAGATAGAGAGATAGTTACATAGTATTTAAGGTTGAAAAAAGACTTTCAGTCCATCAAGTTCAACCTTTTAAGATCTCCTCTGATCTGCAATATGCGGATTAACTATTAACGAATTAGTTGTATATATAAAAAAATAAAAAAAATAATCAATTACCTCCTGAACCCAGACACCGGCGACCAGACTTCTCCCTGGATCAATACTGCCTCTCTAATTATCCATTATAACCCTGAATTCTCTTTTTAATTAGAAATAAATCCAGTCCACTTTTAAAGTTATATATCGAATTCACTGTCACCACCTCCTCTGGTAGAGAATTCCACAGATTAACCACCCTTACTGTGAAGAACCCCTTTCTTTTTTTAAGGTGGAATCTTTTTACTTCTAACCATCTCTCTCTCTATCTCTCTCTCTCTATATATATATATATATATCTATATATCTCTCTCTCTCTATCTCTCTTTCTATCTCTCTCTCTATCTCTCTCTATCTCTCTAAATGTAAGCTCTGAAACAGTTAATTATGCTTTTCTCTATTTCAGCAGTTTTTACTGTTGTTAATTAGTTAAAGGGGGTTACTAGAATGTAATAGGGTAGAAAAGCATTAATAGTGTAGTGCTTAGACTTTGTCTCATGAGGGTCCTAGAGGACCCTCATGGCACTTATAGTGTTAATGTAGGGGTTAATAGTGTCCTATAGGGCTCTATACAGACCCCTATTGGACTGATGGGGTTAATAATAGTCGCATGAGGGTCTATATAGACCCCCATGAGTGATGGGGTAATAATAGTCGCATGAGGGTCTATATAGACCCCCATGAGTGATGGGGTTCATTTTTAGATTAGCGTGGGTCCTATAAGGACCTTTAAGGTCTTGCGAGTCAGGAACTTTGAATTTTAAATGCAACAGGGACAATGTGGGGGTTCCGATGGGGCCCCCCAGCATATGGGTTAATTTTAGGTCCTGGGAATGTACTTGGAGTACCCCCGTGGCAGGGGTTAACTGTTCTACTGCAGCAGGGGTCCCAATTGGGACCCCAGCAGCAAGGGGTAATGTTGGGAGCCTGCAGGCTTTCCTCAGTTATGCTGGCAAGCTCTTTTGCCAATGGCTATGCCTAAAACCGTTACTACGAGTTTGACTAATTGATCATGTTCACGGCCACACATACCATTTATGATAAACAATATTGTCATGACTCTCCAGGACTCATGGACTTTGGAACAAGTCACAACACGCTATTCATTTGGCTTGAAAACTTGAAATGACCAATCTTACCCTCAGCTTGAATAGGTTCCATATACCCACACACAGGATATATATATTACATGAGGTGCCAGTGACCATATTTAAGAAACACCATTAATGAAAACAAATTATTATGAAAAATAATCATGTTTTTATTTAAGAAGTAAATAATTTGGTGAGCAGCTAAAGTGCCAGGAGGGGTGGGGCGCCTGGTCGGGTGATCCTGGCTGGTTGGGGGTCCCCAGGAGGGATCAATCACTACAGTGCAGCAAAATACAAAATAGAAATCAAACAGAAAAAGGTGTGTGTGTATGTATGTATGTATGTATGTGCACTGGGGCCCCCCAAGAGCAGGACCCCAGTTAATTACACCTCCTGCACTAGCAGTAGTATATATATATATTAGATAGCACTGGGGCCCCCCAAGAGCAGGACCCCAGTTAATTACACCTCCTGCACTAGCAGTAGTATATATATATATTAGATAGCACTGGGGCCCCCCAAGAGCAGGATCCCAGTTAATTACACCTCCTGCACTAGCAGTAGTATATATATATATTAGATAGCACTGGGGCCCCCCAAGAGCAGGACCCCAGTTAATTACATCTCCTGCACTAGCAGTAGTATATATATATATTAGATAGCACTGGGGCCCCCCAAGAGCAGGATCCCAGTACATTACACCTCCTGCACTAGCAGTAGTTCAACCACTGCTAGGAAAAGTTACCAATTCACAGATCAAGTTTCAGAAATTAATTTAAAGCAAAACAAAGATAATAATGATCTGCCCTCAAAATAAACCACACCTTGCATATGTATCCCGGACATAGCATACCTTTTTATTCTGATCATCAGTCAGGTCCCCTTGTACCCTGTGTCTTCATACACAGACTTTTTTCATCACCTCACCCTCCACCACTGGCTTAACATCACAGCCAGAGGTGAGGTCTACTCCGGAACACTCTTCCTGCTGACTGATCATGTCATCCCATCAGAACTCCTGAATCATCGCTGGACGGGTCTTGTGTCCTGACATCTGGAAACCCATTGGCTTGATCTCCTCATAGAGCACAGCTGCAGACAACTTCATAATTTTTCATCCGGGTATTGTGTCTCAGGGATCCCCCCACTGCCACCAGTTGTCACAACCTGCTTTCTTCTTTGGACCTAAAAAGGCCAAGAAGATAAATCTTTGCACTCTCCAACCTTGACATCTCCTCACTTCCCCTATCTGACCACAACCGGCTAACTTGCAACCTCACCTCATCTTCTGCTCACCACCCTTCTTCAAATGCTGCCACCAGAACATGCAGAAAGCTGCAAGCACTCAACCCACAACAATTTTCAAATGTACTAAAACCCCTTCTCAGACCCCTCACCACCCTTGCCTGCCCTGACATCGCCACTTCACAGTACAACACTACTCTAACCTCCACCCTTGACTCTCTTGCCCCCATAATCACAAGCAAATGCCCTCGCTCTCATCCACAACCATGGCACACCACACAAACACGCTATCTACAGAGATGCTTACGCACTGCAGAACGACTATGGAGGAAATCTCTCACTTCAGCAGACTTTCTCCACTACAAGTTTACCTTGCGCTCTTACTTCTCTGCCCTCAATCTTGCCAAACACTACTTCTAATCACTAATATCAAATCTGTCCTCCAACCCTAAACATTTATTTGCTACATTCAATACCCTCCTTTGCCCACCCCCACCTCCTGCCCCTTCCTGTCTCACTGCTGATGAGTTTGCTAGCCACTTTAAAAATATAATTGAAACCATCCGAAATTAGCTCTCCTCCCAGCTTGGCACTATCCCACCATCCTCTCCACAAACCGACAACACCCAGCCCTTACCCTTCCCCAATCCCTCCTCCATTATGGATTATTTGACCCTGTAACCGAGGATGAAGTATCTACATTATTATCAACCTCTCACCTTACAACATGTCCACATGATCCTATTCCATCACAGCTAATCCCTATCCACCACACTTATCCCTGCTCTCACACATCTTTTCAACCTCTCCCTAAACACTGGCAAGTTTCCATCCTCTTTAAAACACACCATAATTACACCCATTCATAAGAAGCCCTCATCTGAACCAGCTTCTGCCTCCAACTACCGCCCTATCTCACTACTTCCCCTGGCTTCTAAACTGCTTGAGCGGCTTGTTTACAATCGCCTCACTCAATTTATTTCCTCCAATTCCCTTCTTGACCCCTTCCAATCTGGTTTCCGAGCCCAACACTCAACAGAAACAGCCCTCACAAAAGTCACCAATGACTTGCTTACTTGCAAAGGATCACTTCTCCATTCTAATTCTCTCGTATCTCTCTGCTGCATTCAACACAGTTGACCACCCTCTTCTAATCCAAAATCTCAGCTCATTTGGCAACCAGGGCACAGCTCTTTCATGGTTCACATCCTATCTTAAAGATTGTACATTTAGCGTCTCCTTCTCTGGTACCTCTTTTTCACCTCTCCCCCTGTCTGTTGGTGTTCCCCAAGGTTCTGTCCTAGGCCCCCTCCTCTTCTCCATCCACACCTCCTCCCTTGGCACCCTCATAAAATGCTTTAGATTTCAGTATCATCTCTATGCAGATGATACTCAAATCTACCTCTCTGCACCCAATCTATCCCCTCTCTTTTAGCTCAAGTTTCCAACTGCCTCTCTAGCATATTCTCCAGGTTGTCTACCCGTCAACTCAAACTCAACATGTCTAAGACTGAACTCATAATCTTTTCACCCTCTACTACAGCTTGCACTCCTCAAATATCTCTCACTGTTGACAACACCATCATCACTCCTACCTCCCAGTCCCGTTGTCTTGGGGTTCTACTGGATCCCATCCTCTCTTTTATTCCTCACATCCAATTGATAACAAAATCTTGTCAGTTTCACCTAAAAAACATCTCCAAAATTCGTCATTATCTTACAGAAGACACAGCTAAAATTCTAATACACTCTCTCATCATATCTCGACTCAACTACTACAATTCACTCCTTGCTGGCCTACCCATCTCTCGTCTGTCTCCTTTCCAATCCATAATGAACGCCTCCGCTATACTCATCTTCAATACCAAACGATCAGTGTCTGCAGCTCCTCTCTGTCAATCACTCCACTGGCTTCCCATAGCTTCCTGAATCACATTTAAAATCATGACTCTAACATATAAAGCCCTCAACAACAGTGCACCCCCATATATCTCTGCTCTTGCTTCAAAATACTCTCCCAACCCCCCCCCCCCCCTTTGTTTTGCTAACGACCTTCTTCTTTCCTCCTCTCTCATCACCTCCTCTCACTCGTCTTCAAGACTTTTTTCTCATGCTGCCCCTACTATTTAGAACTCCTTGACTCGCTCCATTAGATTATCTTCCTGCCTCAAAACCTTTAAAAAATTACTAAAAACACACCTGTTTAAAAAATCTTATCACCTTCAGCCTTAATAATTACAACTGCACACTCCACAGCTTAATAACACTCCCACCCACAATATACAGTACAACACACAGACACCTCCACTTGACTAAACAAATTGCATTCACGTTGCCATCTTGCATTTGTCACCCTCTTGTATCACACCTAAACCCTTAGATTGTAAGTTTGCAGGTTTTCAATCTTGTGTCCGTGCCTTGCAAACAAGCACTATGTACATTTGATTATAGGCTCCAAAACAGGGCCCTCCATTCTTTATAAGGTGTTAAGTTTGTTTTTTGCCATGTACTAAACCCCTGTACAGCGCTACGGAATATGTTGGTGTGATATAAATAAAGAAAATAATAATAATGATATAGATTCTGTATTCCCACACACAAAATAGCTTAATTGGAGGCTGGACAAGTTGGAAAATCTCAGACCAAGTTGCTGTTTCTAGGCCAATTAGCAGAATCTCAGGACAAGTTGCAGAAATAAGTTTTAAAGTAAAAAAATAAAATAATGATAATGACCTTCCCTCTAAATGAAACACACCATTATTTATATTATCATTTATCTATAATGCGCCAACATATTCTGGGTTAAGTTTAAGGCAAAAAACAATAGCACTATTAACATATTTCAAAGTTTGGAGTGTCCTGTCTTTGAGCTTAGAACCCAGGTAATATGCTTTATTAAACCCTCCAGTGAAAATCCATCAGTTTAAGGCCAAACATTACTGGGTACCATTTATACAACAGTAAATACAAATAGGAATGAAAGATCCATAATAGACAAATAACATGAACAAAATCAACCATCTGTGCCAACATGGCTCTACCAGTTCAAATGTGCAGGTGGCTATGACATTATTCTGAAGAAAGGGGAGATATTGTACATTACTAACCCATGCCAGCCCAGGGTCCATAATAGTTCAGAAGTCCAGTGTTACCCCTGGGTTTATAGCCAGGGCATGGAAAAAAACATACATACAACATATAAAGACAGAGTGTTACATAGTATTTTCAAAAAAGTCTATATGGCCATTATAATAGTCCTTGGGTCCTTGGGTCAGTTAGCAACAGGAAAATAAGACAACAGAGCAAGTTGAGATGGTAAAGGTCTCTATGTAGAAGATACAAGAGGGTACATTTTAAGCTACTAAACCTTTTCATAAAACATCTTCATTTTATCCATCTGATTTAAAAGAGTATAAAATATATTCAAGAAAAAAAATATATATACAAACATATCTAAAAATATAAAGAATTGGTCACATTTATTCATACATGATAGGAATTCAAACATTCAGCAGATCAGTACAAGAAATGATAAAAAAATATGTTGAACTTTGAATTAAAGTTAGACCCAATAAAAATGCTACTAAATGGACCTTAGTAAGGTATAGGGAGAGATGGACAAAAATAATAATACAAATAATAACTGTGGATAGAGCTGTTATAGTGGCTGCGAAAGAAAACACCAAAGTAACTAGAAAAAAAAATGTCTTATGATATGTTGGAACAGGAAGACCAAATTTACAGTATAATAATTTAAAATTAACAACATTTTGGTAATAGTCTTCCTTTTTTATAAAAGGCTCAAAATAAGTTATAGAGTTGGAGATGTTGTGACTTTATAAGTTGATAACATTTTGTCATATAATGCAACACTACATTTAAATATTTGTATTTTTATCTTTTATGTATTATTATTTGTTTACATTATTTGTCTGCATTTAAAAAAATAAAAAAAAAGTTAAAAAAGAATATAAGAAATATTCAAGGATCTGATTCCTCTCCAATAACTACATACCTGGATCCAAACAGAGCCAACAGATTCCAGATTGTTTCCTATCACTTACTCCTCAGGAAAGTCACAAGGCTCTACTTATCTCCAGTGTTACTTACAGTACACATGTTGCCTCTTGGATTACCATTGCTATGCTGATGACACACAGCTTTACCTGCCATACCAGATGTAGGACATCCAACCTTTGCTCTAAACACGTCAGGAAGAATTGCAGAAAAGTAAGAGATCATTCTTGTGGGTACAGGTCACATAATGTCATCTGCCCAAACAGGAATGCTTATACAGATGGAATAGTGCTCCTTATTTATTAAATCACAAATTGTGATTCTAAGCTTGGAAGCAATTTAAATCTAATGTATTTATAATAAAATCACAGTAAATAAATTGTATATCTATGTTCACATCTGAATGTCTAAAACAAGTTAAAAAACCTGCTTCCAGTTCAGAACTCCAAGAAAATCAGTTATGTCTAAGGATGCAACAAAATACAAATCATTGAATGTTAAATTGACTGTTACATTGGGGAAGCAAGTCAAAAATTGTACCTTAAGATGTATCTGCACATATATGCTATTAACTGCCAAAAAAAAAGCAATCAGCAAAGAGAACTCTATGCAAAATCTGAAATCAAGATAGTCAGTGGGATTATTAAAAAACCCAGCAGAGAAAACATGTCAAATGAAGATGTAAATATTATTCAACACATTTTCATGTATGGTTTTATCTTGTTTCATTAATACAATTAGGTAGTTATAGGTTTGTTCATGGTTATAATAATTTAATATACATTCAGAGCATGAAGTGTCTACAAAGTGTCATTTATTTGCTTTTTTACCTGCTTTACGTGTTCAAAGACACCATTTATAACATCTCAAGGGCCATATTAAATTTCAGCCACGTAAATCCAAAGTGTAGCATGTTAGGGCTGGGTGATTCAAATTTGGCCCAGTAAGGTTGCTATTAAATTAGAAGGGCCTGCGAGCTACATGCAGGAAAGGCTCTTTCGTAACCCAGTCTTTTGCACGTTGGATGTGAGATCTGGCTAAGATCAATTAGTGAAGCACGTAGCAATGGATTAGAATTAGCCAATGGCAAAACAGATTGCCATCATGGCTAAGGAAAGCCTGCGTAATCACACTCAGGCTCCCGTTGCATTTCAAAATGTGTATTTCCTGCCTCGGGTCCTTAAAGGACCCGCTGCACAGTATTGCGCAATCCTGGCAGCAGGGATACTGTAAGTACCCCTGCAATACCAAAACACACTGATTAACCCCATCACTCATGGGGGTCAATATAGACCCTCATGAGAATAAAATTAACCCCCTCAGTCCAATAGGGGTCTATATAGACCCCCACCTTACTTTATTAACCTCTATACCATTCCATTAACCCCCTCTAACCACTTAACTCTATCTAGACCTATTTCACCGTCTAGTCTGATGTAACCATATCTAGTCCTATGTAACCCTATCTAGTCCTATTTAACCCCATCTAGACATATTTAACCCCGTCTAGTCGTATGTAACCCTAATTAAGTCCTATGTAACCCTATCTAGTCCTATTTAACCCTAACTAGGCCTATTTGACCTCAAATGTACCCAGTAAAACCCATCCCATAAACCCTACAATACCTACCCAACTCCTACCCTACACTATTAACCCCCCTCTACCCTGTTAACCCCTGCACTACCCACCTAACACCCTAATAAAACCCCTATAACCCCAGTAATTACGCAAAATGAAAAAAATCTCGAATTACATAAAATAAAAAAACATAACTGCTTTACTTAAATAAAAAAACTAAAATAAAAAACCTATGTAACATAAAGTTAAAATAAACTAAATTACTTTAAATAAAAAACCTATATTACATAAAATAAAAAGCATACATTAAATAAAATAAAAACATACATGACATGCAATAAAACCCCTAACTACATATTGTAAAACCCCTAACTACATACAATTAAACCCCTAAATACAAACAGTTAAACCCCTAACTACATACAGTGAAACCCCTAAATAAATACAGAAAAAAACCTAACTACATACAGTTAAACCCCTAACTACATACAATTAAACCCTTGAATACATACAGTAAAAAACCCTACATCTCACCTACAACAACCCCCCTCACTAAACTTAGAATAGGGTAAATAAGACCACTTGCCTTGCCCAAATGCCCCTCCAGCAACAATGTTTTTTGTTTCTTCGTACCTAGCCAAAGGCCCTTCCTAGATGTCCACAGGTCCGGCACCCCTAGGAAAAAAAGAAACATTACAATTAGTAAATAAATAAACACATCATATAATCAAATACATTCTAAATAGTACACTTATCTTTCCTAATTGGCCATCCACTGATGCCCCCAATCTCCTTGCAGTCTTTAGCGGCAGGGCCCCTCCAAAAAAAACAGACGGCTAAAAAGATAAAAAAAATCTAATGGAGCTCTGGTAAAAATTTGGAAATGGCGCCTTTTGATTGGCTGTAAACGCTGTCAATCATATTTTAGCCAATTAGAAGGCTCAAAGGTGTGAGCCCTGTGTCACATTCTTATAAGCTGATGGACCTGTCAGCCATTTGTATTCAAATCAGAAGGCGCTATTGCCTTCAGTCAATCAGAATGGGATACACGGGGTGTATCCAATCCTGATAGGCTCCAAGCATCTGTGTCTTCTCATTGGCTGATATAACTGTCAATCAGATTGCAGCCAATCAGAAGATGCAGATGCTTGGAGCCAATCAGAATGAAGGGTGTATCCTATTCTGATTGGCTGAAGGAATTAGGAATATCAATCTTGGGAATCAAGGAGTTAATAAGTTTCAGGCCACCCACATGGAGTAGAATAGTTTATTCATTCATTTTTATTGATTTTTAAATAGCTGGATTTCGTGTCTGATCGCATATCAGACATCTAAACATTAATTGATTAACGTTTAAATGCAATGTTTTACTGATGTGATGATGATGCTCTAATTTACTATTGGATGTATCTAAATCGTTACTTACTGGCTTGTTAATTGATCATGATCATACTCTGAAATGCTATGTGCGGTTACATGGTTTACGGATTTGGCTTTCGGCCCTGTAATTGTGTGCTTGTTCAATTAAATCGTTCTGTAATTGTTGCAATTTTCTATTTAATAGGGCCCCATGGAAGGTGAACCCTTGCAATAGCACATTTAATGGCATTTTTAAAATCACAATTAATGAAGAGGGTGGGTGAGTTATTACATTTAAAAGTAGGCAAACAATGAAATAAAACTGCAGGAAAAGGAATTAGCAGCAGAAAAAGAGTGGAACTAATGCCGCTTAATAGCATTTGATTCAAGAGAATACATCTCCCTGGAGAGCTAACTATCATTAGGATATTAATACATTGGAAACAATCGAAAGTGAGGTAAATAAATGCATCATGGTCTAAAAGACAAGGGAAAGCTTTAAGACCTTAATTTGCATAGCTTGAAGGACAGTAGAGAGAGGTAATAGTAACTGTCCAAAATCAAAAGTGTATCATAAAGTTAATTATTATTATTATTATTATTATTAATATTATTATTATTATTATTATTATTATTATTATCATTATCATTATCATTATTATAATTATTTAGTACTAGCGAATTGCCTGTCAAAAAATGACGGCAATAGAAGGAATGGTGTTTGGCACACAAATTGTTTTTTTTTTGGTTTTTTTTGCGCTTCGCGAGCCCGCAGTTTTCCCGGCTGCTGACTATATATATGTGATTTCTATAGTATCAACTGATCCCCTAGTGCTTGGGGTCCAAAAAACACATGGATAACATTTGACATACTTTTGAAAATAGTAAAATTAGGACCAGATAGCACATTTGTATACATACATTAGTAAAAAAAAACATTTTTTTGACACTAGAGATGATATGTAGGGAGGCACAGGGTACTTCAGGGCTTTGTAAATTAGGCTTACAATTTTGAATTTAATCCTTGGTCACATAGAGAGCTGTGTTTTTGGGTGAGGTGAAAGAGCTTGGCACAAACATTAAGAACAGATTGAAATGGAGAGAGACAGTTAAGAGGAAGGTCAGTTAAGACTGAGTTGCAATATTTAAGATGAGACATTATTAGAGCATAGCTTAGTGACTGATTTTGCAGATTTTTCAGAGGTGGAGATGGTAAGATTTAGTGGCTGATGACATGCCGAGGATAAAGAAGAGGTCTGAGTCAGAGGCAAAGCTACAGTCGGTGCAACAGGTGTAGTAAACCAGGGCCCTGCTCTGTGGAGCCTCAAAGTTGTCAATTATGTTTTTGGAGAGGGATGGCTGAAATAGGGGAGACTGGGGACACAGATTAGACTTGGGGAGATGTGGTACAGGGTCGACAGGAGAGAGGACGTATGTGTGAGGGGAGACTGGTGACACAGAGGGGACTTGGGGAGAGGGGGACTGGGGACAGAGGGGAAAAAACCTGAAGGGACATAGATGAGAAAGGAACCTGAGGAGAGGCCAGGGTGACAGTACAGGAGGTGCCAGGTTGGTGTAGGCACCCAGGAGCGAATTTAAATACAATTTTTTTTTTTTTACAAAAAAGGTTTAATTTGTTAAAATCATCAAAGATTCTCATTATACTTCTAAATCATTCTTCATCATCACTCCAAAATTTACTTAACATTTAAAATACTTTAAAGAAATTTATGAAGATAAAGATTCTAGTACTGATACTTATAATCTTCACAAAGGCATTAAGAGGATATGTTTACATCTGATGCTATCACCTGTGCCAAATATTTTGTTTTAAGGCGCCTTTTAGTTTCAAGGCATCTTAGAAGACAGTATGAGCCACATTCAATTCAAAGCCTGCAACTCGATCACTGTAGGCCGTGTGTCTGCGGGTGTGTTGCTTGCTTCAGTTTGTCTCCGATTGCGATGCTATTCAATTGCTCAAGCCCGCAAATTACTGGCCCAAAGACGAAAACGTAAACCATGCAATTGTATGTAGCATTTCAGGGCGGAAACATGATCAATTAAGCAAGCCCGTAACCTCCCATTTCAAATCAGCCAATAGAAAATGAGACTGTCATTATTATGGCAGTAAAATATGGAGGTTACATGTCCATCAATTAGGTTCTGGAGTCCGATATGCGATCAGACTCGAAAAACCACAAAATACAGAATTATAAAAAATGAATGCCAATACTGTTCTAATCCATATGGGTGGCCGGATATGTCTTAACTCATTGATACCCAAGATCGATTTAACCCTGAAATGACACATGAAAATAAATGTATTTTATTGCTGAATAGTGAGCTTGAGACTTTGTGCAATTAATTCTAATGTCTATCATCGCTTTCCCAGTTATTTACAGTGCAGTATGGGATTTTATTTGCAGGTTATGATCAGGTGTTTAAGCCCGTTGCGGGTCCTCTCTAGCACTCATAGGATTTTCTCCTTCTTTTGCCATTTACGGGTGTAAAAACATTTACAGGCTTGGGGAAATTGAGCAATTGAATAGCGATTTGCGATTTTAGCCATGAGAAGGTAAAAAATCAGAGACTTTGTGAGGGTGTAAGTTACGGGTTTTTCAAGGCCGTAACTCGTAACCCATTTGGAGCCTGCAAAAAGATGCCAATTGAATAGCAAATTAGCTTGTGAGCTCACTTACGGGCTACAGTAACATTTAATAGCTCAATTGAATGGGGGCCTAAGTTTCCAATGTGGAGTCAGGATGAACGCCATAGATTTTCTGTCTCCCATTGTCAACTGTACTGTTTTATTTCTCCTGACACGTACAGTACCTATCTGTTCTCAAATAGTTTACGTAAGTCTTGGCGTGCATGTGTGCTCCAACGCTCTAGCATTATTGGAACTCTGCAAACATGAAGTTTACCATAATTTTAAATTTTTTGCGGTGTTGCAGCTTTTAAGCTGGTCCGTTTCCAGAACTGAAATTGAGAATCAATGCATTTATTTGACAATATAATGCAAGATAACATATTTATTTTTAAAATGGTGCAATTTATGGACTCGATTACATGACGCATGTAGAAAACCCTGTAGGCAATCCGGTGATCATTAACTATTACATTTCTCCTACAGTAAACCCTGAAGCTACATATGAACTGGTTACTGCTATATGGGAAATTTTATCTAAAGTGTGATTACATGTCTCCCGTAACAGCTTACTTTTAGTGTTTGCCGCGAAATAAATCCTTACGTGCAATTTGACCCTCTCCTTAAAACAAATAAAACTGTTTAAAATCCACGTATGAGACACTTAAGGAACTACAAGTGTCCCAGTGGGAGAAAAAAATATCCTAGCATTTGTCAGTACTCTAATTAAATAAAATTGAAGCCTACACACCATAAAGCACACAAGCCATTCTATATATCATCCGCCATCTTGTAAGCCTAACCACCATTTCGACATCTTTGTGAACCTTGATATATGTACTGAGCGTTTTCCTTTATTTATCCTTAATAAGTTATTTATCTGTAACTATAACAGGATATGTGTCCTTGGATGGTTTGGCACAGAATATCATAGCCTTGTTTTGACTGTTTGGAGACCACGTGTGAGACCACGCAGCTGTCTCTTTAGTATGTAAGTGCAATATTTTATTTTGGGTATATAATTCCATGGTTTAGACACCATGCAATGTGCATTGTATTATAAATCTATCTATCTATCTATCTATCTATCAATCTATATATCAATCTGTCTAGCTATCTCTATCTATCTATATATCTCTATCTATCTATCTATCTATCTATCTATCTATCTATCTATATATCTATCTATCTATCTATCTATATATCTCTATCTATATATATATACTAGCGACTTGCCCGTCAAAAAATGACGGCAATGTTATGTATATGTTTGTCAAGTTGTTTAGTTATTAACATATATTTTTGACACTTGTAAGTATTTTAATATGAACGTGTATTTTTGTAAAATGTTGATGTAATGGTTTTTTAAAATGTAATTAGTATCTGAAGAATTGTTAACTTGAATATACATTGAATGAATAGGAAAGCCAAAAGTAAAAAGCCTTTTTTAAACGTTGCAAATTTTAAGATGAAGTTTAAAATATATGTAAGCAATAACCATCAAAGTATATATTTTTAAACTTGAACTTTATTTTTTATGTAAGTTTAGAAGTTGACAAAACATTGGTATAATTTTGAACATTATAAACATGAACATAGTGAATACATTTTGTAAAGTAATTTTTTATTAAAAGTATTAACATTTGAATGTAAAAACAATTGACATTTAAATTAATCAGTATTAAAATTCAATTTCTATCACAATAATTGTTAACTTGAATATACATTGAATGTAGAGGAAGGCATACAGTCAAACTCTTCTTAAAACGTACGTAATTAAACTAATTTATTACTGAGCACATAAATTGGCGATAAACATTAATGTAGGTAGTAATCTTAAGATAACAGACAATATTTACATTGTGACTTAAAAGGTGCTTGACCTCTTAACATCCACTTTGTAATATGTTGAATGAAATAACTTGAAAATATATGTTTTAAACTTGTAACATTAGAAACATTAACATAGTGACTTAACATTTTAACATAATTTTTACTAACAATGCAAGGCAAGTATTTTGTGAGGCGAATCATTCATAAACATGACTTCCATTAATTATGACTGAATTAAACAACCAATTGTTATGTATTTTGCAATGCTTTTAAAAAATCTTGGCATCTTTAATTAGTATCCTTCAAAGTTATAGTACTTCATAGTAGACAATGTTTTTAGTAAAAATACGTCCATCTTCTAATAAATCACCTTGACTTTCATTGTTTTCAATGTAAACTTTAATAGCCTGTGGATTTTTGCACCTTGACAACGCAACGTACAATTGACCATGTGCAAAAACTGGTTCTTCCAAGAAAATACCCACAGATTTGAAAGTTTGACCTTGTGATTTATTAATGGTCATGGCAAATGCCATAATAATGGGAAATTGTCTTCTTTGAAGTATAAAAGGGAGACTACTTTCACTTGGTGCTAAATCTATTCTTGGTATGAAAACTCTCTCTCCTCTATGGGTCCCAGTTAAAATTTCAGCATCTATAAAATGGTCCTTTAATTGTTGAACAATTAATCTTGTGCCATTGCATAGGCCTTTTTTGGGATTCATATTTCGCAGTAACATGATAATTGCACCTTTCTTTAGCTGCAAAATATGTGGTGGCATTCCAGAAGGAGTTAAAGAGTTTATGAATTCAGTCGAAAAGTTAGCCTGACTTTCATTGTCATCAGCAAGTACAGAATCAGCACTGTGATAATTTCTTTGTGGTGCATAAATTTTTTTTAAGATTTTATTATTGAGGATTAATGCATCTTTATTTTTACACGTCAGTATGACTTGGTTGGCAAGCTCGGAATATTCTTCGTTATTTATGCTCCCTTCAAATATAGCCGATATAATATCTTGTTGACAAATCATATGAGGTGGGATCTCTACAGTGTCGTCAGGTAAATGTAGTATTTTTTCTGTTCTGCCTTCTCCAATTTTAATAAGCCAATCATTGAAATCAGTTTGGCCTTCTGATCTCATATTTTGTTGCAGTTGAAGATGGGTAAAATGTTTCCATACTGTACTTGACTTTATACATGTTTCGATAATATCAGTTCGATTGCCATGTACAACAACAGGTAATGTTTGTCTAAAATCGCCACCCAACAACATTACCTTTCCACCAAATGGAAAAATATTATCCATGACTTCACGAAGCAAACGGTCAATACATTGGAGGGCATAGCATGACATCATTGTGGCCTCATCTATTATAATTAATTTACATTTCTTCAATTTCTTTGCTTGTAAGGATGTCATGCGAATATCTGACACAGAATTTTCTAAAATAGGCACTGGCAGTTTAAATCCACTATGAACAGTTCTTCCACCTTCTAATAAAAGTGCAGCAATTCCAGTAGTGGCAAACGCCATTGCTATTTTTCCTTGTGCTCGTACTGAACTCATTAATAAATTGTACAAATATGTTTTTCCTGATCCGCCAGGTCTATCAAGATAGAAATAACGCTCTGTCACCATGTCATCATCTATAGCATTTTTAATGGCATGAAATGCTTGCAATTGTAGTGTATTTAAAGTTGCAAGTCTTTCTTCTGTTCTTTCTGCTTGTAGTTGAATGTCATAGTCTTCAAAGTTAATGTCATCTATAAGACCTGGATCAGGCAAATTAAAACTTGCACAACTTAATCCATGAGTTAAAAAGACTTCTTGGATTTCCATTAACGCTTTTAAGTGTGCAATGGGTTCATTGTATCGTCGCATAAAGTCTTCAGCCATATTACTTTTAAAAGTCTCCCACAAAGCTAATGCATTTGGAGCATTTGAGAAGATACAAATAAAAGCAAATTGTTCTCTCATCTGTCGCGGCATTTGACATTGTGCTGCTTCTTCTAAGCATCTTTCCCACTCTGTATCATCAGCGAGTAAGTTTCTATGTCTTGCAGCTAAATGGAAGGATTCATATACAATGTCATTAACAGTTCTTAAGTGTTCAAAACTTTGTGCTCCAGGAACATTTAAAAGTAATATCCGTAAGCAAAAACGTTCAACATCTCTTGGACTGACTGTGTAAATTCTTGGAATAATTTTATTGCCTCTGGTTTTTCTTGGTCTCCATAATCCATTCACAAAAACATAGTGATATGGAATTTCAATATATAAGTATTGTGTTGCTTCAGCATCAGTGGAATTTAATGCAAACCATGCAGTTAGTGTAGTGTGACGATCTTCACTTTGGGCCAATGCATTCATTTCATTTCCAGCATGGAAATAGACTAAATGTCGTTGTGGCAAATGTACTGCTAACCTATATACTGCATGTGATCTATCATGCATTTCAAATTTTAAAAGCCGCCACATAGCTTCTGGCGCACTGACATAGCGAGCATCTACATGAGATGCAAGTTCATCATGTACTAACTCACTACTTTCAGGGTTGTCTGCACTTTTGACGACTACAGTAGCTGCATCGTAACCTTTGTAAATATATTTATAGACATATTTAATTGATTTGATGGAAGTGCAGGCTTCTACGTTGATGTGGGCGTTGTACTTCATGAGTAAATGTGGATTGTAGGGTACTACATATCTATTGTCCACTTTTTTCCCACGAATAATGGCACTATCTCCTTCTCTTCTTTTATAAAGTGGATATCCATCACAATTGGCATAGGTTTTGTCTCTATAATCTTTGGGAAATTCTTTGGAACATTTATTATTTTCCATACATGGTGATTGTGGATTAAGGTCACCACAGGGTCCATGAATCATGCGATGAGTAACAATCTCATATAGTCTACCATATAGTTCTGGATCTGGTAGTTCAGCAACAATGACTGCATCCACTTTGTCTGAAGTATCTAATTTATCTTTTTCTTGAAGTATTATTAGAAGATGTGCATGTGGAAGGCCTCTTTTTTGAAATTCAATGGTATATACATAAGCAAGACATTTGCCAAATAACTGATTTATAGTGAAGTCACGTATTAATTCATTTAATTTAATCTTAAAAACTCTGGCTACTAAATCTGGTCGATCTGAAGCACTTTGTCCAAGAAGTAGATTTAGTGTAATTTCTGGCCATTGTGGATTACATGTAAATGTCACAAATAAATCGGGTTTGCCAAATTTTGTCACAATAGCCATAGCATCATTGTATCTTTCTCTCATATTCCGAGGAGATCCTTGAAAGGAAGATGGTAAAATGATGGCTTTGCCAGCTGTCATGTCTCTGCTTGTAGCCACGTCAGCAACATAGTCCATGAGTCCAGAATATTGTTCTACACGGAGTTTATCTTGTTGATATTTGATAAAGTTTAAATTATTTGCCTCAACTTGCAAATATGAATCAATAATCCATTGTTGTGTTAGTTTCCCACCACATAAAATTGGATTAAATACATTGCGAATGGCAATTTGAGCTACTTTAAATTCAAGCATAGAAACATTATTTCGGATTCTGCCTTTAGCATTTGGGTAACTGGGAAGAGTTAATTTTGGTTGCCAACCTGCTTCTCCGTGTGGGAAAAAGATGGGATATGTCATTGGATCTAAATTTGGACTTAAGATACTCATATTAATAAACGGTTGGTCCTCATTTCTAGGATATATTCGTATGTCTCTTTGAAATGGTGGTTCTCCTTCATCATTGTGAAACACCATTGCAACCTCATTTGTTGTTGGCAAGTTATAACGACGTTTATCAGTATGTCTGTCTCTTTTAAGCACCATATTAACCTTCGGCATTGGTAATTGATGTGTTTGTGAATGAAGTAGTTGTTCATTTTCTACTTCTGCCAATTTTTTATAAGCTTTACTGTAGGGATTGTTGTCCATAATATTATTTAGCTCTATGAAAACAGTGGGTAAGCATTTTTTATTTTCTTCCATCTGCATACGTTGGTCAACAGCTTCCATTGTATCTAGGACATATAGTTGAGCGAATTTTCTTTTATTTCCTTCCTCTGGATGTAAATGGGAAGTGCGATGATAAATTTGTCCTTGGACTTTAAAACAGTAAGGACCATGTCCTGGTACATTAGCAGCCAATGTTGCCCCCATAGATGCAAATGATATGGCACTATTGTAGGATCTTATGTTTGTCTTAAAATTTTTGTAATTTGGAAAAGTAGGTTCAGTCAGAATATTTAGTAAATAGGTTGGAAATTGTTTCCTTTCTGGAAGTTTGAACTTTCCTTTTTGACAACAACTAATAAATTGTCCATCTCGGGGTCTCTCCTGTTTAAAATAATAAGCCTCACAAAATTGACATTGAGTAGTCATGTCCCCACAACTATGAACCTCTACTGCTAAAGACTTCATTAAAGGACAATTTGCAATGCATATTGGATGTTGACTTTGATATTCATCAGATGAAAAGTCATGAAATGTTTCAACAACAGGTTCTAAATGTTTAGTTTTTTTCGTACATTTTCTTGGTATATGTTGGACTTGTTCGGTTGAAATTTCCTGTAAGTTTTTAGTAAGAGTTTGTAAATGCTTTTTTTTGGTAGTTTTTTTTTTTGGTCTGTCTTGACTGGTATGTTGTAAAATGTCATCTGATGTTTTAGGAACAGTTTGTAAATGCTTTATTATTTTTTTATTTATTTTGGTTGTATGTTTCATTTTTGCAGCGGATATTCTTTTATTTGCAAGTCTTTTGCGTTCTTTTTCTCTTCTAATTTCTTTCTCCTCCGGTGTCTGCTGGGCGGCCCATCTCTCTTGTCTTTCTCTAGTTTGACGTCTTTTCTTCTCTTCTTTGGTCTCGTTATCAGCCATATTAATCTGTAAACGGAAACAAATAAATGTAATTGTGTATATTTAAATTTGTAATTCCTGTTAAAGATGATTGTGCACAATTGTTGAAATAAAAGGCAAATCATGAATGTATCATTGATATTTAGTAAAATTTATAATTCCTGTCTTCAGTGGCTCAGAATTTTTCCAATGGAATACTGCTGTAAATAAGCATGTAACATATTTATTTAAAATAATGGTTGTATTTATTAAAAACTTTGTTTGTGGATAGATATTTACCACTGCAAAACTTCTTTGCTGAAAAAAAAAGTGATGTGGTTATTGAGCTATGTATTGCATAGTAGCAATTTAAATAAAATAAGTGAGATAGTAAATTAATTAATTTATTTTTCTGTTGAGACGGATGCAACTGAAACCAGTTTCTTTAGTGTTATTCTTTAGTAGTTATTATAGTTTACCTTGGTTGAAGTGTGATTTAAATCCGAATGTTTGTTGCTCCTCGTTTCCAAATCGTTGTCCAATGGTGTGGTCCTCTGTCGGAAGTCCTCGTCCGATGGTGTGGTCCTGTCGCGATAGCCCCTGTCCGATATTGTGGTCCTGTGGCGATATTCCTCGTCCGATGTTGTTGTCCGTTGGTGAAAGTCCTCGTCCGATGGTGTGGTCCTGTGTTGAAATTCCTCGTCTGCTGGTCTGGTCCTGTGTTGAAATTCCTCGTCTGCTGGTCTGGTCCGAGTCCTCGTCCGATGGTCCGGTCCGGTCCTGTGGAAAAAGTCCTCGTCCGATTGTCTTCACGCAGTATCTGTTGTAATGTAAAATAGAAAATGTTGTTTGAGTGAAATGTCTTTTAAATAAGTAAAAAATGTATTAATTTTGCTGTATTGTATCAGTTATGTTTATTTTTAAAAATTTTTTTTTTTTTAACTTTCTGTACAATCCCAAGACTTTTGTTATTCTTATTTAAGGTTCTTAGTAAGGCTTGTGGGTTGTGATATATTACATAAGAATATGAATTTATTTTGCTATGTGTTTATGTTAGTTTTTGTACAATCCTGTTTTGTGCGCACCACTTGTGGTATACTTATTTAACCTTTATTTGGATGGTTATAGTTAGTGAAACATGAAATAATATAATTAATGTAGTTTGCTATGTGTTTGTGTTAGTTATTGACAATCCTGTTTGGTGCACATCACTTGTGCAAAACTAATTTCTTCTTGATTGTACAGGTTATAATTTGTTAAACATTAAAGAAGAATGTTAATATAGTTTGCTATGAGTTTGTGTGCTTTTTTATACAATGCTATTAGGTGCACAACACTTTTGTTATTCTTATTTTTGGTTATTTGTAAGGCTTATAGGTTGTTAAACATTTAGTCCCTCATTCAATTGCGATTTGGCCAATTGAATACGGCTCTAAATAAGCACATAATATATATTTTTTAAAGAAGTTTTTAGGTATTGAAAACCGTGCTTTTGGATAGATGCTTAATAACTAAAAACTTCTTTAAAAAATATATGTGATGTGCTTATTTAGACCCCTATTCAATTGGCAAAATTGCAATTGAATGAGGGCCTTAATAAGAAATTCTGTTTTGTGTGTAGCAGTTTGTGTGTCATTGAATTGCGATTTGGCTAATTGAATTGTGCTGTAAATGAGCACATAGCATATTAGCATATTAGTTAAAATAATTTTGTAGTCATTGAAAAACTGTATTTTTGATATTTTTTTATTAACTAAAACCTTAGTTTTAAGCTATTGTTATGTTGTTATTTAGAGCCCTATTCAATTGGGCAAATTGCAATTGAATGAGGGCCTTTGTGTGTACCATATGTTGCATAGTTTGGCCCTCATGCAATTGCATTTTTTACAATATAATAGTACTGTAAGGCCGTAATTGAATTGCAATGTAGAAATTTGAATAGGGTTCTAAATAAGCACATCACATATATTTGTTAAAATAGCCATATTTAATTTTCCAAAATAGCAATTGAATAAGGGCCTTTGGTTACTGCATTTGTTATATTGTGAGCTACTTATTCAATTGTGTTTTGGCCAATGGAATAGAGCTCAATATCATCACAGAGCATATGTTTGTACGGAATTTTGTATTTAGTGAACTTGTATCCAAAAGGAACGTGTTCACAAAAGAAAAATTTCCTAAAAAATATGCTCTGTGCTTATATAGAGCCCTATTGAAATGGGCAAATCACATTTGAGTGAGGCCCTTGGGCATTAAAGACATATAGGTCCTCATTGAATTGCAATTTTGCCAATTGAAGAGGGCTCTATATAATCACATAACATATTTATTGAGCAAAGTTTTTAGTTATTGAAAACCTTGATTGTGGTTAGAAGTTCATTAACTAAAAAGTTCTGTTTCCAAAATATGTTATGTGCTTATATAGAGCCCTATTGAAATGGGCAAATCACATTTCAGTGAGGCCCTTGGCCATTAAAGACATATAGGTCCTCATTGAATTGCAATTTTGCCAATTGAAGAGGGCTCTATATAATCACATAACATATTTATTGAGCAAAGTTTTTAGTTATTGAAAACCTTGATTGTGGTTAGAATTTCAGTAACTAAAAAGTTCTGTATAAAAAAAATGTTATGTGCTTATATAGAGCCCTATTCAAATGAGGAAGTTGCAATTGAATAAGGCTCATGGTTATTTCTTGTTTATACTTAATACTTTACCTTGATAGAAGTTTTGAATGACAGACGGTCCCCTCCTGCCAATCTTAATCCGCCGGTCTTCTTTTAGTGTCTGTTTGAAAAAGAAAGTGAAATAGTTATTTGTATATTTATAATTTGTCATCTAGCAAAGCATGTCCTTTTGAGCATGTAATGTGTTCTTGTATCTTACCTCTTCAAATTTGTTGGTGTTCTTTAAAAGGGATTGTGCTTCACAGTGCACGGTGCAAATTGTTGAGAGACGCTGTTGATGCAGAGTCTGTTTGAATATGAAACGAAATAGAAAGATTCAGCTTTATCTGATGTATTGAATTGCAGTAAATTAATTCAATTAACCTTAATTTTTGTTGGGGGCTACACACATATCTCACATACATGAAGCACATTACATAGTTTAATGTAATTATTTTGTGTACGTGTGACATATCAGTATACATGAGTCAAATTTAAATGGTTAAATTAACATTATATTTATTTGTTCCAACACACATAAATGTGTGTGTGTGAGATGTAACTATAGATGATACACATATATGTGCATGTGACATATCAGTATACATGACATATAATGTCATTAAAATGTAGTTGTTTACTGATTTTGTTGTAAGCTAATTTTGTTGCATTGGTAATACACATAAATGTGCGTGTGACATGTCACTATACATTATAGACATATATGTCGGTGTCAGATGTCACTATGAAGGGGCAATACACAGAAATGTGCGTGTCACATGTCACTATACATTATAGACATATATGTGCGTGTCACATGTCACTATACATTATACACATATACGTGCGTGTCACATGTCACTATGAAGGGGCAATACACAGAAATGTGTGTGTCAAATGTCACTATACATTATAGACATATATGTGCGTGTCACATGTAACTATACATTATAGACATATATGTGCGTGTCAGATGTCACTATACATAAAGCTCTGTTTAATTTTGTTTGGGAGCCTATACACATAAATGTGCCATACATGATGACTACATAAATCCTAGTTTATTTTTTTATTTGTTTGACCTGACCTGATAATAAAATGTAATATATTATAGCTTACCTGTCAGTTGTAATTTGCACAATGTAAAGTAGTAAATTAGTAAAGAATTGTCTTCTCAAGTAAAAGCAGCAGTTATCTCAGAAGTCACTCCGTTGATCACCTGAGGAGAAATGTATTTTTTAGTTGGAAATAGGCAGTATTTATAAACTTGTAGAAAGTTCTGGAAAGTGAGACCGTTAGAACGCAATACGCATGCGCTATTTGCGTTCCAGCTTACAATTTGCGTTCCATCCGCCATTTTAGGCGTATTACTGTTCAAAATGGTGTTTAATATGATTGTGATACGTTCCGCATAGTATGTGTTTCATTATTGCGAGTAAGTGTAGTGTAGTTACGTCTGAAGCCTCGTTTTCGTTTTGTTCGTCGGCCATTTTTTCTCTCGCTTAGCGATGGTATTAGTGTCTAAAGTGTTTATTTTGATTTAAATGTAGGTGTAACTTGTTTTTTTGAGGTGCTGGCTGGTTCCTCTTGCTGTAGGTAAGCTTTTTATGTGTTTGTTGTGTGTCTTTGTTAAGTTTTAAATGTTTGTATGTCGGCGTGTTGCGTCCGATGTTTGCGAACTCGTAATGTGTGGTAACGTGTCTCGTATGGTGTTTGCGTGTGTAGCATGGTGTTTGCGTGTGTAGCCTCGTTTTCGTTTTATTCGTCGGCCATTTTTTTTGTCGCTTAACAAAGTATTTAGTGTCGAAACTCTTTTATTTTGAGTGCAATTAAGTTCTAAGTTGCATTTTTGAGGTCCTGGGTGCTTCCTGTTTGTGTAGGTAAGGTTTTTATGTATGTGCTGTGTGTATGTATTGTGTTTGTAATTTTGTAATGTTCGCGAGTTGCGTCCGAGTGTTGCGAGGCCGTAATGTGTGTGAACGTGTGTCGTATGTTGTTTGCGAGTGTCGTAATGTGTTTCAACGTGTGTCGTATGTTGTTTGCGAGTGTCGTAATGTGTTTGGACGTAAACTTTTTTTGTCAAGGGTCGCAGTTGCTGCAACTGAAGACCTCGCTTTGCGAGGTCCTCAGGTGCTGGCATGGAGCGCCTGCGGCGCTCCAAGCCAGCAACTGAGGCCCTCGCTTCGCGAGGGTCCTCAGTTGCTGGCAAGGAGCGCCTGCGGCGCTCCATGCCAGCAACTGAGGCCCTCGCTTCGCGAGGGTCCTCAGTTGCTGGCAAGGAGCGCCTTCGGCGCTCCATGCCAGCAACTGAGAACCTGGCACAGTGCCCTCGCTACGCGAGGCCCGCGACTCGCTGCGCGAGCCGCGGCCCTCGCTTCGCGAGGCCCGCGACTCGCTGCGCGAGCCGCGGCCCTCGCTACGCGAGGCCCGCGACTCGCTACGCGAGCCCGCAGCGTTAGCAACAACTCGTACGCTCACAACTATATATGTGATATCTATCTATATATCTATATCTATCTATCTAGCTATATATCTATCTATCTATCTCTATCTATCTATCTATCTATTTATCTCTATCTATCTATCTATCTATCTATCTCTATCTATCTATCTCTATCTATCTATCTCTATCTATCTATCTATCTATCTATCTATCTATCTATCTATCTATCTATCTATCTATCTATCTATCTATAAAGTTGTGCTCAAACATTTGCATACCCTGGCAGTGAAATTATGTGATAATAAATGGCTTCATACTATCACTAGCCATCACTGGTCTGAGTCATGTGGGACACTGAGAAATTGGACTCTAAGGCCTCCATTCAATTGACAGTTGCAGAGAGATTCAATTGAACAAGCCTGCAGCTACCTGGGCGAAAGCCTAAACCGTAAACCATGCACTCGTAAGTAGCATTTCAGAGCATGACCATGATCAACTAAGCAGGGCCATAACTACCGATTTAGAAATGGCCAATAGTAAATGAGACCGCAATCATGAAGTCAGTAAAACATGGAGGTTAAATGTCAATCAATTAGCGTTTAGAGGTCCCATATGCAATTAGACTTGCAATCCATCAATGTACAAAATAATAAAAATTAATGATAATTCTGTTCTAGTCCATGTGGGTGGCCTGATATGTATTAACTCCTTGATTACCAAGTTTGATATGACACGGAAATGAAACGTAAAAAAATATTTTTTTATTGCAGATTTGCCAGCTTCAGACTGTTGTGCAATTAATTCTAATGTCTTACATCGATTTTTTATTTGCAGTTGCAATGAGATGACCAGGTGTTTAATTCCCTTGGGAGTCCTGTCTAGTACTTGTAGGCTTTTCTTCTACATTAGCCATTTGCGGGCTTGAGGAATTGTAGCAATTGAATAGTAACATTTACGGGCTTGAAAAATCAAAGGTTTAGATGGGTTGGAGTTATGATTTTGACAACCACCGGGATTTTCATCCTTTAACCCGCAAATCATCTGCGGCTCGCTAAAAGATGCCAATTGAATAGCAAATTGGTTTACGGGCTACATTACGAGCTACAGTAACTAATAATTGCTCAATTAAATAGGGGCTTAAGTGCTGAGGTGATAGTTCAGTTGTCTACAGAAACATTAGTTATAAAGGCAAATGGAGATGGGAAGTAGCTAATAAGTCTGTCATGAAAATGTTAATTTTTAGAATGTGAGAAGTCAATAAACCTTTTTTGAAGTTACATATGTTAGATAGAGGCGAGGTTTGATCATTTACAAATGGAATATCTTGGTATTTATTATATGTTAAATATGTTAATGTGTGTTAATGATTTTATTTATGAAAATATTTCATGCAGTAATATTAAAATGACATTTATATTTTGCCAACCTTCCTCCCCTCCTATAATATTATCAATCTCATTTTCAATTTTATCATGTGCCTGGATTTTATTGGCCAGTGAGCTGGTGGGTTGCAATTGAAATAATATATTTTTTTAAATTGTATATCGAAATTATATTTTGGTATAATGGTATATTTGAACACTAAATCATTTTCCAAATATTTCATAAATACCGTATTTGCCGGCGTATAAGACAACTTTTTTGCCCTGAAAAACATGCCTCCAAGTTGGGGGGTCGCCTTATACAACGGGTGCACTTTGTTTACGCAGAGCTCGTGTCGGTCACAGGGAGATGCAGGGGCGGGCCGGAGGCGATGCAGTTGTGACGGTCACAGGGTGATGCAGGGGCGGGGCGGAGGCGCTGCGGTCACGTTACAGGTGCGGGCCGGAGGCGCTGCGGTCGTGCCGGTCACAGGGAGATAGAGGGGCGGGCCGGAGGCGCTGCGGTCATGCCGGTCACAGGGAGGTGCAGGGGCAGGCCGGAGGCGCTGCAGTCGCGTTGCAGGGGCGGGCCGGAGGCGCTGCGGTCGCGTAACAAACTCTATATTTTGAGTGGCAATGTTGGGGGGTCGTCTTATACGCCCAGTCGCCTTATATGCCGGCAAATACGGTATGTAAAAAAAATCATGAAAATCCATAGTGGGCCATGTGAAATAAGAATACAACTCACATTTACCTTGTGATGAAGTAGTTTCCTGTTTATTGGGTCTAGGATACTAGAGTGCTAAAAGGACTGGAGGCCCAACATTTATTTTCATTGTACATCTAATTTAGTTCTATATTTCTTCAATATCCACAAAATAAATAGCAGGGTAGCATTAATCTATCCAGGACAAGAAGTAGACAAGACAACATATTTATACAACATATTATAAATAGAAAATGGTAGCATCTGATAGATTAATGGGGTAATGCCGCAGCTAAAAAAAGTGATTAAACGATGATTTGAAATGAGCATATATTGAGAAAAATAACTCCAAAATGTGCTTAACATTTAAAATATGTTTCAGAAATCACAATGTACTAAAAGTTGCATTTTTACTTATCTGTGGTAATAAAAGCAGAGAAATGTAAATAGCTGAAATTGAATGATAAAGATAAATATTCTAGTATTGATTTTTATAAATTTCACAAAGGCATTATGAGGACTCGTTTACATCTCATGCTATGGTCTGTGCCAAATATTACTGCTCAGCTGATAGCTCTAAGGCATCTTAGAAGACAGTAAGGTGAATACCATATTTGTTTATGTCTCCCATTGTTAACTAGACTGTGTTATTTGTTCTAGAGGTGTCCCTCACACCTGTCTCCTGACACTTGTCCATCTGTGCTCAAATAATTTAAGTAAGTCTTGGCATGCATATCTGCTCTAACGCCCTAGCATTATTGGAACTGTGCCAACACCAAGTTTACCTTTTTTTGTCTTCTTGTTTTATTTGTCGAAGATTTAAAATCGGTTAATTTTCAGAGGATTTCCAGGGGAAAACCCTTATGAGACACTTAAGGAGCTACAGGTATCCCAGTATCCTAGAATTGTCTGTACTCTATTTAAATAAAATTGAAGTATACACATCCTAAAGCACACAATAGTCATAAAATAAGCAATAAAGCATAACAAGTCTTTTATGTTAACCTAGCTGTATTCTAAGAGAAATGTCTGCCATTTTGCATGCTTATCTTCAGTTATGTTCTTTCTGCCATTCCATATATCATCTTATCATCTTCAATCTTTTAAGCCTAACCATCATCTTGACACTTTTGTTAGCCTTGATACATGTACAAAGTGTTTTCCTTTATTTCTCTTTAATAAGCTATTTCTTTATCTGTAACAGTGACATGAGATGTGTCTTTGGTCAGTGTAATGACCAACTTCTTAGTGCCAGGGTGGGACCCACCTGAACCCCACAAGCAAGGGCCCCTTTTGGCCCAATAAAGCACTGTCACAGCCCACTGAACTCATGGACTCTGATTTTTAGGAACAACTAATCATGGAGGGACACTAGCCCAGGTGGCTACCAACTTTAAGTGCTATTACAATGGCCATGAGACTTGCCTTAAGTGACTGTGACACTTTTTTTACAGTTACATATGGTGTAATATTGGGCCTCCGGCCCTGGTTATGTGCCTACCAGGAGTTTTGTAATGTTTAAATATTTATGTTTTGCTCAGAATATGCTCTAGAATATGTCACTATGATATAAATTCTCTTTACTTTTTAAAGCTGGATATAGAAGATAATAGTTTAGTAGTATTTTTGTTTGGGTTTATTGTTAGAAGTCATAATTATTTAACTCTTGACAAGTCACTGTAATTAAACATTTATCACATATATAGTTGTGAGCTCCATGCCAGCAACTGCGACCCTCGCAAACTTCATGTCGCAACGCAAACAACACGACACACCAATTACGACACTCGCTAAATTTTACGAGCAACGCAAACAACATACGCAACTCGCGAACATTACAAAATTCAAAACACAATACAACAGCACATACATAAAAAGCTTATCTACAGCAAGAGGAAGCATCCAGGACCTCAAAAATGCAACTTACACCTTCATTTCACTCAAAATAAAAGAGTTTAGACACTAAGGGCCTCATTCTATTAGCGGCCGCAGCCGTTGCGGGGCCGCAAGGACCGGCCGCAAGCTATTCTGCTATTCTATTCCCTTACGGCCGGGGATTCCGGCAGGCTTGCGGCCGGTGCCTTGCTATCTCTTGCGGCCGCTCGCGCCGGAGGAAAGCCTTTGATCTAAAACGGCCGCAAGAGATTTGCAATTCAATTGCTCCGGGAAACCTCTCTGCAAGGCTAAAAGCGAGCCGCAGCTTACTTGCAGCAAACAGGTCTCGCTAGCACCAATTAAGCACATAAAATAGCTCAAATGAAGCCATCCTGCACTTTGAGAAGACTATAAAGGGATTTTTGGTGTTAGAAAAAATAGCACATAATTATCCTGTACTCAAATCCGTAAAATATTTTATTTTTAATATCCGTAAAATATCCATGTAAAAAGTCCCGAGGGCTTGGAGCACCTCAGACACACCCACGCCGCAGCCGGAAAATAAACAGTTAATTTGAACTCGGGTTTGGGCTGATGTGCAAGCTTGAGAGTGGGTTCCTTTTAATCCTCATGTCCCCCAATATGATCCCTAGCATTTACAGAGCTGTACAGTGCAGGCTTCAATTTATTTTTCAGTTTTTATATTTCACAGCTTACGGCCGGTTCCAAGATATGCGGCCGGCCGTAAAAGGAGATCCTTGCGGGGCCGTATAATAGAATCGCGAGTTAACTGAACCCCCGCAAGGAATCGCAGCCTTACGGCCGATTTACGGCCGATAATAGAATGAGGCCCTAAACAATTTGCTAAGCGACAGAAAAAATGGCCGCCGAACAAAACGAAAACGAGGCTACACACGCAAACACCATACGAGACACGTTACCAGACATTACGACCTCGCAAACATTGGACGCAACACGCCGACATACAAACATTTAAAACACAATAAATACACACAACACACACATAAAAAGCTTACCTACAGCAAGAGGAACCATCCAGCACCTCAAAAAAACAACTTACATCTTCATTTAAATAAAAATAAAACACTTTAGACACTAATAAAATCACTAAGCGAGAGAAAAAATGGCCGACGAACAAAACAAAAACGAGCCTTCAACACTCTAAACACGTAAAACACCACAACACACTCGCAAAACACCACACGAAACTCGAAAAACACCACGAAGCACCTACGTATAATCCGCAAAGACTCATACCACAGATAACCCGCCATTTTACGCCAATGCGGAAGTACACCACTACGCTAACGGTTTCGGCTCGCGCACGCACAGTATTACACTGCACACATTCAGCACGCTTACACAGCAGCTCCACACCCCTAATGCTCCACCAACAACAAAACACATTGCCAGCTCTTCAGCACAATGCTTCAAAATAGGTAAAGTATATTCATTTATTAATGTATTATATATTTCATTATTATACACCAAACAGCATTAGCTACCTTACAATTTCATTGCTGTCATTTTTTGACGGGCAATTCGCTAGTAATAATATAATTATTATTATAATTATAACTAGGAAATTGCCCATAAAAAATAATGGGAATAAGGCTGGCAATGCTGTTTGCCACCTTGTGTCTATTTTTTTCTCCTCCTCTTGCTCCCTTGTGTCTCCTTTTCTGTCTCCTCTCCTTCCCTTGTGTTGTTTTCCACCCCTCTAACTCTCCTTTACCTCCTTTCCCACTATCCCTTTCCCTCTCCTGTGTCACCTTTCTCCCCATCTCCCTCCCCTATGTCTCTTTTCCCCATCTTTCCCTCTCCTGTTCCTCCTTTCCCCCTCTCCCTCCCCCTCCCTTTCCCCTGTGTCTCCTTCCCCCTCTCCCTTTCCCCCTCTCGCTTTCCCCCCTCGTGTCTCCTTTCCCCTCCTCCCTCTCTTGTATCTCAATTCCCCCTCCTCTCCCTCCCTTGTCTCTCTGTTCCCCCTCCTCTCCCTCCATTGTCTCTCCGTTCCCTCTCCTCTCCCTCCCTTGTGTCTCTTTTCCCCCTCCTCTGTGTCTGTTACCTGGATGTAACAATGCCAGCAGCGCCGCACTCTGACCGACTTCTCCTCCTCTGCCGCTCCCGTCCTTCCGCCGGAACTACTTTCTGGATCAAGCCGCCATTGCACATGCCCATCCTGCCGGAAAGAAGTTCCGGCCGAAGTACGGGAGGAGACAGTGGTGAGTACGGCCTGCAAGCTACTGGCAGGGTTTGGAACCAGGTATGGCTAAGCTACTGGCAGTGTTTCCAGGTAAGCTGGGGCACTGGGGGGAGGCAGAGGGAGAGGTAAAAGAGAGAGCCAGAGGGGGAGATGAGAGAGAGGCAGAGGGGGATGAGAGAGGTCTAAATCTCACCGGCCTCGCGGTTGCGGCCTGTAACGATGGCACAGGGGGAGATGAGAGAGGCAGATGGGGTTGAGAGAGGCCGGCACCACTGGGTTGGCGCTCATCACGAGTCATGCAATGAGCGCCTTTCGAGCTCCTGGGTGCCCCCTCTTCCTGTAGGTAAGCTTTTTTGTATTTGTTGTGTGTATTTATTGTGTTTTTCATGTTTTGATGTGCGCGAGTTTCGGACGATTTTTGCTAGGTCGTAATGGGTCTTAACGTGTCTCGTATTTTTCTTTCGTAACTACGTAAATGTTGCGAGGTCCGCAGTTGCTGGCAAGGAGCGCCTTTGGCGCTCCATGCAAGCAACTGCGGCCCTCGCTTTGCGAGGGCTGCGGGCTCGCGTAGCGAGCCCGCAAGCGTTAGCAACAGCTTGCATGCTCACAACTATATATGTAATATATAATATTACACAGATGCATGATTGAACACGTCAAAACAGTCAAGATTACAGCAAATTAGCTAGACTATGATATTGTGTGCCAAGCTGACCAAGGACAAATATCATGTCACATTTACAGATAAAGAAATAGTTTATTACAGAGAAATAAAAGAAAGTACTCAGCACATGTATCAAAGTTAACAAAAGTATCAAAATGGTGGTTAGGCTTACAAGATGGCGGATGATATATAGAATGGCGGAAAGAATATAAATCAAACTTAGCATATAAAATGGCAGACATTTCTCTTTTAGAAAAAAGCAAGGTAAACAATAACCTTGTGTGCTTTAGGATGTGTAAGCCTCAATTTTATTTAATTAAACTACTGAAAAATGCTAGGATATTTTTTTTCTTCAACTTGGACAATTGTAGCGCCTCATGTGTCTTGTAAGTGTTCTCGTATGGGTTGTCTCTGCTCCTGTAAGAGGTTAAGATTACACAAAAGGATTTATTTCACTGCAAACACTCGCAGAGCCTTACAATTACACTTAGGACTGACTCTTATAGGAGCCATATAATTACACTTTAGATAAGAATCTCCCATACAGCAGTGAACAGATCATAAGTAGCATCAGGTTTGCTGCGGGAGGAATGTAATAGTTACATGTAATGTTCACTCACAAGATTTCCTACGGGAGCCATGTAGACTGCAACATTTGGCAAATAAAAAAAGATTATCTTCTATCGTATTGTCAAATAAATCCATTTATCCTCAATTTCAACCATGAAAACTGATCAGTCTAAAATCTGCATCACTCCCCAAAAAATTAAAAAAAATAAAGTAAACTTGCACATTTGGTTAATAATGCTGGGGTGTTGGAACATATACGCATGGCAAGACTTACATAAATTATTTGAGCACAGATGGACAAGTGTCAGGAGACACACTTTTGGAACAAATTAAATAGTCCAGTTGGCAATGGGAGACAATAATAATTACTGTATTAATCCATATGTTTACTGACTTCTAAAATGCCTAAAAGCTTACAGGTGGCAATGATGAGACACCATATTTGGCACAGACCATAGCATGAGATGTAGAAGCGTTCACATAATGCCTTTGTGAAGATTAGAAAAATCAGTACTATAATGTTTATCTTCATCATTCAATTTCAGCACAGAGAAGTAAAAATTTTACTTATAGTACATTGTGTGATTTTTAAATGTTAAAGATATATGAAAGTTTCCCAGGTTTTAAATGTTTCTGTTCTAACAGCCAGTGATTAACAAAAATATGTATTAGATTGAAAAAGTAAATATACTTACATATTTGTTTGCCGCAAACTGAAATCGAACACCTAAATGTCATCAGCTGGTGGTTCGTTAGCTCTGTCATACACCAACAGTTGCTCCCACCGTCAACAGTTCAAATAAAAAAAATGGAAGCAGTAGTTGGTACATAGAACTAACATCCAGAAGAAGTGGTAGAAGGTGTACCAAGGCTGAACCCACACTTCAACCAGTGTTTGGTATGGTAGCATGATTGTATTTTCTGTGTAAACTCTATGTTATTCTTTGTTGCAGTGGGGAAGGGAGAGAGAAACTACAGAGCTGAGAGCTAATTGTGCTCAGTTGGAGGTTCATTAGCTTTGCCAAATGCAATCAGCCAATCCCAACATCAGCAATTCAAATGAAAAAAAAAACCTGCAGCAGTAGCTGATACATAAAATTGAGAATTTGAAGTGCTAGAAGGTGCACCAAAACTTCCTACTTCTAAGTCATTAATAAATATGTTAAAAAGGAGAGGACCTAATACTGAACCCTGAGGAACCCCACTTACCACATTAGTCCAAACTAAAAATGTTCCATTTACAATATTTTAAGACACTCCCATTTGCTATGTGAGATAGACAAAATCAAGAATAGATATTATATTTCTGTTGGTGTAGAACATAGGTTCCCAAAGTGGGTGGTACTGCCCACCAGTGGGCGCTGAAGCATTCTAGGGGGGTGCCAGCGGGTATGCTACTTTAGTCCATCTGCGCAGCAGAAAAGTCTCAACAAGTACCAATCTTTTTATATGTGTAACATTTAATCAAAATCGTTATAGCAATAGTAGTTTCCAAGATGAAGCACATATTGGCCATTACTTTTTGCAAATATCAGATGGCTTGAAGAGGAAAACTGTTATAATGGTGGGAGTTAAAAATGTTTTTGTCTTGTAAAGGGGGCGGAGGTAACAAAAGTTTGGGAACCTATGGTGAAGAAGGTGTAGAATGTAGAATCCCTAAATATCAAAGAGTTAATAGATACAAGCTCTCAAGTCACTGCTATTTCCAAAAACACGTACCAAACTGTAAATCTGAAACTGTCACAACTGTCTTGTTGATTAGCAATTGCCCCTATTCAATTGAGGTTTCGGCCGATCCGGTAGCCCGTAAGTGAGGTTGCAAGTTATTTTGCTATTCAATTGGAGTCTTTTTGTGGGTTCCAAACGGAATGACAATTTAAAGACACCAATGCACTCTAAATCATGGGGAAAGCAATGTAAGGCATTACAATTACATGCACAATAACTCCCAAATATCAAATATTGCAAACAATTAAATTGTATTTTCCACATAAGTTGTAATGGTCATGCGTATGCCAATATGAAAAGCCATGTTGCAACATGCTGAAAGCTATTAAAGACAGACTACCTCATTCAATTGCAACACAAATACATGCAAATGACTGACATATAAACCCTTTCACACTCACAAAGGCTCTAATGTGGACCCTAAAAATACAAAGATCATCTTATATACATTTCATTCATCACATCTTCATTTGGGACAACAAAAAGTGGACAAATTACAACACCCCATGCCATATATCAAGTATAAGGGGAACATTTCACATATGGTTGTTCAGTCTCTCCCTCGTGTCCGACTCTCTGTGACCCTATGGACTACAGCACACCTACTAATGTCTTTGTCTGTGCCTATCCACAAGGTTTGCATGCCAAAGATACTGGAGGGGGTTGCCAGTTCCTTCTATAGTGGACTGTGATTTGTCTGGCCTCTCTGCTATGACGTGCCCACCTACAGTGGCCCTACATGGTATAGCTCACAGCTTCATTCAGGTACACAAACCCACTCACCACCACCACCACTTAGCAATCCAGAAGGGGACCAGGGGAACATACACCACACTAATGTAAATTGATGAATAGCAAAACATAATGGGCCACCAGCAATGGCATGGGAATTTCCAGTATGGGCGTAGAGGAGATGGATGTGAGTTGGCTGTTGCTCCACATGCCCCTGCACAGCCTCCATGTGTTTTTGCGGCTCCTCCTGATGGGTTAGAGTAGATTAGTGTGGTGTATGGTCCCCTTCTGGATTGCTAAGTGGTGGTGTTGAGTGGGTTTGTGTACCTGAATGAATCTGTGAATGTCATAGCAGAGAGGTCAGACAAATCACAGTCCACTAGAGAATGAACTGGCAACCCACTCCAGTATCACCTGTCATATTCCTATCAGGCCCTCAGGGGAATGTTGATCCTCCACAGTATCACTAATTGGACCTTGCATGTGTATTAACCCCTTATTTTGATTATATATGATATATATTATTATATGATAGCTAATGCTGTTATGACTATTATTATTGTTATATGTATTGATCTATTGCTAAATAACTAGGACTCATTAGTTTACATATACAAGAATGTGACACTAATGTGATGCACGTGGATGTCCCATAACCCCAACCATTGAAAACACACTGACACAGTGAGAACGATATAACAAAGCTTTATTTCATACACAGATCACAATCAGAAATGGCCAAGACTGTGCATTAATATCATGGGTGTGGTGTGGCCGGATACCTGCAGGGTAAGAGGTTGTGCTTGTGAACAAGGGGATACTTAAAGGGGCTTATTTCATAGTCTAGAATAAGCATGATGAATAGCACGTGGTCACTACACCACTGCAACCGGAAAATGGTGGGAAAAGGAATCATCAAATCACTCCATGTAATTTGAGAAACCATTCATGTGCATAGAACTTACAACTTGTCTATATCTGCTCAATTAAATAGATGAACATAATCATGGATAATCTCATACAGATCGAATCCACACACAGTGTGTTGTCAGATATTAAGGAATAATCTGAAATTGATTTGCAGAATATGTGACACAGAGAGAGGAGGTTGAGGAACATGCCTTCATGGTCATGAGATTGTGCGATTAAGACCTACTCAGACCAGAACAAGATATCAACCAGAACACTTTTTTGGATTGACTTCAACATCTCATCACAACGGCAATCCACATTAAACATCAGTTGAAGAAATATTAAACATAACCATATGTGTACACATTCTGTAGCCAGCCATTAGTATGTCAACATTAATACAAAATGCTATTCATTGTGGAGTGTGGATGAGGAGGACTTAGTGCTGTGGTTCTCAATTCTCTCCACAGGAACCATCAGACAGGCCATGATTTATGTTAAACAATTAATGAGGCAATGATGTTCAACAGGTGATGGAGCCTTTAATTTCTTAACATGTGTATTCACACAGTGTTTCACCCAAATCATGGTCTTTGTGGTGGGTCCTGAGGAGGATTTGACAATCACTGACCTGGGGGACGTTCACACCTACTTCCTCTTTCTGAGCACTGGGCCCACACCTTCCGGAACCACTCGCTTCCTCCCTCTACCACGGGCAGGAGGTGTTGGATGGAGTGGTGCATCCAACTGTGATGGTTGTGTATCAGCTGTCATTGGTGGTAAGGGGTGAGATGAGGAGGATGTAGGCTCTGGCTGAAGTGGTGGTGGAGCCTGTGAAATGGAAGGCTGGAGTGTAGGCACGTGGGCCTCAGCCAACTGCACCAGCCATGCCAAGGGATGTGTCTGGGCTTGTCTGACGCTATGAGCCATTTGCTTGCACCTCTCCATTTAAAGATTATGCCTCCTCACCTCACCACATATTGCTCAGATGCTTTCCGCCTGGCCGGTAGCAATTTTATTCTGATGTGCCAGATGAGCTGTCAGCTGTTGGGCTGCTCCAATTTCGTGCTCCTCAGCCAAGCGGACGTGCTGATAAATGTCACTCAAGGTGCCTGGTGCGAGGACGAGAGTCTGTCTCCGGATGATGTTGGGCTCTTGATGTGCTGTGCTGAGGCCAGAGGTGTTGCCCGTTGTGATGGTGTACCCTGTAGGTATAGGGATGGTGTTGCCAGTAGGGAATCTGTTGACAATGGAGATGGTGCTGGCAATGGAGATGCTGATGCCCATAGTGTTAGCCCAGTCTGTTAAGGCATCAACAGCTGCGACAACAGCTGGGGAAACAATGGCTGCGACATCTGCTGGGGCAACAATTGCTGCAACATCTGCAGGGGCAACAATGGCTGTGTCATCTGCTGGGGCAACAATGGCTGCATCATCTGCTGGGGCAACAATGGCTGCGACAACTGCTGCAACAACTGCTGGGACAACCACTGCTGAGAAAACCACTGCAGTGGCAAAATCTGTTGTGTCCAACACAAGTATTGCCTGAATGTCACCAGGTGGCAGTAGTGAGCCTGTTGAGAGTGGTCCCCATGAGCTTGACATCCCTGCAGCTTGATGACTCATTGAACCTCCAGTAATTTGAAAGGGCTGGGAATCAAGGGCTGGGAATGTGTCCGTGATGCGTGTGAGGGCCCGGGGGGTGATTCCCACAATGGTCATGTTGCTGATGGTCCAGCCTCCTGTGATGGGCCCGGACCCTCTGCTTCCTCCATCACCACCTGTGTTGTTGATAGCGGTGGCTCTGGTGAAGGCACTGCTTGTATCTCTGCGTGCAGGGTACGCCTCCTACATACTGAAATGAGAGGACAATAGTATTTGAGTTTTGATTCTCTGATCAATTGTTTGCTGTGCATTTACATATCCCTGACATCATGGTCACTTGTAATTAGCTGTGGTGATTGTTTCCTGCAGATAAACATTGAGCTGTATCATGAGCATTGTGGATCATAGATATATATATATATATATATATATATATATATATATATATATATATCTACAGCTGGTGCGTTGTGCCATCTGCAGTTCATTAGGACATGTGCTCATCTGAATCTGCTCTGCATTGTCTGAGACTTACCAATCTGTGACCAATGCTCAGCAATGGGTATTAACATGCTTATGAGACATGGTCCAGTTTAGGCTAGTGCATGACACGCACATGTAGTCCCTCAGAGTCTGTATCTGCATATGCTGCAGTGTGCACACCAATATATGTACTCTCTTTTGGATGTTAAACCATTGTGGATCTACAGCTGTACCTTGTTTAACGCTGGGGATAGCTTCCAAGCAGTTGGAGTGTTAAGCGACACAGCTTTAAATGGTGCAGTGTAACATGGGGGAGATAGGGATTGGGGAACTGACCAAAAACAGACAATTGCAATTGATATTTATACTGTTTTGTTTTATATTAGCTTTGAACAAACAGGAAACACAATACTTACACAAACTGCATTGGCTATGCAGATTCCTTTTTACCACCGGTATTGGACAGACATTTAATTGATTACAATTAGGATGAGAATATATATTATAATATGCACATAATTATTGATGTCCCTTATATCTGTAGACCGAACCAGAAATCTTACAGTGCTATTGTATGTTAGTTATCTATGTGTGTGGGGTTTATGTGTGTGCATATGAGGGTGTGATTGTGCATATGATACTCACTTTGCAGAGTTTCCTGATAGCCAGTGTCCAACTGCCCTGGAAGGCCCACTAGTGCTGCTGGCTCCAAGGACTTCTTTATAGTCCGCTCCCATCCACAGTATGTGATGTTGAGTGGTGGGCCACCAATAGTCCCACAGGCTGCTCTGGCCTCCGCTGCCATCTTCTTCTTAACCTTCATCCGGCAGTCATCATATCAGTGTTTAACTGACCGGACATCACGGTTTGCAACCCCTAATGAAGCCACAGATGCAGTCACCTCACTCCAGGCACGTGCCTTATCGCCAGGCTTCACATCCATACCACCATGGATGATGCTACGGAGGGCTTGGACTTCCCTAAGGAGGGTTACTGTCTCCTCTTCACCATAATTGTGGGCCCTCTGCTTTGTTACAACCTCTTGCCCTGCCAACTGTGCCTGGGGTTCCTGGCCTCCCTGTTCTCTCTGGGGCATGCCCCTCACCCCAACTACCTCCTCCCCCTGGGATCAGGCCACTGACACTCTGCTCCTACACCTTGTGTGCCTACATTTGGAGCACATCCCTCCTCCCCTCCTGCTCTCCTCCACCTGTACCTCCCCTCCCTGGCCTGCTGCCTTCTCTCCCTCACTCCATGCCTCTATCTCTACTCCTCTCCTCACTCTCCTACTCTCCTAACTCTCTATCTCTCTCTCTATCACTCTCTATTTCTCTATCTGGCACTATCACTCGCTCTCTCTAACACTCTCTATTTATCTCTCTGGAACTCTCATTCGCTCTCACTGACACTCTCTATCTCTCTCTAACCCTCTTTATCTCTATCTCTAACACTCTCTATGTCTCTCTAACACTATCTCTCTCAGTCTCTGTCTATCTCTCTCTCTATATATATCTCTCTCAAAAACCCACCAAAGCCTAGACCTGTGTGTTGACTTTCTACAGCACAGTCAAAGAATTACAGTTTTCACAGCCTTTTAAACCGTTCCCACGGCGTTGATTGTCGTCCTCCGCTTCCTATTGGTTGACCTGTCACAGGATAGCAACTGAAGGCCTTGACTGATTTTGCCACGCTTCATTGGATCGCATACTCAGAAGTGTTACTGGTTAAAACAGGCTTTATGGGCTTGAGGCTTCGGCTCGTAACTCGCGCCCTTCCTCAATTGTATAGCATCATAATCAGAGACAAACAGGAGCCTGCAACACACCTGCAGACATTCGGCCATCTGCGATTGAGTTGAGGGCTTGGAACTGAATTTGGCTCAATGTCTTTTCTTCTTTTGGCCTAACACTATGAATGAAATCAGATAGAGGAAGTTACTTCACCAGTGAAGTGATGAGAGTGATGAGCCGTCTTTGGAAAATCCTAGGTGTGAAGAGAAAATTACATATTTCTTATTGTGCTGCATCCACTAGTAATGTAGAATGGTATAAATGCATTTTATTGATATTTGTAAAGGAATCAGGTAAGGATTGGGGTGTGAAGTTACCTTTGGTGTTAATGGCTATAAGATCCACTCCTAGTATTGCTACAAAAATGCAACCATTTGAATTGATGACTGGGAGACGTATGATACTCCCCCAACACCTTATTTTTAGGACACAAAATTATAATTTGGTAAATGCTGCCCATTAATATATGAAAAGCAATTCAACATATCCAATGTAAAAATGGAGGAAATCCAAATTTGGTATCAAAAACACATTTCTCGATCTCTGTGAAAGAGATTTTGGAACAGTTAAGGAAAACTTTCATTTCTGCATCATACAATTCCAATAATCAATGTTCAAAACTAATTATTGGTTTTCTTATTGGAGCTGCAATGGGGTCCATACTTGGAGCTGTTGTGGGTACCACTATGTCAGTAGCTAACTCTCTATCAATTGAAACAGTGATAAAGGAGTCTAAGAAACTGTGTGCTTCCCTAAAATTTGCATTCTGGACTTGATTTGCATAAACATAAAAAACACAATACATCAAGGCTTGAATCATTATTTTTCCAGGAACCTATTACTATTACTATTACTTTTATTACCACAAACTATCTATAAGAAATGCAAGATTGTATAACAAGCATTATTAATTGGCAGATTCCATTATATTTTGTAATCAACGACATTGTGAGGAATATGTTCACTAAAATGTATCACCAGGAATTGGATGATATGCAAATAAGAGTGGCTTTTGAGATGGGAAGTACTGACCCAGAAAATATGGAACTTGGGTTCTTATTGACCGTATCTTTTATTATGCCTGAACATGTGTACCAGATTAAAACGGTCTATAATGTTGGAACATGGAAACATGGCATACATATACAAATTCAGGTTCCACCTATGTTGGCATATCAAGCTTGGGTGAATGAACCATATTTCATTTTTGATGTGAACGATTTTGTTGTGTTCAAAGACTTTAACTATTTATGTCCAGGAAAACCATTTGTGCATGATACCACACATGCTTTTGTGCGGAGTAAATTATATGGTACATGCATTTGAAAAATGTCAAGTAATTATGAGCACATCTGATGATATGGTGTCTACTAAAGCTATAAGTAGGAAAAGTGGTTAGTCAGTGCTTCATTAATTAATATGAGTATTTCTTACCCTGCTCATGGTACATTCCTCTTGCACACAGAGTATCATTCATTAAGGTTCAAAAATATGCAGTTATTAGCATAGGTGAAGTGACCCTTTATCTATATAGATACAAGTATACAAGAGGGGGAGGTGGAAATCATAGATGCTTTCCAACATCAGGACATTCGGTTCAATATGTATGTACCACTTTAAGAACCAAGGGTATGTGTGTGTAATGCATTGCAGAACATTTTTAAAAAAGTTGACAGTTGGCAGTTTACTGCTGGAGAGGGGATTAAAAAAAAAAAGTTCAGTTGACTTCCTGAACGGTGTTTAATGCCTTATAATTGTTTCCAAGATGTGTAAAATGCGTTGGTGAAAATGAATTATCTACTATAACTTGATAACAATTATTGCAACAATCTGATATCCCCTTTTCTTTTTTTCTATTCATTTCCTCCCTTCCCAATTTGCTTTTGAAATTGATATGTTGAAATATAATATAAAACTGAATCAAGAGTTAAAAAGTACTTTTGGAGGCAGATCATTTACATATTAAGAAAACAAGCATAGGTAATAAGAAATCAGGAAATTAAATACAATCTTACGAGACCAGAGTTTTAGATACTATGAAGTAAGAATTGAGGGTAATCATGTGATAATTGTCTAAATGTTTATTTTAAATCACTAGAACAAAGAAAAAATGTAATCATGGAGCTCCATGAATTATAGTTAAAGTCCTATGTGTTACCTATGTTTGCTGGTTGTGTAGTTTTTTTTTTATTATTTAGAGAGAATGACAAAGAAAAGGGATACCTGAACTTTAAAGATTATAGTTCTTAAATAGCACATAACCCAACTACATGAAGTCAATATGCCCTCAAGATTAAGATGATCAGGGTGTGGCTGCTTTATGTACTTACAGGAAAACAATGAACATAACCAAGAAATGGAAGCGAGTGTATAATATAGACTGTCTGCCATTTTTAATTATTTGATTTATCCATTGTGTGAAACAGACTGTTTGCTCAGTCACATCATCTCATAGGTAAAAAAAAATGTCAGTGTAACTTAATGGCGCCAGAAACCTTGTTGATTCTATCACATCATGCTTAGACAATATATAAATATCTGCATAGTAAGAAGTAGTCTGTGTATGATCCTGAGACCAAAGGAGGTTGAACTATTTTTTCTTGAACATGAAATTTCTTATTTTCTGTTTGTGCTCACTTTCAGGTTTCAACATTATAGGTAAGTTTTTGCTGGTTTTGCTTTCAGTACTGTTTGAGAGATGTAATTTCGTTGAGGCAGGCTGGAGCTCAGTTCTTGGCGCCCTGATGACGGCGTGCTTTTCTGCAGCGCGCGAAGATCGCGGTGCCGTAACATACAACATGTCTGATCTGACTGCTGCACACTAGTGTGCTCTAACTCACTATTTCCCATTTATACACAGAAATAATAATCATTATTCACTCAACACATATTAAAAACAAAAATGAAAGACCAATATTGTGGGATGGTAGTAGCCCCAGAACCACATAGCAACAATCAAAAAGGGACCATAGGGCATTCCAGTTTGTATTCAACTAAAATATGAAAACATAAAACTTCCCTCAGGGAGCCTCACAATCCCCAAAAAAGTGTGATGTGGACTTTGGACAAGAGAATTGAGTCTCATTAGCAGCCTAACTATACATTTAACTTGGGTAACATAGACCTAGAATTATATATATCCAGCACTGAAGAAGCCAGACATTACCAAATGCAAGCAATGCACCAAGATTTTTCAATGTGACTATATATCTTTGTGGCTTAGAAAGTTAAAAATATATCCTACTAGATTTTATATTGTTTCAAGCATGATATAATACGTTGGGTTTAAAATGTGTTACAGTTAATCTGGAACATGAGATGACTTTGTGATAAAAACCCAGCATAGACAATGTTTTCTAATTGAGTTGATACATGCATTAAACAACTACTATGTATGGGTGAAAATACATCTTTAAGCAGTTAGGTGATTTGGGGGGGAAATAATTATATGCTTATGAACTGGAACCAACAGTTATGTTTTAAAAATATTTTTTTCTTTAGCTGATGGTACTTTTTGCTTCTCCTGTAACCAACGTCACAATGGGACCTGCAAAGCAGAGAAGATTTCCTGTCCTAAGGACTCCAAGTGTATTACAATCTCTGAAACGGTTAAGATAAGTAAGTGTTAACATATTTTAATTTATTGCTAATCTTATTGCTAATAGTATTTCTATTCCTTCCAGTGGTATTTTCATTTTCTTTACCAATGCACATATTGTCTCATAGGCCATTTGGATAGTTATATACATTATGGGCATAGGAAGAAGCAAATTTAAATCTGTATACAGTACTTAATATGTACATGAACAGAAAAATCTAAAACATTTTTTACAATGGCCTCATAATCTTGCATGATCTTGTGACACCCCACTATCAGAGTAATCTGAGCTTCCAAAGGGAGAGGAGATAAGTGGGAGGTCCTGGGAAGTGCCGGGGGGGGGGGGGGGGGGGGGGTCAGTAAGCTGATGAATCTTACAATTCTGTGAAAAATTAGTGATTAAACATTTAGTAAGCTCAAGAAAAAATGATGGCAGTTAAAATGTTTGTTATGAAACGTGAATATTTTATTTTGATAAACAAGATCTCTTCCACAAATGTGCAATTTTCTAAAATATGCTGAAATGAGAATAAAAACAATAAGGAGCGACATACTGTACTTTGTCGATGCTCTGTGTCTGGATACTAAGTGAGAAGTGTTTTACATAACTGTGTTTTTTACAAGTATGTGCGGCCTAAGCACTGAGTTATGTGGGCATAAGGAAAGAGGGGGTTATCAGTTTAGGAGCAAAACCAACCTCAACCTGTGTATAACTAGCCTCAACATGCACTCAAGAAGGCTTAAAGTGCATGTAACACAATGCAACAGAAGATGAACCAGTCTCATAAAGAGTGTGACAAACTCATATATTAGGAGACCATTTTATAAATGCACAAAATCTCTTGTTTACTGGGTTTTTCTATACACATACACCCAGTGTGGCCATGATGGTGGAAATACCAAGGGCTACATGAAGTGACAAAGTTTCCGAAGCATGGCTTCATAGCAAGGTTGGCCAAAATCAGACTTCAAAGTCCAGAATCACACCATATGTTCAGGATATTATGTTATGGTACAGATGGTTCAACTAGTTTCTTAAACATGAGGATTCTGTGCTGTCTTGACTTCTTGCCCTGGACTACCTGCTGTGTATCATGAGATTGGGTTTGTTAAGTGCAGTCTAAGGAAAGCTCTGAGATTTAGAAAAGCTGCCTTTGCACAGTGATTTTTAATAACCTTTGCAGCTCACACTTTTCATACATAATAAACACATTGTATTGTTTAAAACAAACATATTTATATTTCTAATATATTATTTGTAGTTTCTATGTTTCATTAAACAGTAACATTTTCTATTTAAATTCTTATTATATTTGTATCATTTTGTATAAGAACTATTTATAATGAAATAAATAGAACTAGGTAGCAAAAGTATTGGTGGAAAATATAATATTACAAATGCAGTATTTTGGGATTTTGTGTCATCACATTTTCAAAAAATATTGTAAAACATTATAAACAATATAAATAAGCAAAGCCCTGTGATACCAGGTTAACATTGTACTGACATCTCTTACATCAACTTTATAGTTTTCCTTTCTTTTTTATGACAGATGGAACTTATCAATATTCATTACACAAAGGTTGTGCCGGCGATTTATCCTGTGATACACGGATCTACCATTCTGCTAATGGGATATATTTAGCACAGAACATAGAATGCTGCTCCGGGAATTGCTGCAACGCGGGAAAGTTTAATGGTACGTAATGATCATAAATGACCACTGAAGTCACATATTTATAGTATGATGTTTTGAACAACTTGACTTCACGGTCTAAAATAAACAATTGCAGCCTTAATTTATAACTATTGTTTTCATGTTTTCTCTTGTTAATGACAGACATTTTGTTTGTATAAGGATTAGCATCTTGATAGTAATGCATAGAAATGTTCTTTAAAACGTGATCTTTATTCCTATTTGTTTTTATTAAAAACATTATTAAAATAAAGGGATAACATACCTTACTAATGTTCTAGGCTTTCTATTTTTCACTACTGTAGCAGCAATTCTTATAGTAACAGATCTCTATTGATAGTAAGTCACAAATGACAGAGCCCTCACCAGTCACATTATGTGGGCACATGATATACCTGGGAGCGAGTGCTCATAGGTCCAGGTCACTGATATATCTGCAGTATTAGTAAGATAGGGGTCTATCTATAAAAGGGAGTCTGTTAATACCAATATGTTTGATCCTATAGAATATTTGGCATAATCTTCATCTTTTTTTAACGTTGAGCAACAGGTCCCCATCAAAGGGTCCTTTAGTTTTTCCTAAATGTCAGCCATCAGAGTAGTATCATCGGCGTATCTGAGTTAGTTGATATTTCTTCCAACAATATAGATTCCGGCTTTGGATTCATCCAGCCCAGCCTTACGCATGATGTACTCTGCATATGAGTTGAATAAATAAGGTGACAATAAAAAAACTTGTTGCGCTCCTTTCCCAATCTTGAACCATTCTGTTATTACATGTTCGGTTCTGACTGTGGCTTCTTGGTCGCAATGAGCGTCAAAGGGGATCATTGCCGCTCATTGCAGGGTTTTGCAATGAGACCCAAAGGCGTTCATCGCAGAACCTGTAAAGTAGATGGGGAAGTGGCTTGCAATGAGCGCCAAATGTGCTCATAGGGGTCATATCCTCGCATTTTGTGGCAAACAGCATTGTCAGGCTTAAAAAAATATTTTTGAAAGGGGAAGTTGCTAGCATTACAGATTTGCTGTGAGATGCAGTCTTATTTACATGTTTGTTTGTTAATGTACAGTAGTATCTATGTTCATAATATCTGCCAAATTATGTATTCTATACTAGTGACCCCTGATGACAGTGAAGCCCCCAATGGAAGAGAATGTCCATCCTGCGTTCAACTTGGTTTGGAGGAATGTAATGCCACTGAAGTCAGGATGTGCAGAGGGTCTCGGAATAAATGTGTTCATTACATTGGGAGAATCAGGAATCCAGGTAAATGTTTTCAATTCCCTGATATTCAAATAGGTAAATAAATTTAATCTGTCAGTAGAACATGCATTTATTATCTACAGTGTATTCAGCATGATGACATTATACCGATTGCTAAAATAAGACATTTTCATTGCAGATGGTTCAGAAACTGACTACAGTGTGAAATCTTGTACATCACCTGAGATGTGTGAAAAAGGAATCAACTTTGGACTTGGATATCATGATAAGTTCCACAAGGTTTTCAGTTGTTCCTGATTACATACTCATTTACTTCTGTAATAATAAACGCTAATAAATATTATATTGCTCTGTGTTATGACTTTGAGTTTGAACCCAATTATCATAGAAGAAGGTGGGGTGTAAACAATATGAAATCTGTTCTTAATATACTAAAAATGTATTTCCTACTGTATATCTAACAATAGTCATCTAAATGGAGACTGTTACAACCAATTTGTATTATTTGCAAGTTAACTGGTAAATAATGATAGATAACCATGTAATATAAAACTAACAAGAAAGATTATACTATACTAGGTTGCCTAAAAAACAGTCAGAGAAGATTCATAAATAATTGGTTTAAAAAACATTTTTTAATTTTTATTTTTAATTTTTTTCTTAATACACTTTTATGTCATACTAAAATTATTCTGCACCTTTAAATATTAAGTATGTGGTTTACAATCAATTGCAATACAATCAGTTTTTTAATCTAAGGAGGAGGCATTACTTATGTAAGACATTATAAACTATTGTGTTTTCTTGGTATAAAACATTACCTAAATTAGTTGAATTCATTACTGCCCACTGGAGAACCTCACATGGGTGTCATGGCAGCATCTACAGTAACTAATGATGTCTGACTAACAGAAAGGAACCAAAGAAAAGAACAACATTTTAGAAGCTTCAGGTGAGATGTATGACAAGATCATTTTTGCAAGCCTGTTAAAAAAAAGGGACCAGAGGCCATGATTTGGACCCAGATTCACCAATAGGAAGCATTATTGTACCAATACTTCTGTATGGCTTTAGGATTTGAGGTCCATCTGAAACCCTTATCTACAGAGAATGGTACAAAACACTTATAGACAACATGCTCCTCCAATTCTGTAAATACACATTGAATGTACAAAAGAGCTACACAAATAACGGGTGCAAGGCAGAGCTGAGGTGCTTCCCATTCTTATTTCCCCCATTAAAAAAGGGATGAACCTTCTAGTGTCACCTAAAAAACAATGACACCAACACCATCCACCACCAGTATATGATCCAGTAACACAGTGATTCAGGAGACATTTATCTAACCTAGATAATGTCCACAACCTGTGAGTGAGTGGTAGTGAAGGCTATACAAAAGGAACCTGGGGAAGTACAGAGGAGAAAACAATGCAACAGAGCAAGATGGAGTGTTACAGGACATTATATAGAGGGTACAAGACTACTATTTTGACTCATACATCTTTCCATAAAACATCTTTTTATCCATCTGATTTAAAAGAGTATAAAATAACTTGAAGTAAAATATTAAATAGAAACACATCTAAAAATAAAACTTCTTACAACCTTACTAATTTTGAAAGCCAATGTTTTGATTATAGAGATTGCTCTGGTACTATATTATATAACATGCTTAATAATCTAAATATAAATAGTGCATTAACATATACACACAAATGGAACTCTAAATAAGGAAAGAGATAGCTAAATATGAAAAAATATGGGATCAGAAATCAAGAAATATTCAGACTAAAGAAATAAACAACTGAAGAAGGAAAGAAAAGTATCCTTTTGTATTAAAGTGCACACCCTCTGCCCTAATAACAATATAGAACAGCAAATTTAAAACATAACGTTTAATGATAAATATTAAAATGGTTGTTAAAATCCTGAAATACTGACGAGATCCAATGTATAATGAGGTCTGAAATATGAAGTAGTAAGGACTTCCCAATTTAATGAGAAAAATAATAAACTGGGAATAAACACTAGATCCTCCTATATAAGGTGCTGAGTGATTATGAAGTGCAAATAAATGGTGGAGTACTAATCAATAGCAGAAGCATGGGTCCTGAAATTCAAAGGCCTATATTTGCTGAATGTGATTCCATATACATAAAGTGACTAGTGCTACAAATGATATAACTTGTAAATATTGCACCTTCATATAAATATGATATTCTAAAGTGCCGAGTGCCAGTGTCAATAGAATAATTTGATATAATAAATTAATATAGTAGTGGATACAATATAAATGAAGTGCCAGTGCTTGCTTGAGGATATGGTAAGGTAATCCAGTATAATTTAATATAGGGAAGTCCAATATTATTATTATTAGTAATCAGAGTCACTACACGGACTTAGGAGCTGTGGTTTGTTAAATTCCACCTTTGCATCATATTCGGATGTATATTGCACATTTAAAGCAAATAGGAATCGTATTATACAATCTTTATAACATCAGATACTATCTAGTGTCGGATTAGCACAGCTCCTGAGTCCCTAAGCTATCCGCGCGAGGCCTAGGCGTCTGCGTGTGACGTCATGGCGTAGTCACGCGGTATAGAACGTGCAACCCGACGCACGTTTCTGAATATTTCATCACCCCTGATGAAATATTCAGAAACGTGCGTCGGGTTGCACGTTCTATACCGCGTGACTACGCCATGACGTCACACGCAGACGCCTAGGCCTCGCGCGGATAGCTTAGGGACTCAGGAGCTGTGCTAATCCGACACTAGATAGTATCTGATGTTACAAAGATCGCATAATAGGATTCCTATTTGCTTTAAATGTACAATATACATCCTAATATGATGCAAAGGTGGAATTTAACAAACCACAGCTCCTAAGTTCGTGTAGTGACTCTGATTACTAATAATAATAATATTGGACTTCCCTATATTAAATTATACTGGATTACCTTACCATATCCTCAAGCAAGCACTGGCACTTCATTTATATTGTATCCACTACTATATTAATTTATTATATCAAATTATTCTATTGACACTGGCACTCGGCACTTTAGAATATCATATTTATATGAAGGTGCAATATTTACAAGTTATATCATTTGTAGCACTAGTCACTTTATGTATATGGAATCACATTCAGCAAATATAGGCCTTTGAATTTCAGGACCCATGCTTCTGCTATTGATTAGTACTCCACCATTTATTTGCACTTCATAATCACTCAGCACCTTATATAGGAGGATCTAGTGTTTATTCCCAGTTTATTATTTTTCTCATTAAATTGGGAAGTCCTTACTACTTCATATTTCAGACCTCATTATACATTGGATCTCGTCAGTATTTCAGGATTTTAACAACCATTTTAATATTTATCATTAAACGTTATGTTTTAAATTTGCTGTTCTATATTGTTATTAGGGCAGAGGGTGTGCACTTTAATACAAAAGGATACTTTTCTTTCCTTCTTCAGTTATTTAAGCTACCCATATCCTTAAGGAGCACCCCTTGTGTATTTCCCAGATTTTCTCTTTCACCTAGAGCCACCCATTTTCTCTGTATTTTATCTAAAGAAATAAACTAAACAATATTATACCACTGTTACAACATTTAAATAATAATAAATAAGTACTAGACACACAAAACACGTGTTTAGAGGATGTAAAGAATTAGAAACACGTATTCATGGTGAGGATGCACTAAAATTAAAACATTCTGGAGAACAGTGCTAGAAAAAAATTGTTGTTTTATAACTTAAAGTTAGACAAAGTGATAATGCTAAGTGGACCCTTAAAAGGTACAGGGAAAGAGGTCGAAAAATGAATTATACAAATATTAAGTGTGGCTAGTGCTGTCATCGTGGCTCACTGGCTGTAAAAGCAAACACCACACATTTACTAACTAGAAAAAAAGATGGCAAATATAACAAATAGAGAAAAAATGTTATGCTATTTTGGAGCATGAATACCCATTTTACAGTATGTGGAAACCATGGCCAGAATATACTTATTTCAATATAACAACATCTGGATAATAATCCTACTCTTTTATATAAGATTTAAAATAAGAAATAAAGATTGAGGTGTGACTGTATAGGTTAATTAAGAATTGTCATTTAATGAAAAGGAACATTTACCTATTTTGTACTGATATCTTTTAAGTTTAGGCATTATTATTTGTTTATTTTTATGATCTGCATGCATAAAAAATAGTAAAATATGTGTTTAAAAAAAACAGTAAAATAAATATTCAAGCAACTGATTCCTCTTCAGTTTCTGCAAACTTGAATGCAAACAAAGACCAATAGATTGCACTGATGCACAGATATTCAAGAAGGACTTACTACACAGGGTAGCCACAAGGCTCTAAGTATGTTCTATTTATGCTGGTTGAAATATACACTTCTGAGAAACATTATCAGAAGATGTGGCCCCCACTACCGTTGCTGTGATGATGTCACACAGCTTACCTGCCATCCCAGATGCAGAACATCCAGTCTTTGATCTAAACAAATGTCAGGAAGAGATCCATTACTGATTTGTAATAACTGGATGAGACAGAACCTAGAAAAGAGAAAGGTCCTTCTTGTGGGTTCCGGTCACATAACATCAGCTTCACTTGCCCAAATGGAAATGCTCTTCCAGATTGAACTGGGCTCCCTATTTATTAAATCACAAATTACGATTCTAAGCTTGGTAACAAACTAATTCTAATCTATTCATTTTAGTATCAGAATAATATGAAATACAGTAATTCCTCGGTTTACATCAGCCTTGGTTTGAGTCGCTACCTTGGTTTAAGTCTCGCTTGCGAAACTGAAAGCACAATTATGGCTGCTGTCGCCAGAGCCTGAAAGAGCCCAATTTGAGCACAAATCAGCTGTGCCTGCAAGAGACCACATTGAGCGCAAATCCAGCCTGTGCCTGCAAGAGCCCAAATTGTGCCCAAGTCCAGGCTGTGCCTGTAAGAGTTCAAGTCCAGCCTTTGCCTGCAAGAGCCCAAATTGTGCCCAAGTCCAGCCTGTGCCTATAAGAGCCCATTAAGGGAGCCATTTCCCATGCACTATGTGAGAAAGCCAAACAACTGCATGCTGATCTGACTAAAGACAAGTCTACAGCAAGTGGTGATAGCTGTGAAAAATGTAATGCTAGCCATGGTTGTTTAAGAAATTCAGGAAGAGAACTGTCATTCACAGATTGGTGAGGCATGGAGAGACAGCCCGTTCTGACAAAGAAACTGCCAACAACTTTGTCAGGGAGTTCAGAGAGTATGTAGAAGGTGAGTCCTTTGTTCCCCAACAAGTGTTAAACTGTAACAAGGCTATGTTATTTCAATATCTTCCACTATGTCACTCTGATAGATAAGGCCTGGCGTGAGGTGTCTCACAAGACCATGAACTGTGGCTGGAGAAATTGTGGCCAGAAACTAACCCTGGATGTATTTATATTATGTAATCATATCTCCTCTTAGAGGCCTTTTTTCTAGAGAAAATAAGCTTAATTTGGTTAGTCTTTCTTCATAACTTAACCATTCCCCTAATTAGTTTTGATGCCCTCCTCTGTACCTTTTCCAGCTTCCTTTTTATGAAGTGGTGCCCAAAATTGTACTCCATATTCCAAATGTGGGCATACTAGAGATTTGTATAGTGGCAGAATTATATTTGCTTCCCTTGCTTCTATACCCTTCTTAATACATGCTAATATTTTATTTGCCTTTGCAGCTGCTGCTTGGCTTTGCGCACTGTTACCTAGCTGGTTGTCCACAAGCACTCCCAAATCCCTTTCAATATCCGATACCCCAATATTTGCTACATTAAGATTAAAAATTGCAATTTAGATGCCCATTCCTCAATTTTATGTAAATCCCTTTGAAGGGAAAGCACAGCATTATCTGATTTAATTACCATGCACAGCTTTGTATCATCAGCGAAAATAGAGCCACTGCTTTCCAGTCCCACCTCTAAGTCATTAATAAATATTTTAAAAAGGAATGGACCTAATACTGAACCCTCAGGAACCCCACTTGCCACATTGGTCCAATCAGAGTATGTTCCATTTACAACAACCCTTTGCTTCCTGTCTTTTAGCCAGCTCTCGATCCATGAGCAGATATTTACTGCAATTCCTGTATCCCTTAGTTTGCACAATAGTCTCCCATGTGGAACTGTATCAAAAGCCTTTTCAAAATCCATATAGACTACATCCACTGAGTTGCCTTGTGTGGTAACTTGTCTTCCTTGAATGGTAATTCAGGACCTCCTTAAACAGGTCTAGGTAGGAGGGCTGAGAATCTTTACTTCCCTCCCACAATTGCTAAAGGAAGTCATGCATGGACAGGATGTGATGTAAATTACATCATCTCAACTAAGGATATATCCAGGCAGGAAACTGGTGTTGCTTCCTGTTTTCTTCCTGGATGGTGTTGGTGATGGTTGATGGTGATGGCGATGGTCTAACCGTGTGTAAGATCAAGCGTTTGGGGAAGGGGATTATATAGGTAGATAGATTTAAAAAGGGGTGTTACTCCGTGGGTCTGGGCTGTGTGTTTGTGATACATTTATAGTATTGTGTTGTTGCCTTTTAATAAATACCTTTTAATGTAGACGAACCTTGTGTAATATTTATATATATTAATTTGGTGATACACCACATTTGGCGACCATGAATTTTAGACTTCTACAAAGGTTATTTATGAGGTAATATCACATTAATAGATAGTCAGATTTTTTTTTTTTTTGAGGGAAGAGAAAAAAAAAGTATTTTGTCTAATTATCCTCTGCATGGGAAATCAAGTGCTGATTGTGTGTGGAGTCTAGTTCGGCCTCCATTTTAATATACAAGCTTGGGCATAGGCCTCAATTATTATTTTTAATCCTTTATATCTTATTTTGCTACATAAAACAAAGATATCATACAGGTTGTTTTTTGTGGGTTTCAAATATCTGAGTTGAGTTTTGTTGTGCTTTTGACTATCAGAGTACAGGCCTAGCCCTGCATTTGAATAAGGCTCCATGCGGCTTCTTTGTGTATTTGAAGGCTGATTTGATATCCTAGTTGGGCCTCCATTTTAATATAAAACGCTTGGGCATAGGCCTCAATTATTATTTTTAATCCTTTATATCTTATTTTGCTACATAAAACAAAGATATCATACAGGTTGTTTTTGTGGGTTTCAAATATCTGAGTTGAGTTTTGTTGTGCTTTTGACTATCATAGTACAGGCCTGGAGAAAAATAAATAAATAAACCATTTTAAATCTTATATACCGGTATATATATATATATTATTTCAGGCTTGCATTTTAATACACTATAGGCTTCCATACCTTATACCTTTTGGGTGTCTTGCATATCCTAGTTCAGGTATACCTGGCCTACTGAATAGTCATCAACTATTGTTGGCTACTCAGAAGCATGCTACTTTAGTCGCAAATTGATTTGGATTCTTACTTGGGTGAGTAAAAGAGTAGGAATGTCTTTTCAAGGGGCCAAATACTTTCCCACAGAAGTGCGTGAGTACTTTAGGAAACATATTCAAAAACATGATGGTCCATATGAGCTTCCCAGACAGTGAAAAAGAGGAGAGATTAATGGATGTTCTAACACAAATTGGAAATAACAAAAAGTATAGAACAAAGAAAAGAAAAAGTTTGGTCACATAAGCTGTTGTAGCCACAATAGGAGGCCTAATAGACTTAGTTGTAGAATTACGGCAGCATAATTTGGAAACAACAAATAAAATGGAGGAAGCAATGGACAAAAGGGATTGTTTAAAAATTGCAGCTTTGAGAACAACTACAATTGTTGGGGAACTAGAAAGGGAGTTAAGGGAAATAGAAGAGCAGAGGGATGCTTATGGAGTAAAAATAACAGAACTTCAAAACATAATAATGGACTATAAAAATAAAACAAAGTTAGAAGGGATAAAAGGAGTCAGAGACATTGCCAAAATATATCCAGATCTGGATATGTTCATGGCACAAAATAAAGAACCAGTGCCGAAATGAACCAAGATAGAAAAGATTTCTTATGTTATTCTGTTCCACAAGTAGATACCATACCACAAGCACCAGTTATTGTTTCAGAATTATTTAATGCAAGGCAAACACCTACAGGATTTTCTATGCAGACTCAACCGATGTCTATGGCAGATAAAGACAATTTCCAGAAATGGTGGGGAAGTATGCCAACTAACAACTTTAATACGTTTACACATTGGTTTATGAGGGGAGCAGATAGAGCTAAAAAAGGAGGTATTAATTTAGAGGAATGGACAGAACTGTTAGAATACGCTATGGGTCCTTTGGCTAGTAGACTATTGGGATTTAATAATAGTGTGTCTGATCAGGCAGGAAGAATTGCTGCAACTAATTTCTATCTACTTAGCATAGAGAAAGAAATAGCAAATATTACCATGAGGCCAACAAATGGTCCTAGAGAGGTAGCTCAAAGGATATTTTTTTGGTATACTCTACGACAACCTCAACAGCCTCTAGTGCTGGGCTCACCAGAACATATAGCAAAAGTAATGGAAGCCCTTCCCCGGGAGTGTCAAGAATTTGTCAGGCTTTTTGATCCAACACCAACAGACTTGGAAATGGTACTAACTAGAGCTGATAAGTGGTGGATCAAGCATCCTTTCACAGAACAGGCCTGCTCTGTTTCAGCTGTAAGAACATTTAAGGTCGAGTCTGGTAGAGATATAGATGGTAAATGGAGAAACCCGACGTGGGATGTACCCCAGAACAAGAAGGATGATCAAAACTGGAGACCAAAACAGAACTTTGACAAAAGATGGAGAGATCCACCTAGGGACTATAGGAATAGGGATGGCAGCAACTGGAGGGCTAATCAGGAGGGAGAGAGAAACTGTATCATGGGCTATTGGGAACTCAGGAGACAGACGGATAGGATAGAAGAGGAAAATCACATACTTAGAAACAAGGTAGCTGAGTCAGAGAGGAAATTGAAGGAAAGTGAGGCAAAGATGCAATATAGTGGTATAAAAGAGGGACAGAGTAGAAGTGAGTCACAATGACAAATCCCAACCGCTGCGCCTCAGCATCTCATTCACTCAGCTAATTTAACCATGGATGAGGCAGGCCGGCCTACCATTTATACAGTCATCGCAGGGGTAGGGAAAAATATGTTGGTAGATACAGGAGCAGCAGTTACAATGACCAACAGGGTCAAAAATGGGGATTCTTCAGTAAATATTATGGGAGTTACTGGGAATCCACAGGAGGTTAGAGCAGGTCCAATTGATGTAGCAGTTGTAGAAAAAACAATACAAGTAGAAGCAATAGTGGGTTGGCCAGAGGAAATATTGGGAATAGAAGCTTTAAAAAAAGGAAATTTCATTGTAGATCTTGCCAATTTTTGTTTGTGGAAGACAGAAAATGTGAATCAGGTAAGTACAGAGTTGACGAAAGGGGTTGTGCTCCCAATGGCATATATTGTCTCTCCGATAAAAAGTCTGGAAAAAGACAAACTGAAACTAGACGGACAACCAGAATGGCTGCAGAAGCTAATCCAAGACATACCTGTTTGGGCAATTACCGAGATGATAGAAATGCTGGAGAGACGTGGAATAATTAAATCTGGAAATGGGTATGCATGTAACTCACCATGTTGGTCTGTGAGAAAAGCTGTGTTAAAAGGGAATGGAGATGAAAAAGCAGCCTCATCATGGAGACTTACCATTGATTACAGGGCTGTGAACAAACTTGCAAAAAAGAATGGCCCCTGTTGTTTTTGTTATGTATATGTTTCTAATGATGGAATCTAGTGTTCCCACAGAGCAAGGCCGTATAAGAATGAAGATGCGTGTCAACAGAAGATTGTGGTGGATCCTTGTTACAGGATGGATAAGTATAAGCTGTATCACAGTAGGAATGGGGAGACAGGCAATAAGGCCAGAAGATACCGCAAATAAGGGAGAGAGTTTGAAAAGATTGGAGTTACATTACGTTCAAGCAGATAGATTTATTTGGCCCAGGGAATTGGAAGTAAAAGAGGGTGGAGGGTTACAAGTAAACATTATTTTGCCACATAATAGTACCAGGGGATTAGCTCTTAGAGCTCCAATAAAAAGTATAGAGGGACATAACTGGGAATGGGTTATAAGAGATGGACAGATAATGAACACAGGAAACTTTAAAGGAAGGACTAAAATAACAACAAAGGTACAAGGGAGGTTTACAAATACTACAGTAGTAGTGAGTAACTTAACATTAGAAGAAGGTGGAGAATGGGACGCTGCAGTTATAGCTGCCCAGCCTGACCTAGAGGAATTCTGCAATTTTGATACTGGAAAGGGGTGTGTTCTAACAATAGATGAAGTATTTGTCTCTGTAAAGGAGTTGCAACATTGTAAAGATCAGAAGAAGGTACCATGGCCAATAGGCGGATTGGTGGTGGTACCAACACATGAAACAGTTGTGCAAGGGGTTGGGTGGACTTACTACCCAATAATTCTAAATTTTAATGATTTTTCTATTCCTCCAAAGTGCCCGGAATCACAGCTGCAGTGGTTTAAGCAAAGTATACAAGAGACCATCATTGAGTGGACCGGAGCAGGGAGTCGAGAAAAACGGGACACACTTGCAGCCCTTTTAGGAGGAGTCAGAACTGGATTGGGAGTATGGAATTCAGCAGACATCATTGGACTGAACATCAGGATAAACTCCCTTACTGATGGCATGGGACATGCTATGAAAACAGGTGGAGTAGCTGACCCCCTTATAGTGAGTAGACTGACAGACAATGTTGATGACATACACACCATTGCCAACAACCTGCATCTAGTGGAGAAAATTTTGCTTCCATTGCTAACAGCATTAAGAATGAAATAGTGGGAACTGCCATTTTCTGTTCTATGATTGGAGGAAAGCTGTTGGCAGATTTAAAGGAAACTATTAAAGACATCCAGGAAAACAAGTGGGCAAGACAAATCAATGCAACAAGGATTATCGCGTCATTGAAAAGAAAAGGAGTGGACATCACTGAGGACAATCTTAAATACAGCTATATTGAAGGCCCAGATCAATGGATGCCACATGGACTACAATCTGGGACAATAGGACTAATCCTGGCAATTCCCCGTTGGGAGGGGCAGGCAGAGCAACTGAACTTTATACATAGCATTGGCACGTTAAGTGATGGAATCTACAAGCAACACTTCCCATCAAAAAGACTGGCCACTATTACAGGATTGGAGATGGATGAAAGCTGTTGCAGGAAATCTCAACACTGATGGCTGTGCAGTGGTGTTTGGGAGAAAGGAGCTGAGGAGGATGGCTGGGTGCAGTTGATAAAAGAAAACCTGGTGCAAGAAGTGATCCGCATAGGGGACATTGCATTCTTTATCGGCCACTCTGAATATAGGACAGTTGATGAAATATGTTTGGTGGAAGAAGGGTCTTGTATCATGGTAACCACTACTATACATGTAGGAACTCATACACTATTTCCATCAAGAAACCTTACCACTGAAATGATCAATTTTACTGCAAATGCAGATTGGACAAATTTGACAATGAAGCTTTTTACCTTGGAACTTCATGAGTCAGAGACACATCCAGTCCTACGAACACTGTCGCTGGTACTCATGTTCATTCAAGTATTAACGACAATTATAATAATATACTTTTGTGTGGCAATAAAAACAAATGAGGAAGAAACTTGCAAGGAGGATATATAATAATGTGTCTTTTTCCTCTTCTTTCTCTCTCTCATACATTCTTCAATAAAGTTTTACATTGCACATACATAAACATTTATCACACACTCTCACCTAAATTCTATAAGTTCTGTTTTTGCGTAATATGTGGATTGACAGCCATAGGAAAGTACAGGAGAACTTATGTCGCTGAGGGAACTATTCCGGAGGGACGGTGGGTTGAATTTCTCCTGTATATCAGGTTTTTGCTCCCACTAGGTTCTCCTGTACTAGAGGGATAACTAGAAAACTGAGCAACATAGAAGAAGAAAAAGTGAGGGAATGTGGTAACTTCTCTTCCTTGAATGGTAATTCAGGACCTCCTTAAACAGGTCTAGGTAGGAGGGCTGAGAATCTTTACTTCCCTCCCACAATTGCTAAAGGAAGTCATGCATGGACAGGATGTGATGTAAATTACATCATCTCAACTAAGGATATATCCAGGCAGGAAACTGGTGTTGCTTCCTGTTTTCTTCCTGGATGGTGTTGGTGATGGTTGATGGTGATGGCGATGGTCTAACCGTGGGTAAGATCAAGCGTTTGGGGAAGGGGATTATATAGGTAGATAGATTTAAAAAGGGGTGTTGCTCCGTGGGTCTGGGCTGTGTGTTTGTGATACATTTATAGTATTGTGTTGTTGCCTTTTAATAAATACCTTTTAATGTAGACGAACCTTGTGTAATATTTATATATATTAATTTGGTGATATACCACACCTTGATCTAAGTTCCTACTAACCTCCTCATAGAAACCAATTAGATTTATTTGACATGACCTATCCCTCATAAATCCATGTTGACTGCTACTTATAATCCTGTTCAAATAGAAATATTCTTGTATATTATCCCGTATTAACCCTTCTAAAAGCTTTCCCACTACAGAAGTGAGACTCACTGGTCTATAATTCCCCGGTTTGCTCTTGCTCCCTTTTTAAATATAGGTATCATATCTGCTTTTCTCCAGTCATCTGGTAGAGACCTTGTGTTGAGTTAATCTTGAAAAATTATATATAATGGTTTGATTATTACAGAACGCAGTTCCCTCAGTACCCGTGGATGTATTCCATCAGGACCCGGGGCTTTATTAACATTTATTTTTTCCAAACTCTTTTGGATTTCTTTCTGCATTAACCAGTTATTTGGTGAAGGTAGTGTACCCCCATTATGTTGCAGTGACCCAACCACTGGTACCTCCCTTGTGTATACTGAAGAAAATAACCTATTTAGCTCATCTGTCTTTTCCTGGTCACTAATTTTCAGACGGCCTGTGTCACATTGTAATGTTCCTATAGCTTCCTACCTTGCCTTCTTCCCATAAATATACTTAAAAATAATTTAGGGTTAGTCTTACTCTCTTTTGCAATTAATTTTTTCATTTTCTATGTTATCCAGTCTAATAGCCCTTTTGCAAGCCTTGGTGATTTCCTTGTACTCCCATAAAGCAGTCTCTGTCCCCTCTTGTTTGCATAATTTAAATGCCTGTTTTCACACTGTATCTTGATTTTTAAATCATTGTTAAGCCACATTGGATGTGATTTACTCCTTTTTCTTTTTATACCCACTTGGTATATGGTGATAAGTATGCATATTTAGTAAGCATTTCAATTTTGTCCTTTTATGCTTCGTATTTTTACCTGTCAGTTCTCTGTCCTGGTCTATACTTTGTATTGCTGACCTTAGACCGTTAAAATCTGCCCTTTTAAAATTAAGATTTTTTGTTGGCCCCTTAACATTTTGTTTTTTTAATTCAATCTCAAATGAGACTGTGTTGTGATCACTGTTTCCCAAAGGTTGCCCTATTTCAACATTTGATATTATATCGATATTATTTGTGATCACTGAATCCAAGATAGCCTCATTTCTAGTAGGTTCTTTTATAACCTTGGTCAGATCTCTGAGTGTACTCAAGAACCTGCCCCCCTTAGCAGAACTGCTGGTCTCATTTACCCAGTTTATTTCATGGTAATTAAAATCTCCCATTATTAGAACTTGCCCATGCTTAGCTGCATTTTCAATCTGTAACAATAATTGTATTTCCTCACTTTCAGCTATATTTGGGGGTTTATAGCATACTCCAACTAATATTCTTTTGGAATTTGCTGCTCCGCTATTTAACTCTTCCCACAAACATTCAACATTACCGCTAGTTCCACCATAAATATCTTCTCTGACTATAGGCTTAAATTCAGGCTTAACATACAGACAAACGCCTCCTCATCTTATACCATTGCCCCTATCTTTCCTAAATAGGTTATAACCATCCAGATTAACAGTCCAGTCATGAGATTCATCCCACCAAATTTTGGTAATGCCTATTAAATCCCATTTTTCATTAATTGCCAATATTCTAATGCTCCCATTTTTTCTGGCAAGCTTTTGGCATTAGCAAGCATACACCTTATGTCATGAGTTTGTAGTATGGTGGTGTCTGCCACTGTACTTGAGTTACTTAGTACTAGCTCCCTATTGACTATTCTACTCCTCCCCCCATCTCCTCCCCAATGAGTTTTTAATTAATCCCTTATACCCTCTACACTTTCTACCCCATTACTAATATCTAGTCTCTCCCCCCCCCCCCCCCACACCTACTAGTTTCAAAACTCCTCCAACCTTTCTACCATCCTATCCCCTAGTACAAAAGCTCCCTCATCATTAAGGTGCAATCCATCCCTGCTGTAGAGATTGTACAGAAGTGAGAAGTCAGCCCAGTGCTCTAAAAACCCAAACCCCTCCTTAGTGCACCACATCATTAGCCATGCATTAACCTCCCTAAGCTCCTTATGCCTCCCTGGGCAAGCACATGACACTGGTAGTATCTCAGAAAATACTACCTTGGAGGTCCTTGCCTTCAGCTTATTACCTAGTTCTCTAAAATCATTCTTTAGGACACTCCATCTTCCACTTACGTTGTCATTGGTACCAATATGTGCCAAGACCACCGGTTCATTTCCAGCCCATCCCAATAATTTTTCTACCCAATCCACAACATGATGAACCCGAGCACACGGGAGACAGCAAACTGTTCCATTGCTGGTATCTGGGTGACAAATCACCCTGTCTACCTGACTAATAATAGAGTCGCCTACCACCAAAATCTGTCTGTTGCTCTGCCTATTCTGCCCTTCCACTGCTCCAGTAGAACTGTTCTCCCAGCTATTAGAGGGAACAGCTCTATCTGGCATTGTCATTCCTGAATAGACATCCCCAACAGTTTCACTCAATCAGGCAGATCTGTTGGTGTTTGCCAACTCAGAACTAGCTTGCCTCCTCCTGTTGCTCAGTGAGCTCCAAATCCCTTTCCAGTGGGGCAATATCACTAAGTGCTGCAATTCTCCTCTCCTGTACTCCAATTTGAGCTTTCAGAGAGGCAACATGCTCACACCTGCCACAGAGGTATGGACCCTGGATCATCTGTTCCAGTATTGCATACATATGACAGGATGTACACTGAGTAAGGTTGCCATTGGACTAACTCATAATTATTATTATTGTCTACAAAATTTCAGTGGGAAAAATAAAAAAATATAAAATAATATATTTGTATACAGTTTTGTAAAACAAAAAAAATATATATTTTATTTAAACTCCTGCACTTTTACTAGAATTGCACTCCCTCATTTTATTTAAACTCCTAAACTTTTACTAGAACTGCACTCCCTCCTTTTATTTTAACTCCTATAATTTTACTGGAACTGCGCTCCCTCATTTTATTTAAACTCCTACTTTTTTTTACTAGAACTGTACTTAAACTAGAAGTGTTTGCAAATTCACAGGTTCGTCCCTGGCCCTGTTTATATTAACTTCTACCTACTCACCTGGTCACAATTAGTGCACTCTGCAATTTATCAGCAAAGAAGTAAAATCCACTTGCAAACAGCCCCAAACAGATGTAGTTTTCCATGCAGTCTGTATCTACAGATGATTTTTTGGGAAGTGATATGGCAATTGCTTCCTTTAGGTGAATACAGAAGATGCCACTGTTCACTACTTTTGTTAATGCTTAATGAATCATATTAGGACAACCTTAGAGAAGATGAGTTGGTGGAGTGCAGCTCTTTGATTATCTGCACCACGTGTCAAATGTCTACTTGAGCAAATTCTGATCATGAGTCCAGAGTTCACATGTCATTGCTCTTGACCTTAAAAAGCCATCAATCTTGTGGTGAAGGGTCTTGTGTACTTCGGTGTAGCTGTCAGCTATACCATGTAAGGACTCCCAAGATGGGCAGTTCATAGCAGAGAAATAAGACAAATCTTGGTCTACTGAAGAAGGAACTTTATGGACAAGCACAACCAGAGACATAATGATATTGCACTGGTAGGTAAGCCCATCAGGACAGAAGGTGGTTACCACATTACTGAGGTAGAGCAGAGGGCGAGTACGAGTAGCACCAGATCTAATGACGTGGCTGGGCTAAAGCCGAGAGGCCACCCAGCTGTGAATGGGTCTGGAGGGGAACGAAAATGTCACTGCTACAAAGATCAATTCATCAAATCTACCGAGAGTGTTAGAACTATGAACCAATGCAAACTGGATTTGGTCAAACATGAGTTAGCAAGGTTATCCATTGTTATCCTGGGAATTAATGAACTAAATGGACTTTTTACATCAGACAGCAATCAGTTCTTCTACTGTGGTTAAGAATATTGCAGAATAAATGGAATATCCTTCATAGTAATTCACAGGGTGGCCAAAGCAATGCTCGGTTACAACCCAGAATGATTTCAATACAAATTCATGGTAAGCCATTTAAGATCACACTGTGCTTCAACCATTATAATAAATATAACTAATAGATTTGCAGGATCAGTATCAAAGGAGGGGCTTGCCTTTGTCTTAAATTAACAAAAATAATTTCAGAATTCAAAAAATAATAAAAAAAATAAAATAAAATAAAAACAAAATGTAGTAATAGGAATTTTTCTGCCTTTTAGCAGGGTTGAAATTACTCATCAGCTTTTTAAAAATGTCAGGCACTTTCAAAAAAAATTCTGTGAAGATCAAACATTGTTACAGGGGCAATGTGATAGAGATTTTTAAAACAATTATGGGCCATAATGATTAGGATATTAGCTCTCAGAAGGCATTTCTCTGAGGTTAGAATTACATGTGTGACGTGATAGCTTTTTAGGGGTTTACAAAGGAAACTTCACTCTGTTCTTTTCTTATGAGAGCCATTGAATGGAGGTCTTAGAGCAGTAGTTTACTAACCTGTCCTCAGGGACCACCACAGGCTGGTGACCAATGTCTTAGACAGAGGCGGAGCTACTGCTGGTGTAGCCGATACACCAGGCCCTGCAATGGGGAGGCCCATCTAAACCTGCCATGGCCTGCCGAGGGGCTCCCCGCGATCCTCTTGCAGCCCCAACGTTCCTCTGCTGTTCTCTGCAGTGCCTATAAATGCCAATCTGCACCCTGTGCCTGTGAGCCAATCTGCATTCTGTACCAAAAGAAGCCAATGTGCAGCCTGTATAAGTGCCAATGTGTATCATATGCCTGTAAGAGCCAATGAGCATCCTGGCCTGTAAGAGTCAATCTGCATCCTGTGCCTGTAAGTGACAATCTGCAACCTGTGCCTGTAAGATCCAATCTGCAGCCTGTGTCAATAGAAGCCCATGTGCGGGCTGTACCTGTAAGTGCCAGTCTGCATCCTGTGTCTGTAAGTGCCAATGTGCAACCTATAAATAATGGAATAAGAAGTCTAGGACTATCCAGGATTGATTTAAAGACAGAGTTTGTGTTCTTAACACAAAATAGTTCCCAGTTTGTCATAATAGAATTGAAGCCAATACCAGAAAAGTCATAATAGTGAAATATAATATTTATTGTGTCTTGTTATTGAACAGTAGTCAAATATTACAATTGCTTAAAATGGGGGCCCAAAGACTGTGAGGATAAATAACGTTGATTGGGGTATTGGACAGATTTCTGAAAATGGAAAATGGGGAGAGACACAAGCGGTCTAATTTCATTCATGAATTAAAAGGTGACCCAGTAAAAAGGTTTACTCACACCAGACATAAATCATGATTAGGTGCAATTTAAAAAAGTGTGGTATAACTCGTGAAGTCCAATAAATATCCCAGCTCCTTGTTCACACATCAAGGAAGATACACATGATTTTAAACTGAGATCACTTTCTTTACCATCTGTAAAACAAGAGTCTTATTTTAGCAATCAACATAACTTTTTTAAACTGTATATACAGTAGATAAACATTACTTCATTTACCCCAATTTTGAATTACATCAAAACTGAACATTATTACCTTGATTTCTGTATCTCCCAACATAGTTTCCGCATTTATTCTGAGACCCTCTGCACTCCCTCTCTTTTGTGCTAATGCATTCCTTCAAACCAAACTGAAGGCAGGATGGACATACTATTCCATTGGGTTCTTCACTGTCAGCAGGAGGCTCTAGTATACAATAGTAAATAAACAGATTAATGTACAGATTAAAATATATATGTACAGCCATACAACCTGATATATATATTTAACCAGCTTAAAATTAAGATGACAGCTCATTATCTAATGTATATATATTGTAACAGGGCGCCCCCTTCTGGCGGGGTTTGCGTCCTGCACTTTCTTATCTCTTTTATACAGGGAGGAAGACACAGCAGGCTTGTCCAAAGTTGAGTTTTACTGCTATTTTATTTGTTAGCCCAAAAATAACAAAAACAGTGCTTGTATTCAGCCATAAAATAAATCCTACATAAACGTGCTTACTATACTCAGGAACGCCCTGACTATATCCTGTGCAGCTTATCTGCGACAGGGAGTGCCACCTTGTGGCCAGGATGCAAACAGTCTCTTATCTTTGTTATATCGCCACCTTGTGGCCAGGAAACAAACAGTCTCTTATCTTTGTTATATCGCCACCTTGTGGCCAGGAAACAAACAGTCTATTATCTTTGTTATATCGCCACCTTGTGGCCAAGAAACAAACAGTCTCTTATTTGCCTTTTCCTCTACAGCTTCTATCAATCGTGTGTGAAGCATAGGGCCCTTGTCACCCTCTTGTAATGAGGAACTCTTACTCTCCCTCTCAATGCACTCTTCTTCTCCCTGGGACCTTTGTAATCCTTCTCTGGATACAATGAGAATAACATGCATTGGCACCAACCTTTTATCCCTTATTCCTTCCGGCTTCTTAGGGATGGGGTCTTCAGATAATCCTATCTCAGTGGAATATCTCCAATACCACAGAAGTCTTCTCTGTGCGCAAACTCTAGAACACAGCAGCCTTCCTGACTGTCTCGCTCCAGCACAAATCCCAGCTCTCAGGATCCCCGCAGCTGAGCTGTCCAGGGCTTTCACACACAGCTCACAGCTCACGGCTCTTAGGCCCAAGCCTAAGTGAGAGAGACTCCACCCATCTCTCTGCTGCTTTTAAAGGCAGTTCACAGCTGGGTTTCCATTTAGCCTCTGATAACTGTCTGGATTTAACTCTTTTCATTCTCAGGGGAGAAGTCTTACAGAGCTCTCTTGTGACCCCTAATGGCACTCCATCACAATATATTTAGTTTCGTTTTATATATATATATATATATATATATATATATATATATATATATATATATATATACACATATTTATATATATATATACGGTGTGTTGCAAAAGTATTCACCCCCCTTTTGCATTTTTCGTGTCTTGTTGCCTCACAACCTGGAATTAACATGGATTGTTTGAGGATTTGCATCATTTAATTTACAGAACATGCCCACAACTTCAAAGATGTTTTTTTTTTTTTATTGTGTAGCAAACAACATATAGGACAAAATAACAGAAAAAGTCAATGTGCATAACTATTCACCCCCCTAAAGTAAATACTTTGTAGAGCCATCTTTTGCGGCAATCACAGCTCCAAGTCGCTTTGGATAAGTCTCTATGAGCTTGCCACATCTTACCACTGGGGTTTTTGCCCATTCCTCCTTGCAAAACTGCTCCAGCTCCTTCAAGTTGGATGGTTTGCGCTTGTGAACAGCAATCTTTAAGTCTGACCACAGATTTTCTATTGGATTGAGGTCTGGGCTGTGACTAGGCCATTCCAACACATTTACATGTTTCCCCTTAAACCACTCAAGTGCTGCTTTAGCCGTGTGTTTGGGGTCATTGTCCTGCTGGAAGGTGAACCTCCGTCCTAGCCTCAACTCACACACAGAGTGGTACAGGTTTTGCTCAAGAATATCCCTGCATTAAGCACCATCCATCTTTCCCTCAACTCTGACCAGTTTCTCAGTCCCGGCTGCTGATGGTGTTCTTTGGGTGATGTGATGTGTTGGGTTTGCGCCAGACATAGCGTTTTCTTTGATGGCTGAAAATTCCAATTTTAGTCTCATCAGACCAGAGCACCTTCCTCCATACATTTTGGGTGTCTCCCACATGCCTTTTCACAAACTCAAAACATGCCATTTTGTTATTTTAGTGGTGCCGCTTAGGTGTTGCAGCCTCTGGGGCCTTTCACAAAAGGTGTGTCTATGTAATGACAGAAAATGTGACACTTACATTGCACACAGGTGGACATCATTTCACTAATTATGTGACCAGAGCTTTTTATGGGCTTCATAACAAAGGGGGTGAATACATACGCACATGCCAATGTTCTGTTTTCTATTTCTAAAAAATAGTTTTATGTATATATTTTTCTCATTTCACTTCACCAACTTAGACTATTGTGTTCTGATCCATCACACAAAATTCAGGTTAACAAAACATTGAACTTAAGGCTGTAAGGTAACAAAATAGGTCAAAAGTCAAGGGGGTAGAATACTTTTGCAAGGCACTGTATATATATATATATATATATATATATATATATATATATATATATATACAGTATATATAAAGAGTGAGGTAGCCATGAATGTCCAGTAATCCAGATGAATAATCAGATTATTGCAGTGAATAGTGATACCTTTTTTATTGGACAAACGTATTCATAATAAAGCGACAAGCTTTCGAGAGATAATGCCTCTCTTTATCAAGTTAAAAAGCGATACTGGTACAAGTATGAACTAAATACACTAAACAGAAAGGGAAGGAAAAAGAATTGGAAAAACAAGAAAGACAAAATTCATTGGGCAGAGTTAAGTGAGAGACTGACTAGCATTGTGAATAATGTCCTGATAGGTCAGTAAGTATATAGATCAGGTTGTAGATAAGAACACAGCAGAGTAAAATAAAGAGCAATAAATTTAAACATAGCATGTAGCTTACAAAAACAGCAATAGAAGTGGGGGAGATAAGTGGAATGTGTTAGCTATAAGACATTAAGATAGTGGGCCAGAAAGCCTAAGCCGATGTTAATGCCCAAATCTTTTGTATTAAAAAATTTAATCATTTTTAATTCAAAAGTTTTCTGCTGTTGGATAGTTCTGAAATTCCCTCTGAGTACTTTTATTTTGAGCTTCTGGATGGAGTGATTCTCCTGGGTGAAATGGTGTCCCACTGGAGTACAATAACTTCATGGTGCTTTTTGATGGAGCTTCGGTGGAGGTTCATTCGGATGTGTAGTTTCTGGCTGGTTTCCCCAATGTAGCACCCCCTTTCACATACAGTACATTGTATCATGTACACTACATTTGATGATGTACATGAATATGAGCCTCTGATGTTGTGGGTCTTGTTGTTGTGCGTGGCTGTGTCCTCTTTGCAGATGTGTTGGCATAGTTTGCAGCGACTTTTATTGCAGGGATTGGAGCCATTTTCTCTGTTATGCTGTTCATTTGGCAATCTTCTGTTCACCAATGTTTGTCTTAAATTTGGTGGCTGCCTAAATGCAAGAATGAGGGATTTGGGGAATATATGTTTAAATTCTGTGTCCTCTGTGAGCTGTGGTTGTAAATCCTTAAATATTTTGCGTATTCCTTCTAGAATCACATGGTATGTGGCCACCAAATTTAAGACAAACACTGGTGAACAGAAGATTGCCAAATGAACAGCATAACAGCATAACGTTTTTCCAATAAAAAAGGTTCACTGAAATACTCTGATTATATATATATATATATATATATATTATATATATATATATATATATTTATATATATATATATATATATATATATATATATATATATATATATATATATATATGTGTGTGTCATTTGTGTGTTAGTAAATACATTAGTTCATTAAAAAAGAATACAAGTGGAAGGTGTTGAATTAGAACCAATGATTGGCTGGTCTCATTACTCATTCAGGCAGAGGCAACACAGTGGAATAGCCTGACTTCAATTGACCATCACTCCATGGCATATAGGGGACGTTTGTGAAACAGTGCATTTGAGCATTGAATGTGTAACTAGCATAATAAATGTATGTAATGGTGTGTATGTGAGGAGAGATGCCTTATCTGTAATTTACTTCACTTACCGGAATATTTTCCTGTATTGCAGCAATTGCCTGAGCAGCATTTGTAGCTCTGAGCAAAATATGAATTCTCAGTAGAACCATAAGAGAACGTGTCACAGGGTGCACTGCCAGCACATCCCTTATACAATGATTGAACAGCAATTCCATCTGTGGTAAAAAAAATATAATACATATATTTTTATTTTTTTAACAGCTATTTAATGTTAACCAACATTGACATTTTTTCAGAACTTTAGACTTTAAGAAGAAAATTCAGGAAACCAAAAAACATAATGGTAAAACCTGGAAGTGTGTGAAGCAGTGTCATACATAGACACACAAACATACTTTCATGCGGAAAAAACAGACACATGAAAATACATATGCTTACACAAACTCACAGAGACAGTGTTGGATTTGTGTAAATATGAAGGTCCAATTTCTATTTACTTTCAGATCCTGACTGCAAAAAAACAAAAACAAATACCATCTAACCATATGTCTCACATCCTATTCTGCTGATCTACTTTGTGCACAAGGAGTTTGTATTTCAAAAAAGGCGTGGTGCTACAACCAACATAGGGACTTTTCTATTGCATAATTCATAAATGTATATACACTTAAAACTGCTCTTATTAATGCCATATATTCTATTAGCTACTCGCAATTAGATTATGAGTTACCTATACAAATCACTAAGGGCCAGCCAAAGATGCAAAACCGTCCTTAGAACTCCACTGGTTTTAGCACAGCTTGAAGATTTCTTTTATATAAATATCTTTGTATTATTATTCACGGAAATACAAAGTAGAATGAGAGATAAATACATATCAACAAGGTTTTGAGCACACATTATAAAATGCATTATATAATATTTAAATGTCTTGGGTTCAATATCCAATATGATAGCCTTTCCCAATTTAAACAGAATTGATAAATAAATCAGACAAAAAGAACTAATTCAAAACATAAATTCATAGTAGAAAAAAAAAGAACCTAAATTGAGACACAAAACGAGGTTGCAGCAAGTCCGAGATAAGCCTGCAGTAAAGGGTTAACGAGATGGTAGGTTAAACTTATTTACTCTTCCTTAATCTCACATTTTTGCCAAAGGTCCCATTTGTCGAGCGAGCCTTGCATAGCTCCCATATCGTAATGCTCTTTCTCTAAAGATATCTCTCTGTTCATGGTCAAAACTATATCATTCCATATAGGGATTTGAGGTTGCTTTCAATTGCATGCCAGATGTCATTTAACTATAATAACTACTTGGAGAATCAATGCTTTCATTTTCCATTCTAGGATATTCGGGAGGATATGCAACAAGGCCATCTCAGAGGATGGTCTAATCTTTATTTTTATTATAGTGGAAATGTTCCCACCAAACATGTAAGAATGTCCCTTTTTTACCACAGTTTCTCCAACAGTATCCATCCTTGTAATGACATGAAAATGTAGCTAGCTTATTTGGAGTTAAGTACCACTTATTTAGAACTTTAAATAAGACTTTTCTGAAAGGTGAATATTTTATAATTTTGTTTGAAAATTCCAATGATCTAAACCATGTTTCTATTGGCCAAGTTTGTCCTAAACCTTTTTACCAAATTATTATTATAGACGATTTCCCATGTCCATATCATTTTTCAAAATATTAAAACAATTAGATATTAGATGTTCCTTTTTTTGAGCAGTATACAGTTGTTCAAAAGTGGTCGCTGGTCTATTGTATTTGTGATCGACTATTCAAAGCTGTAGTTATGGGTTAAGATGGAGCCAATGGCAACAGAGATTGTCACAATTACATCACTGAAAAATGGAGGTGGGATTTCAAAGTCTTACGGGGTTCAATTACGAGTTATGATCGCACCCACATTCCAGAAACAATGCAATATTGATAAAGCCATAAATATGACATTCTATTACATACAAGTTCCATTATATGTAGTAACACTTTGATTGCTGGGATCGATATAACACGGAATTAAACATAAAAAAATATATTTTATTCTGAGCTTCAGAATGTTGTGCCATTAATTGTAATACCTAACATCACTTTTCCTTTTTATATCAGTACAGTAGTGTGTTTATATTTGCATTTAAAGTGCTACGAATTGGACTTTACCCCCCTTGTGTGACCTCTTTGGGACCCGTTGGCTTCTTGGCTCCATTTGCGGGTTACGGGGTTGAACAGTGAATTTATTGCAATTTAATAGCTAATTTGGAACGTAGCGGTTACGGGCTTGACAGAAAAAAGGATCTGCGGCCGCAAAGCTCCACGTTCCACGTTCCGCACGTTTTTTTTTCTACTCATAACCCGCAGATCAGCAGCGGTCTGCTTTACGGGGGCAATTTAACAGCCCCAAGTCTTGCGAATTACATTATGGGCTACGGTTTTACACGTTAGGGGACTTTAATTGGGCTGTCAGTCAATTATAATCTAACCAGCCAAAAGCTGTAATTCTAAATGTATTTCTCAATTCTTTAAACATAGCTAGTTCATTGTTATTATATAGGCTTCCTAGGGAATTCATTCCCCAGTTAAACCATCTTAACAAAAACTCTAAATTGAGTTCTCTAGCAACAATGTTTAATAGAATAAAGGGGCTTGGAAAAGGAACCAACACCCACTTATTACTGAATTTTGACCAGAAGTTCCAGCATTTTTTAACTATCAGTGCACCATCCTTCACACAATTTTTTGACAGATTTTCATACCATATTATATATTTAAGCTCAATATTTATCAGATAAGAGTCTTCAATCTGAGACCATCCATGTAATTTTGAATTATTGTTCCAATTGATAACATGGTGCATCATGATTGCGTCCTGATATATTTTCAAATTAGGGTGGGCTATACCTTCCCTATTAAACATTCTGGCAGTGATACAAATTTTAATTCTTACTTGTTGTTTCCTATAAATAAACTTGTTAATTGTCTTTTGGAATAGTCTAATCCAGTAGTTCAAAAAGAGAATAGCAATATTACGTAATATATAGTATTTTTTACGTATATATATATTTTGATAAAATGCACATTTTCGCGGCTGCAATCCTACCCAGCCAGGACAAATTAACCTTTTACCAAGATTGTGGTAGATCTTTTATTTTGACATATAGCTTCTTTAAATTATCAGAGCTCATACATTCCAAGTTTTTACTAAAGGTAATACCTAAAAAGGTAATGGAATTATTTTGCCAATTATAGTTATTTATTCTCTTCAAGTACTCAAGTTGTTGTTGTGGCACATTAATTGTCAAAACTTCAGGTTTAATCTATAGTATGAAACATAACTATATTCCTCAATTAGCTGATGCAGATTTCTTATCAAAGAGGTGGGGTCTGATAAAGTGAGAACAGTATCATCTGCCATAAATAATATTTTATGTCTTTCTTCTCCAATCTTGATGCCATTAATTTTTCTTGAAAATCTAATTAAGGCTTTAAAGGGCTCAATTAGCATGGCGGAAATTATCAGAGATAGAGGACAGCCTTGCCTGGTTCTTTTTTTTTCTCGAAAGGGGAAGATCTAAAGTCAATGTCGACGACAGAGGTGGATGGATTAACGTATAAAGCTTTATTGGCTTTAGAAGCAAAATCTCCCAAGCCATATTTTAATAATGTTAACTCTAAAAATTCCCATCCAACTCTGTTGAAAGCTTTCTCGGCATCCTATGAGAGAGAGATATAGGGAATGCCCTTTATATTGACAAAATCAATCAGGTTCATTAATCATCTAGTATTGTTTTGGCCTTGTCTACCTGTGATAAAGCCTGATTGATCTCTTTCTCTCTCTCTATCAAATAATCAATAATCAGATTTAATCTTGAGGCCAAAATGTTGGCGTAGGTTTTGACATCTGTATTGAGCAGAGAGATAGGCCGAAAATGTTTACAATTAGATCTTTATTTTGTTTGGGAATCATGACTATAGTTGCCTCTAACATCTCCTTTGGGGCTCTACCTTCATTTTTAATTTCATTCAATTTGAAGTTGTTTTACAAAAAGAGGGTAGAAGATCTTAAAGTATTAATTTACGAACACATCAGGGCCCACAGCTTTACGTAGTTTTAAGTTGTTAATTGCATCCATAATTTTATTCTCTGATATGTCTCGATTTAATATATCCAGATCTGGATATATGGGCATTCCAAATGACTACATTAGAGTTATCATTAATCTGAAAGTAGTAGGAAATATCTTCCATGATTAAGTTCTTATTTACATCATCTGAAAATAAAGAGGCATTCATTTTCCATAATTTCCTCACCCCTTTAAAATTAAATTAAAATGTAATTACGTTTTAAGTATTATTTTCACCATTGCGTGGTCCGCCCATGTAATAGGACCAACCTCTACCTTCATTATTTTATGTATATGCATATTTACTAAAAAAGTAGTCTAGTCTCGAATACGATTGGAATCTATTAGGGTAGAACGTAAAATCCCTTTCTCCTGGGTGGAAAGTTCTCCAGGCATTGTAAAGGTTAAAGCTTGAATATTACGAGTGCTAATTAATTAAAGTTACACAAAATCAATATTCTATTAGACCTGCAGCTATAACTCGCAAATAAAGTCTGACCAACAAATGTATTTTCTGTCCTACCAAATAGGACTTGCAAGGACTTTTTTCAAACACTTAGAGTTGTAACAGCAATTAAACACGCAATACTGTACTTTAAATGCATGGAAGGCAAGGAAAGACATTATAATTAATTGAACAACAGTCTCAAATCCACATATATGCAATAACATTTTAAATGTTATTTCCGCGTAATATCAATCTCGGGATTCAAGGGGTTAATACATAGAGTGCTAGATTGCTTGATCCGCAAATAATACTTATTGGCAATGATTAATTCTTAGCCTCTGATTGCAGATTACATGTAACTTCCATGTTTTCCTGATGTCATGATGACGGTCTCATTTACTATAGGCTGTGTCTGGGTACTTTCAATTACCAGTAAAAGCAGAAAAATATATTTGAAATGTCGGGATGCCTCAAATCCATTGTTATGAATAAGCTAAAACATTTATTGTGTCATATTTGGGGCTTGATTGCTCAAATCCAACACAATTAATGGGTTAATAACACTACCCCATAACTGGGAATTTTTACAATGTGTATTGTTGAGATTTGGTCTGGGTGAATTCCCTTCTACGTCTGTTAAAGCTCTCTATAGAAACTCCTTTTCACGAGTTGTGAATCCGGAATTTGAATCAAAACAATTTAGTATTGGGAATGGTACCCACCAGGGATGCCCTCTATCCCCGCTCCTATTTATACTCTTTATGGAACCAATGGCAATTTACATACGTCAGTGTAAGGACATTAAAGGGGTTTGTATAGGTAAAGAAGAGTTCAAATACGTGGCTTTCGCAGACGATATTATAGTAACCGTAACAAATCCGTTACACACCTGCTATAAACTCCAAGAAATAGTCGAGGAGTTTGGCAGGCTATCCTATTTCAAAATTAACCACTCAAAATCAGATACATTAACAAAAGGAATAACTACTGAAATTAAGAATAAATTAAGGGAAGTCTTTTGCTTTAACTGGGACTCTAAATATATAGTTCACTTAGGTATAAGATTCTCTTTCCGAGTGGATACAATTCTTGAAGACAACATTAATGAGGTGATGAAGCGAATTAGACCCACATTAACGGTTTGGAGCCATTATAGTCTATCGTGGTCTGCCAGAATAGCCTCAATTAATATGAACATTCTCCCCAAAATTACATATTATATGAGATCCATACCTGATGTTCTAGCTAACAGCTATTTGAAGTGTATTCAGGACCAATTAGACAAATTTCTTTATTTATAAAAAAAAAACGAGGATCCGGAAAAGTATAACATATAAAAAATGTATTAAAGGAGGTCTAAATGCACCATGTTTAAAAGAAACTCGCCTTAAGATAATCTTTGCCCAACTCATATGCTGGAACATCACCAATGATAAGCCAAGATGGCTAATTTTGGAAGAAGCATTAATGAAGGACTTCCCCATTCAAATATTGCTCTGGCTCCCTGCATATACCAAAACTATGACCAGCAATCTTCCAAAAAATCTTCATGCTATTTTAAAACTTTGGTATAACTTTAGACAAAAGATGCAATTATTAAATATACCTTCAATTGCGGCTCCTTTAGAAATCCTAAAACCCAAGGTACAATGTCCTACAATAAAGTTGTTATTTGACCAGGGCCTAAGAAACATCTCTCATTTAGACAATAATGGCAATCTCCTTACTTTACATGCATTACAGCAAAAACCGGAGTTAAAAAAACTAAATTGGTTAAATTATGAAAGTCTCAAGCATAACCTGCTGGCGAGAGGGTATATATTATCTGGGATGAATATCCCGACCAAATTAGAAGAACTCATTTTAAAGGGAGAAATGTCACATATCATATCTAAGTGTGGTAGAATTATTGATGACCTCACCCCCCTTACTAAAAGCCCAGGGGTTAAAAGTTGGGAAATGGATTTAGGGATCAGCTTAGAAGTCACAAGCTGGAGGGATATTCTTAAAACCACAAAAAAATCCTCTGTTAATGCATCATATACAGAGCTGTATTTTAAAATTATCCACAGATGGCATCTAACACCAGTTAAAATGGGGAAAATCAACTTAGAAGCAACAGATCGTTGTTGGAAACTATGTGGCTCACGAGGGACCGACTTCCATACCTGGTGGGAATGCATTAAACTACAGAAGTGGTGGCTAGATATCTCCCAACTAATATCCAAGTTGCTGGATAAACAAATTATTTTGTCTCCCCAAGTAGCCATTCTCCACATGAATATAGAGAAACTACTTCCCATAGAGAGATACTTGACATGCCACATTCTTTTGGTGGCTAAGTACCTTATAGTAAAATATTGGAAGCAACCCACGATTCCAACAATTAGCGAACTGTGTAACCTTGTCCATATAAATAGAGAATTAATGAATAACCGTAATGACATCTTCTCGGAGTGCTATGCCCGTCATTTTAGTTGGTTGAAATGGGACTACTATATGGAGTCCATATAATGTTTTCAAGCATTCTATCCTGTATGTAAGATGATCCCATATGAGTCACTTTAATATCACTATGCCTAGTGCAAAATAATTGTCCCTTTTTTCTTTTCAATTCTATTCTTCTTTCATAAACATGCATTGTGTGTCAAGATATTGAACAGTTATGCAATGTTCCCACACAGAGGTTCAAATAATTGAGTGTGTATTTAGTGCCTTACTTACCTATTAAGGCACCTGTGTTTTTGTTTGTGTATGCCTCGTTTTGTATGTCTAAATTTGTTTTCTGTATGCTTTCTAAAAACGCAATAAAAAGAAAAGAAAAAAATAAAATAAAAATAAAAAATAAATACCACTACCTCCTATGAGCCAGCTGATTTATGAGATCCCTCCTCAAATACTTGCTAAATCCTTTGAGCTGAGCATCCCTCTTGATTCCCCCTTAATGCCCCAAACCTATATGAGCTGGGTATCCCCCAGGATTCTCTATTAATAGGTAATGTACATTTTAACTCCTTACATGTATTTTTATTTATTTTATATAGTTTTTTGTTTATTTGTTTATTTATTTAGGGTTATGAACTATGTTGGACCATATGGACACCTTTGGGGCTTAGGATCCAAGTTGGTCCAATATGGACTCCTTGACAACCTCCATTGTTTAGGGGTTAACTTTATGTAGCATGGAAGTCCAGAAGGATCTATGGAGGGTCTTATGGAGCTAAATATGAGTTCATGTGGGAATAAATTGAACCCCTGTGGTTGTATGAATGGTGCCATGGTGTCTTTGGTATAGTAGTTAACTTTATATGCCCTGTAGTCCATACGGACCTTAGTAGTATAGGGGTTCATTTTCTTTGCCATGAGGACCCCCATGGTCAAAGTTTAGCATAATATATGAGTCCATAAGGACCACATGTTAACACTTTAGATTACCATGGGGTCACTAATGAACCCTATGGTAACAAATATATTTAGTTGACATGGGGGTCCATAGGTGCCCCATGGTTATACTTTATACTTATGGCTCCCCTAGTTGACAGGTTTATATGTGATTTCATGGGGGTCCCCCGTGGCTATACCTTCGTTGGGGAAAACTTGGGGGATACCTGGTCTCATAGTAGGTTTGTTGGTATTAAGGGTGGATTCCAGGTTTACCCAGGTCATAGGAGGTAGCAGGTATTAAGAGGGGATCCTCGAGGGATCTAGTCCATAGGCTATAGAGGGCATTAAGGGGGAATCCCTGAGGATACCTAGCTCCTATTGGGTAGCTAGTTCCATACGGAGGGGTCATAAACCACCTTCATTTGTTTTTTTAAATTATAAATTAACCCCTTCCCTGCCATGGCAAGGGTTTTATATAGATATGGATAAGAGAAGATGTTAGGGCGAGTGTAGTGACTTGGAGATCTATAGTAAGACTTGGAGATCTAGACTTGGAGTTTCCATCGAGCAGGCTTCGAGAACACATTAGACCTAGAGAGCTCCACACATACCCCCAGGTGTGAGTACGTTTTTACAAGATTATTTTTTGCAGTCATAGAATAGCTCCACAAATTGGCTTTTCAATACTCCCAAAGCTTTGAGTCAGGCGTCCGAGAGTTCTTATGGGAGCCATAGAATGAGGCATTTGACATATACAGAAAGGTAATGAAAAAGTTAGTGAGGTTTGGAAGTGAGGAGGTGGGAGAACTATGAGCATAAACATTTTTATGGCTACCTAAAAAAGGCAATAATAGTTTAAGATCCAGTATCCCCACCAGCCTCTTTCTGGATCCAGCCATATTTAAGAAAAGCTAATTTGCTAATACTTACTTGCTCTGGCTGGATGAGGACAATTAGTGTTAGAAGTATCCTGTTAGAAGTATTATCCCTGGCACCATTGCCATCCCAGAGTTATCAAGTCTATTGTAAACTGCGTGCAGCTTCCCCATAGGCCTCAGCTGGTAACAGTGTATGAACCAAGATAACACTACCTCCCTGTACTGAGCATGCTCGGTTTAAACCAGAACCTATACTGGTCAGACTTTTTTTGTTCCACACACAAGGCAGAACTGTCCATACTCCCTGATAGACGAAGGTAGGCAGAGAAATACAGCTGCGAGGGGGATTAGAAAATGCTATTTCATGCAAATTTCAATTTGTTTAACAGGCTGTACATAACAGGAATGAGAATCTCAAACATATATATGTACTCCCTAAAACTCAGTATCATGAAACAAGGGGAAAAAAGAAAAGGTAAAACACTTCCCACATGTATTACCTTTGCAATTCTACATTAAAGTCTACCCTTTTCCATGTTGATACATCACATATATAGTTGTTAGCAGGGCAAAGGTGCTCCTTGCCAGCAACTGCGGACCTCGCAAAATTTACGGACTTACAACAAAAAAATATGAGGCGCGTTACGACCCATTACGACCTCACAAAAATACGACCTTACCGCCCGAAACCCGCGCACATGAAAACATTAAAAACACAATAAATACACACAACAAATACATAAAAAGCTTACCCACAGGAAGGGGGGGGCACGAGGACCTCGAAAACTGAAGTTGCACTTCAATTTCACTTGAACTAAAAGAGTTTAGACAAAGAAAATCACATAAGCGAGAGAGAAAATGGCCGCTGAACAAAACGAAAACGAAGCTAAAGGACCCTAAACACACAAAACACCACCAAACACCTACGGATTTTCCGAAAAAGTCGGACGACATTCGAAAACAAGGACGCAAAATCAACCATAGCCGTGTACCACACATTAGGCGCCATTTTAGAACACTAACTTATACAATCCGGAAGTACACAGATACGCCAACGGATTTGCCTCACGCACACACACTACACGACACACTGCACACATTCATGATGCTTACACAGCAGCTCCACAGCACTGATGATGCAGCAACATGAAAACAGATTGCCAGCTCTTCAACAAAATGCTTCCTGCATATATTACTTCACAATAGGTAAAGTGTATTCATTTCTTATTTTATTAATTATTCATTGCCATACCCCAAAAAAAAACAACGCTGCTCATAGCACACAAACAACCAAGAGCATCGCAATGAGCGCCGAAGGATCTTGGAACACCAACAAAATTAATTTCGCACACAAACAACATTACCTGCCTTACAATCTTATTGTCGTCGTTTTGTGACGGGCAAGTCGCTAGTTTAAATATAAAGCCTGACATTATAAAACGTTTATTTTAGATCCAGTCTTATATTGTCTGTTTGCTCCTAAGTTTCATGAAACAGAACCTAGCAAAGATCAGTGTAAGTAAGGAATCTGGGAAGATCAAAGGAGAGACTAGTAATACAGTAATGGTGTCACTTACCTAGAATCATGATTTCAGAAATGGCAATACACCTGGAATCCTCAGGGCAGTAAATCTTTTTCTCTTTGCATTTGTCAACGCCTCGTTGATAGCAGCTTAGGCAGAATGTACCATGCGCTAGGGAGAAAATAGTTTTAAAAATGCTGATTAAGTATAAAGGTTAGAATGGTTATTTCCAGAGGAATCACTTATAGCTTAAATATTTTTTCCTAACCAGATACATTAGTAGTTTGCCAAATCTAACAATGCAAATAGGAACATGCAGTATTTGAGTTTTTATTAAATGGGATTAGTGTAAATGTGTTTACAACAAACGTATACTGCACCCATAACTAATCCCTTTTCTGAAATCTATCAAATCAGTCAAAAAAATAACAGTACAGGTGTATATTTGTTGCCAAAAGAAATATGGAATTTTATTTTGCAGATACTAAAATAATAAGATCAAATCAATATATGCCGTATTGACCTGCATATTATGGGTTCTTCACTCAGAAACATTTTTTTTACTGCAGATGAATGTGATCATATATCTAAATGTTTCACCTAATTAATCCTCAGGATGTCTTATATTTATCTCAGGCATAATTAAATTCCTTCCACCACTTAATCACTGTTCTACTTGTCCATTACTCTTTCTTATTCTGGCATTCCCCTATACAATAAAATACATCCTTCCTCAACTTAATTTTAATCCTAAAATATTTCTGAAGATGTCTATGATATCTTCTCTCCCTCTGCACTTTTAGTAACTCAGAACCTACAGTATTTCAGTTTATTTTAAATGTTTTTATAAAGAGTCTACTTATACTGCGCCTATAACATCTTCATTTTCTGAAACCTAATGACTCGAGGAAGCATAAACTGTAGAGGCTTTTTCTCAAAGAACTGAAAAAGAACACTCATTTCTTACATGTTTATACAATATTTCATTTTGGTATTTTGTTTTGTGAACGCAATATTATATTTGGATTTTTATATCTCTAAAACAAAAGCACATCGGTAATATTGCAAGTATATATTTCAAGCTTCTTTTCAGTTACTAGTGAGCCGTTCAATCACTGCTCTCCTATAACTGCGCCTCAACGTAGCTGACACTCATCTAGGATGTTCTCACATTGCTCTCAGCCCAACACATTGTGCACACTGTCACAACAGGCTCAAGGTAGACTCTGAATTTGTAGCTCAGTAGTCTCCATAACAATGCTGAACAGTGGTACCAACACTACACTAGTTCCAACATCTTCCCTTTCCCATATCTATGTATATAAACCACGTTCAATGGCATGGAACTGGTTAAATATTAATAAAAATGAAAGCAGAGATTTATGACCCCCTCTGCCTATAACCCACTAGCCCCTCTGAGCCCAGAGAATTCCCATGTGCTGAAGGGAACCTAACATGGCCTTCTTCTCACATGTTGGAGGAACCTCTGCGATTGTCTCTACCTATCTCTATGATAGTCCCTAAGGACCCCCATGTCATCTAAAATTAACTTTTTACAATGAGGGTTCTATGGATCCTCATTAAATAAAAATCTATCTCTATAGACCCCCATGGCACATAACATAGACCCTCTTATCATGTACAGGGAACATATTACATGCATAGTTTACAGTTACGTTTTATTAAAGTTCAATATCTGTGTTTCATAATACAAAATATGCCTAAAAGCTGGTAATTATTATTTTAAATAGAAATAGCAAAGTATTACAGTCAATGCAACACTATTTCCCAGAAGTTACAAAAAAGGAAAAGTTAACTTACCTGTGGTTCTAAAACCAGAAAGTGAGCATAAGAAGAGAATGAGAAGCTTCATGTTGATGGAAATAAAGTTTCATAAATCAAATTCAGCAATGTGCACAGATGGCTTCCTGAGTCTTTGCTGCAGATATTTATACCTTGTATAAGGGTGATGTGTAAAATAAACAAGATCTTATTAAGCATTAGGTAATACTGACACTTATTGTTATGTATATTCAGAATGTGAGAAGGTGTGGCTACTCAAATAGGCTGTGTGTATATCCACATATAAACCATTAAACACAATTATTTCCCTGGAGTGAGAAGAAAGCAGAACTTCATCAGAGACAATACAAAGACTCTATTAGTACACCATTAAACTGCAAGCTCACTCTCAAACTTAACTTTTATTAATATTGATTTGAAACAATTATATGATATGGGTAATTGTAAAAAATATGTGTAAATCCTCAATATTGAAGTTTACACCATGTTTAAGGCCAAAGGAAATTCCCCTAGCCATGTAAATCACCCATCCCGGAAAACTTGAGCAAGAACTGCTACGAGTGACTGCTGCAAGACAATGACACAAAATAGGAACTGCTACGAGTGACTGCTGCAAGACAATGACACAAAATAGAGAAAACTTTTCAACTGATTTTCTCCCTATCCCCTGAATCATGAGTGACTCCTTCCCCAAAACCCTGTGCTAATGTGCTAAAGGAAGAAAAATTTACGGGTACTAAACTGCACTCAAAATTGGTTTTAAATCCTCCGCTGAGTTCCGGAGCACCTCTTAAAGAGACAGGACTCTATCTCTAAACCAAACCCTCCGGCACCTTAAATGTTCTTAAATCCCCCCCGCCCCTTGCACCTAACATTAACCCCTACCCACTGGGGTCCCAATCGAAACCCCCTGCATCTAACATAAACCATTATGCTGAAGGGGTCCTTCAAGGACCCTCTCAGCACCTAAAAATAGCCCCTATGCTGTTGCCACATTAAACTCCAAGCTTGTATGTGCAACGTGCGACCCGCAATGGCTGCGAGCTTGACATTTTGCAGATTTACGGTGCTATTAAAGTAGAATATGCTGCTAGTTACGGGCTTGAGAGGCAAACACTTAAATCATTTTTTGCTCATTTGATGTGCGTCCGTGAACGTGATCAATTAGTCAAACTCGTAGTTTAGATGGAGCCAATGGAAACAGAGAAAAATGGAGGTAGGATTTCAAAGTCTTACGGGGCTCAATTACGAGTTACGATCGCACCCACATTCCAGATATAATGCAATATTGATAAAGCCGTAAATATGATAGTTCCATTATATATATTAACACATTGATTGCCGGGATCGATATAACACGGAAATTAAACATGAAATAAAGAGGGTTTTTTTGGGGCCGATATGTGAGCTTGAGGATGTTGTGCTATTAATTCTAAAACCTAACATCAATTTATCTGTTAATATAAGTACAGTAGTGTGTGTATATGTGCATCTAAAGTGCTACTTGGACTTTACCGCCCTGGCGGGTCCTCTTTAGTACTCATTGACTTCTTGGCACCATGTGTGTGTTATGGGGTTGAATGTTAGTGATTTTGATGCAATTTAATAGCGCAATTGGAACGTAGCGGTTACAGGCTTGACAGATCAAAGGATTTGCAGGCTCGCAAGTTGAATTCTCACGTCCGTAGGATTTTCTAACTCCTACCCAACAGGCGGGCTGGTTTAAGAGGCCAATTTAATAGCCCTAAGTCTTGCAAGCTACGTTACGTGCTACAGGTTTACACGTTAGGGGAATTTAATGTGGCTGTAGGACTCGTACAAGACCTAATGTTTAACCTTTGCCACGGAGCACCCAATACACACACACACACACATATTTATTTTATTTAAAAATAAAAATAAATCCACCCCCCCAGAGCTGCTTACATAGACACAGTGAACCTCCCAATATAAACACTGAATTTGGGTACACATTTTAACCCTTTACTAAAATTCAAACTAACAGCAGTTCAACACAGGGATCTATAAAGTAGTGTCTGGCACCTCCTGCTTCCTTGTGCAGGGGGCTACACATCCCATGATTATTTTGTGCAGAAACTGATATCACAGATTGATACAATGTATTAAGCTACCTGTGAATGGCCAAAATGAATTATGAATGTTATGCTAATCTTAACCGTGATTTATTGGGGTTTTAACTCTGTACTAACTGCTTGCAAACTCAAGAGATTTAGCAAACTTTTCGGTAAATTTAATAAAGTTTATTATGGTATTTTTTCATGCAAAAAATGTTTTCATACACTACTGGTTCTCCTCTATCAGATGCATTCATAATCCAGGAAACTTAGTTATGCCGTTAAAATAGAATAAACCTCACTAATTCACTAATCAAATAAAACCCACTCATTAACTAATAAAACTCCCTGTATTAAGAAAAACTTTTATTACAAAAAATAAAGATAACTATATTACAAAAAATGTAAACTTAAATTACAAAAAAGTAAACTAAATGTGCGTAAGGCTAGTTCCTTTTGTCGTCCCCTTCTGATGATGACATTAGACGACTCACCAAGGAGCCAACAACACCAAGCCACAATTTTCTGATTTATGATGTATGTACTATACGTGTCAGTATTCATTATATTGCTTTGTATAATGTATACAATGTATATTTATATAATGTATATTTTATCAGCTTTAGGAGATGTCATGCATATTTCCTCTTGATTGTTTTTTATTAATATTCTATTACTGAGGCTTATGAGAAGTGTAACTTACTTACTGCTATTTAACCAATGGATGTGCAAATGTTTGCCGACATTTAGCTCCATAAAATTTTGGCTACGTGTTAAAACGCAGTCTGTATTGTAGTCCGTAGGACTTACTGCTATTAAATTAGCCTGTTAAACCTACCCGCAGACGACTTGCGAGATAAAATGCAGGACAGCAGAAGAATGCCTACAGGAGGTGGAACGTGGAACTTTGCACGGGTTTGACAAATTGATCATGTTCATGGCTACACATGCAACGTGCGCAATAATGATTTAAGGGCTTGCATCTCAGGCCCATAGATTGTGGCTTGATTTAATTTAATAGCTGTGTAACTCGTCCAAATTTCAAGCCCACAGGCTTTGCGGGTGTTCCGTTGCCGCTACGGGCATCTAGTTTAACGTGGCTGATTGGGCCATAATCTACTAGCTGCTCACAAATGCCTCAAACTCACAAATTTGGCGGTAGGTGGCTTTTTTAATAAATGTTTAGACATATTCTATTGACTCCAGCTCGCAAATTCCATCCCGCATGGCTGAACTCGTATACCTTGCTTTTTTAAATCTGATTTCAGGTGGTTGATCATAAAATCTTACAATATTTATGCAAACCCGTAATGTACTTCTTAGACACTCGCAGTACTTCTTAGACACAGCCAATAGTAAATGAGACCGCCATTTAAACTTAATTCAGAGACTACATATTAAATAGTGTTAGAAGTAAATTTAGTGATCAGACAACGTATAAATCAATAAAATTCAATAAAGCATCTGTTCTAGTCCATGCAGGTTTCATGATATGTATTAAACCCTTAAGTCCCAGGATCCATTTCATACTTACCCAACTTTCCACTCACAGGCATGACATTCTCCAAGATAAACATAATCCGTTGGTTATTTCTCATTAATAGAATTTATTAGAAAGAAATGTGATTTAGCAGCAAATACATCCAAAAATGGCTGCCACTAATTCACTCATCAAACTGCAACTGACAGAAATCAGCAGACAATAGCCTTTTATATTGTTTACATAACAAATGAGAAAAATCCATCTTGACAGACAGTTTATTTACATAAAAATATCCAATAAGCTAGAAAACACGTTATCAAGACTTATCAAACGTGTTATGTTAGGTCACTCTAGATGTGCAACAATACTTCATTCTTAAATGTTCTGCGCAAAGGGCAAATTATGGCCTTGGAATGGCTGATTTATTATGTATACAAATATGTGTACTGTCTCTTACTGAAACAGCTAGATCATGGATCATGTAGACTGTTTCATAACTAATATCTTGCAATTGAAAAATTATTGGTTCACAGCTAGCCAAATATCACACTAACTGGAAAGAGTGCTAATTGTATATATATATATACGCTAAAAAGGAAGGATATTTGTATAATGTTCTGCAACAATATATATATATATATATATATATATATATATATATATATATATATATTGCATATTTGTGGGTTTGAGAATATTAATTCCAATTAATTCCAATGTATTTCTATGCTTTCCAATATTTTTAAAGTACAATATCTCATGTTTAATAGTTGTTAAGCCTCTAATAATTGATTGGAAAATGACTTGCGAGTCCTTGTGAGTACTCATGTTTTTGACAGAAAGGTAATACTTTTTTCAGTTGCAGGTCAGACTTTAGAATATTGATGTTGTGTAACAAATTATTTAGCACTCATGATGCTGGAGCTGGGCAAAACTCAATGGAGATTTTAGTCCTAAGTTGCGTATTTGGCTTGTCAGTAGTGATTGTCGGCCGGTGGTCACAATCAGGATGCGAGTAGCTAATAGAGTATGTGGCAGGTTAGAGTGATTTTAAGTCTGTACAAATTTGCAACCTTGGGCAATAGAATTGGGCCCAATATTACCTACTTTATTTAAATTCAATTATATACTCATATTATTATTTCCTGGAAGAAGGTACCAGCTATGTTGTTTCATCACATCTGATATTCAAACATTTTGATTTTATTTATTTTAAATAATATATACAGGTACCTGTTTAAGATCATTTAGGTTGTTAATTTGTGTATTTTGCTTCACAGTGCCTTATTAGCAAATATTAAGATAGAGATCACCTTGATGGAGATTGACACTTCCTTTCTTGCAAGCAATTTATTTGATAGTTATTTCTTTAATAGTGATGTCCCGAACAGTTCGCCGGAGAACTATTCGCGGCGATTTTCGCATGTTCGCGTCCGCCGCGAACTGCGAACACATTGGCTTTTCGGTTCGCTCCCTATACTTTATAATTGAGGAAACTTTGAACATCATTTATTTTATTTTATAATTTTTTTGTGTGTAATCTATGCCTGCCTGCCAGCGTGTGTGTGTGACAGGCTAACACCTAACAGCTTATATTGTGCTTATTTTCACTACTCATACCTGGTGGTGTAACATACATTGAAAACAACCATTTTTTTCCTGTATTCTAATTTCAGTTGCCTGCCTGTGTCAGGCTCACAGCTTATATTGTGCTCAGTGACATAAAACAACACTTTTTTGACTTAATAGATTGAATAGCAATTGCCTGCCTACAGGCGTGTGAGTGAAGCCTATTGCATCTACTCTGCCAACTTTTGCCAGTGCACAGTGACACTCATATCTGGTGGCACCTTAGATTGCACGCGCAGTGTCCCAAATTTGAAGTGGGAGGACCGACCAAGCATCTTTTTCCATCTCCCACTTCCAAAAATCCATGCCATATACACGTCCCCTGATAGTGGACGTAACAGGGATTAAACCGATAGGAATAGTACTACTTAACAGTACACACCTTATAATAACGCAGACAGAGGCAACGCATATAATCTTCCATGCTGTGCAGTGGAAGCCCCCAGACTCTGGGAGTCTGAAGAAGAGGAGTCAGAGGAGGAAGGTGGCTTTGAGGAGGTGGAAGACCAAACACAGCAGGCGTCCCAGGGGGCTTGTTGTCACCTTTCGGTGACCCTTGGTGGCTGGGTGGAGGAAGAGACCTTCAATGACATCAGTGAGGACAAGGAACGGGACATGGCTAGCTTGGTATCCAACCTTGTGCAAATGGGGAGTTTGCGATTGTGCAAAGGGACTGTTTGCGGTTGTTTGAGGTGCATTAAACGGGGAGAATGGTCTGTTACTGTGAAGCGGGTGTAACCCTTACACTACCTGATCGATACAACATCATACTTGATGTTTTAAATCATGTTATTCCAAACAATTTAGGAATGTTAGGTGATTTATGCACTTTATGGCTTAAAACCAGACTCTGCATCAACTATGTAATTTTCCGTGGGAGTTTTGCCATGGATTCCCCTCCGGCATGCCACAGACCAGGTGTTAGTGCCCTTGAAACAACTTTCCCATCACTATTGTGGCCAGAAAGAGTCCCTGTGGGTTTTGAAATTCACCTGCCCTTTGAAGTCTATGGCGGTTCGCCGGGTTCGCCCGTTCGCGAACATTTGATGGAAGTTTGTGTCTGCTGTTCGCGAACCGAAAATTTGATGTTCGCGACATCACTATTCTTTAATAAACCTGGCTGACATTAATGTAGAATATTTGGTATTTGACTGCAATTTGTTCTTATGGTTTAAAAAATATCTCTTAATCTTCATTTTTTTTTTATTGCGTTTTTACTATTTTAGTAAAGATTATGTTTTATTTTATAAAGGTGGCTCTGTCTATATCCATTATCTACATGTCTTACATAGTTCTGCCCTTGGGAGTTATATTACCCAATAGTCTAAAAGGTGCTCTTTTTCTCTTGATTGAATGGCTTACTCTTAACACTACTGGTGGGTTATGCCTATTAACAGATACCTTACTAAACTATAAAAATTCATTGGTTCTTATAAGCTGACTATTTAACATAGGCTTTACCCCAGAGTGATCTATTTGACCGACCCTACATGGGCCAGGGCTGTCTCTGTGGACTTGGTGCCATCCTGTCTCCTATTTACTCTAGGTGCCAAAGAGTACTTTTTATCAGCTACCTCCAGCAGGATCTGAGCACAGTAGGGATTAGTTAGGTAGTGTAACAGTGGAAGACATAGAGTCTCATTTAATTGAGGCATCGGGAGATCTAGGCTTTGCTATTCAATTGGTTTCTTTTTGGGGGCTCCCATCGGGTTACAGGCTCCGGCCTCCGATTCATTGCGATGGTTAACATAGCAAATTAATGCTCCTCCAAGCCTTTGATCTTTCATGGCAGCAAGAGTTCCGAACGCTAAAATCACAAATCGCTATTCAATTGCTACAATTCACCCTCGCTAAGCAAATTGTCTAGGCCGCAAATGGCAAATGTAAAGCCACAATTTATGGGTTCAAAAGAGGACTAGCAAAGGGCTTAAAGACATGTCTGGAGCACTTTAAATGCAAATAAAAAATCAATACTGAGCTTCAAAATACGGGAAAAGTGATGAAAGACATTAGAATTAATTGCACAACAGTCTCAAGCCGGCAAATTGGCAATCATAAAGTTTCAATTCAGGGTTAGATTGATCCCGGGAATCAATGAGTTAATACATATCAGGCCACCCACATGGACTATCACATTGGCTTTATTCATTTTTTATTATTTTGGACTTTGCAGGTTTGCGGGTCAGATCTCATATCGGACCCAAAACGCTAATTGATTAATTGACAGGCTCCTTTTCTATTGCTGTTTCTGCATCGAGAGTAACAGTCTTGCTTAACTGATCATGTTCTAGCTCGCAAATGCTAAATACGATAGCATGGTTTACAATGTGCTATCAAAACTTTTATATGAATCAAGTTCTATTTTATATGGTTACTAGAATATTGCCCGTCAAAAAATGACGGCAATGAAATTGTAAGTTAGCTAATGCTGTTTGGTGCATAATACTGAAATATGTAATAGATTACTAAATGAATATACTTTACCTATTTTGAAGCATTGTGTTGAAGAGCTGGCAATCTGTTTTGATGTTGCTGGAGCATTAGTGGTGTGGAGCTGCTGTGTAAGCATGCTGAATGTGTGCACTGTGTGGTATGAATATCTGTAGGTCGTTTGTGGCGTTTTGCGAGTTTCTTGTGGTGTTTTGCGAGTTTAGAGTGCTGTAGCCTCGTTTTCGTTTTGTTCGGCGGCATTTTTTTCTCTCGCTTACAGTTTTTTTTAGTCTCTAAACTCTTTTATTTCGAGTAAAATGAAGGTCTAAGTGGCATTTTTGAGGTCCTGGGTGCTCCCTCTTGGTGTAGGTAAGGTTTTTATGTATGTGCTGTGTGTATGTATTGTGTTTTACATTTTGTAATGTTCGCGAGTTGCGTCCGAGTGTTGCGAGGCCGTAATGTGTGTGAACGTGTGTCGTATGTTGTTTGCGAGTGTCGTAATTGTGTGGTCGTGCTCTTTGGGTTGCGACGTGAACTTTGCGAGGGTCGCAGTTGCTGGCATAGAGCGCCTTCGGCGCTCCATGCCAGCAACTGCGGCCCTCACTTTGCGAGGTCCTCAGGTGCTGGCATGGAGCGCCTACGGCACTCCATGCCAGCAACTGAGACCCTCGCCCAGTGCCCTCGCTTTGCGAGGGCCTTGGCTCGCTGCGCGAGCCCGCAGCGTTAGCAACAGCTCGTACGCTCACAACTATATATGTGATTACTATATAATGTGTAGATGTACCGGCTGGGCATGCTCTTGTGCATTATTATTATTATTATTATTACTATATAATGTGTAGATGTACCGGCTTGGCATGCTCTTGTGCATTATTATTATTACTATATAATGTGTAGATGTACCGGCTTGGCATGCTCTTGTGCATTATTATTATTACTATATAATGTGTAGATGTACCGGCTGGGCATGCTCTTGTGCATTATTATTATTACTATATAATGTGTAGATGTACCGGCTGGGCATGCTCTCTGCGTGTGCGCTTTCTCTATCTGCACCCTATGTGCACTGCTGTCTGTGTGCAATCTCTGTCTCTGTACCCCTCACTCTCTTTGTCAATCTCTCTGCACTCTCTCTCTGTGCGCTCTATCTGTGAACTCTCTCTGCGCTGTCTTTGTGCTCCCTCACTGTCTGTGTGTGCTCTTGCTCTGTAATTCTCTTTATGTCTCCCTCTCTCTCTGTACCTGACTCCCTCTCTCTCTGTACCTGTCTCCCTCTCTCTCTGTACCTGTCTCCCTCTCTCTCTGTACCTGTCTCCCTCTCTCTCTGTACCTGTCTCCCTCTCTCTCTGTACCTGTCTCCCTTTCTCTCTGTACCTGTCTCCATCTCTGTACCTGTCTCCCTCTCTCTCTGTACCTTTCTCTCTCCCTCTCTGTACCTGTCTCCCTCTCTCTCTGTACCTTTCTCTCTCCCTCTCTGTACCTGTCTCCATCTCTGTACCTGTCTCCCTCTCTCTCTGTACCTGTCTCTCTCCCTCTCTGTGCCTGTCTCCATCTCTGTACCTGTCTCCCTCTCTCTCTGTACCTGTCTCCTTCTCTCTCTGTAGCTGTCTCCCTCTCTCTCTGTACCTGTCTCCCTCTCTCTCTGTACCTGTCTCCCCCTCTCTCTGTGCCTGTCTTCTTCTCTCTCTGTACCTGTCTTCTTCTCTCTCTGTAGCTGTCTCCCTCTCTTTCTGTACCTGTCTCCCTCTCTCACTTTGCTGTCTTTCTCTGAAATGCAAATGGCCGCCACGCTTCTGTTAAGATCAGGTGTTAGGCCCACCCCCATTTACATCATAGCCACGCCCCCTTTTCTGATGTCAGCGTTAGCAACATTTTCTGCTGCTCACAACTATATATGTGATTATAAGCTAATATAATATTCCAATTATTAACCTTTCTTTTTATATCCAATGTATAAATATGTTATATGCTCTATACATTTATATTTATACTAGTGACTTGTCTGTCAAAAATGAGGGCAATAAATTATTTGAAGCCTGGCAATGCTGTTTGCCCCACAATGCAAAGCTCTCCCCCCCTTTAACTTGTGGGCCTCGCTAGGAGCGCTCATTGCAAGTTTGCAATGAGCGCCTTTGGTGCTCTTTGTGGGCCTCTTCCCAGTCTCTTTTACAGGCCTCATGATAAGCACCTTTGGCACTCATTGCGAGCCTCTCCCACCCCTCTACTTTATAAACCTTGTGATGAGCGTGCCTCGGCAAACCCGCAATGTGCCTTGCAATGAGTACTTTCGGCACTCATTGTGATTCTCTCCCCACACCTGTGTCTCTTTCCCCCCTCTCCCTCTCCTGTGTCGCTTTCCCCCTCTCTCTCTGCCCTGTCTCGCTTTGCTTCCTCTCCCTCCCCTGTGTCTCTTTACCCACTTCCTCCCCAGAGTCTCTTTCCCATCTCTCCCTCCCTTGTGTCTCTTTCCCCCCTCTCCCTCCCCTTTGTCTCTTTACCCTCTGCCCCCTGTGTCTCTTTCCCCCCTTCTCCATCCCCTCTCTCATTTGCAGCCTTAGCGGTGTTTTAACCTGTTATTTTTTTTCAAGCCCACAAGACTTGAAGCTTAAATCGGTATTGCTCCAAGCCTTAAAGGCTTACCAAAAAAAGTTACAGGTTTGACGCCGCCATTTTTTTTCAAGGCCATAACTAGGCAGCCATTGGTAGGCCAACAAAAGATGTTAATTGAATTCCAAATTAGCTTTCAACCTCAGGAAGAGGCAGGGAGCCAATAAGTGAGGTTGGTAGCCAATTTTCTATGCATATGTCTTTTGGCGGCCTCCCAAAGGCTTACGAGTTTCGGCCTTAAAAGAAAATGGCAGCTTTGTTTGGAGCCTCTTTTGTGAGCCTCACGATGAGCGCCTTCAGCACTCATTTCAAGCCTTGCGGACCTCCTGCTCAGCTCCATGTATGGTCCATGTCTTGTTTATTGTCTTAATTACAATTTTAATGTCAAGGGGTCATTATTTTATTTTGATTCTTAGTGGTAATTTGAAGTGTTCAAGAGCACCCTCTGGTTTTCTAAAAATGTTTTAACAGTTAAATATTTTGTGACATCATTAGGCTTTCTGATTGGTTGCAAAATGCATAGCCTGATTGGAATATCTGATAGGCAAATTAAGTTTGGTGTATAATTGAGGGTAGAAACATGATCAAAGAAGGAAGATCTGAGGATGAATGTCTAGAGAAACATACACACATCAACTAACACAGTTACTATTTAGGGCATCCCATCAAAAATGCATTCTACAAAGAAACTTTCACTGCTAACAAAATATTCTATGTATTTACATATCAAGAACTTATATTACAATATAATAAAAGATCCAGAATTCCAGTCATTTGATGAAACTAAACAAAAGAAATAAGTACTGTATAAAATGTAGTGTTTCTTTAAATGTTATTTCTGTTTCATTACAATCATGGAAATATTTTGTTCATATAATATAGAATAAATTGCTATATCAATATTTTTCTGTTAAATACAATATACCATATCATTTGTAAATTATAAATCGACATATAATTTGCAAATTAATTTTATAAATACAAAATATATTAGCTTTTATAGCAATTTAATATATCCAATTATTAATTGAAATGAAAAAAAATTATCTTTGGAATCAGAGGCAACATCATAATTAGAGATAATACTATAATTTGACTATAAAATCATATGAGATAAAAATGGTATGATATCTTAATACATATGTATGTTTAAACATACCAAAATAATCAAAACTATCTCCATTGTCATAAATTACCATATTAATTATAGAAAGCATATTGTGCATGTCTTATATATGATTTCTAGCGACTTGCACGTCAAAAAATGACGGCAATTAAATGTGTATGTTTGCAATTCTGTTTTGTCGGTAATATGCGTATTTGACACTTGTAACCTTTTTCTTATCTCGAAAGAAGTACAATTATTATATGAAACATGTTTATTGTTTTAACATGCAACTTTTTGTTGATGAACTGTTAACCTTTTTTTGTAAAAGTAGTAACATTTGAATGTAAGAACAGTTGAACATTGTATTAATGAGTATTGTAAACTTGACATAATGTTTTTTAACATTCAACTTATAGATTAACAACTGTTAAACATAATATATATTGAATCCAGAGGAAGTCTTCCTGACCCCATTAACTGGCAATCAGATTAGTCCCTGGATTAATATTTTGCATTGAATGATACATTTATATTGTATAACAAAACCTCTTTCTCCTGTAAAATATCTGAAATTAAAAAACTTTGCCTTTTTTTTGTGAAAACTTTTAGCATTGTAAACAGTAACATACTAAAGCAACATTGAAACTGAATTTGTTTTAAAATGCAAGGCAAGTGTTTTGTGGGGCTAATCATGCAAAAAGTCTACTTCCATTAAATAGTAATCATTTATTTTGTCGTTGTTGGTTTTTGATGGTTGACATTTTGTTGTTGTTGGTGTAATTGTTTAAAATGGCACATAGAGTTTCCTATGTGGAATAGTGGTTCTCTAAAAAGAGAATGCGAAACATCAAAGTTAACCACTGTAACCACTGTTCTCTATGGGCCTCATTCTATTATTCAATTATACGGCCCGCAAGGATCTCCTCTTACGGCCGGCCGTATATCTTGCACCCGGCCGTAAGCTCAGAAATCTTTAAACACAAAAATAAATTCAAGACTGCACTGTAAAGCTCTGTAAATGCTAGGGATCATATTGGGGGACATGAGGATTAATAGTAACCCACTCTCAAGCTTGCACATCAGCCCAAACCCGAGTTTACATTAACTGTTTATTTTCAGGCCGCAGGATGGGCGGGTCTGAGGTGCTCCAAGCACTCTGGACTTTTTACATGGATATTTGACATATATATAAAAAAAAAATATTTTATGGATTTGAGTATAGGGGAATGTTGTGCTATTTTTGCTAACACCTACAATCACTTTATAGTCTCCTCAGAGTGCAGGATGGCTTTATATGGGCTACATTATGTGCTTAATTAGTGCTAGTGGGACCTTTTTGCTGCAAGTAAGCTGCGGCTCGGTTTTAGCCTTGCAGAGAGGGTTCCCGGAGCAATAGAATAGCAACCGGGATTTTCTTGCGGCCGAAACTCTTGCAGCCGTTTTAGATCAAAGGCTTTCCTCCGGCGCGTGCGGCCGCAAGGGATAGCAAGGCGCCGGCCGCAAGCCTGCCGGAATCCCCGGCCGGAGGGGAATAGAATAGCCGATTAGCTTGCGGCCGGTCCTTGCGGCCTCGCATCTCCTACGGCCGATAATAGAATGAGGCCCTATGTGTTTTGCCATTGTATAGAGTTTGTTATGGAAATCATGATGGTGTAAACAGAGTCTAAATTACATAAGTAGTAATTATTGAAATTAAACCACCCTTCTGTATGTTTAATTTGTGTTTTTTGTTGTTAAATTGTCGTTGGGGTAATTTGCTATTATTGGTTGCTGTTTCTGTGCCATGTGTTGTGTTTGTTTTAATGAAAGTTACAGTACTTCATAGTACATAATATTTTTTGTAAAAATGCGTCCATCATCTAGTAAATCACTTTGACTTTAATGGTTTTCAATATAAACTTTAATAGCCTGTGGATTCTTGCACCTTGAGAAGGCAACATACAGCTGGCCATGTGCAAATACTGGTTGTTCTAAGAAGATACCCACAGATTTGAAAGTTTGTCCTTGTGATTTATTAATGCTCATGGCAAATGCCATGATGATGGGAAATTGTCTCCTTTGAAGTACAAAAGGGAGGCTACTTTCACTTGGTGCCAAAACTATTCTTGATATGAAAACTCTCTCTCCTTTATGGGTACCAGTTATTTCCGCATCTATGAAATGGTCCTTTAATTGTTGAACAATTAATCTTGTCCCATTGCATAGGCCTTTTTTGGGGTTCATATTTCGCAGTAAAATGACAATTGCACCTTTCTTTAGCTGCAAAATATGAGGTGGCATTCCAAAGGGAGTTAATGAATTAATGAATTCAGTTGAAAAGTTTGCCTGACTTTCTTTGTCATCAGCAAGTACAGAATCAGCACTATAATAATTTTTTTGTGGTGCATTCAAATTTTTTAATATTTGATTATTGAGGACCAATGCATCCTTATTTTTGCATGTTAGTATTACTTTGTTAGCAAGTTCTGCATAGTCCTCGTTATTTATAGTACTTGCAAATATCGCTGATATAAGATCTTGCTTGCAAATCATATGAGCTGGTATGTGCACAGTGTCCTCAGGAAAATTTGGGATTCTTTCTGTTTTTCCTTCTCCAATTGTAATAAGCCAATCATTGACATAATTTTCTCCTTCTGAGCTCATATTTTGCTGTAATTGAAGATAGGTAAATATTTGCCATAGTTTACTTGATTTTATACATGTTTCGATAATGTCGGTTCAATTTCCATGTACAATGACAGGTAATGTTTGTCCAAAATCGCCACCTAACAACATGACTTTTCCACCAAATGGCAAAGTATTATCCATGAAGCAAACGGTCAATACATTGTAGGGCATGGCACGACATCATTGTAGCCTCATCTATTATAATTAATTTACTTTTTTTTTTTTTTTTTTTGCTTGTAAAGATGTCATTCGAATATCGGACACAATGTTTCTAAAAAGGCACTGGCAGTTTAAATCCACTATGCACAGTCATTCCACCTTCTAACAAAAGTGCTGCAATTCCATTGGTTGCAAATGCCAGCACTATTTGACCTTGTGCTCGTACAAAACTCATCAATAAATTATATAGCTACGTTTTTCCTGATCCGCCAGGTCCGTCTAGATAGAAATAACGCTCTTTGACCATGTCATCATCTACGGCATTTTTGATTGCATTAAATGCTTGCAATTGTAATGTATTTAAAGTTGCAAGTCTTTCTTCTGTTCTTTCTCTTTGTAGTTGAATTTCATAGTCTTCAAAGTTGATGTCGTCAATAAGACCTGGATCAGGCAGATTAAAACTTGCACAACTTAATCCATGAGTTAAAAAGATCTCTTGGATTTCAATTAATGCTTTTCATTGTCAATAGGCTCATTGTATCGTTGCAAAAAGTCTTCAGCCATATTAGTTTTAAATTTGTCCCATAAAGCTAATATATTTGGAGCATTTGAGAGGATACAAATAAATGCAAATTGTTCCCTCATCTGCCGTGGCATTTGACATAGTGCAGCTTCTTCTAGACATCTTTCCCATTCTGTATCATCAGCTAGGAAGATTCTATGGTGCATAGCTAAATAAAATGATTCATATACTATGTCATTAACAGTTCTTAAGTGTTCAAAACTGTGTGCACAAGGAACATTTAGAACTATTAGTCGTAAGCAGAAACGTTCAAGGTCTCTTGGACTTACAGTGAAAAATCTTGGGATTATTTTATTTTCACGCCTTTTTGTTTTTTGCCATAATCCATTAACTAAAACATTATGGTATGGAAGGTCAATATATAACAATTCTCTTGCCTGTAAGTCAGTAGAATTTAATTGAAACCATGCAGTTAGTGTAGTGTGGCACTGCTCACTTTGTGCTAAAGCATTTGTTTAATTTCCATTATGGAAATACACTAAATGTCTTTGTGGCAAATGTACAGCTAATCAATATACTGCATGTGATCGATCGTGCATTTCAAATTTTAGAAGACGCCACATAGCTTCTGGTGCACTGACATAGCGAGCATCTACATGAGATGCAAGTTCATCATGTACTAACTCACTGGGTTCGTTATTTTCAGCACTTTTGATGACTACAGTAGCTGCATCGTAGCCTTTGTAAATATATAAGAATATGTGCATGTGGAAGTCCTCTTTTTTGAAATTCAGTGGTATAAACATAAGCCAGACATTTGCCAAATAACTGAGTTATGGTTATGTCACGTATTAATTCAGTTAATTTGATGTTAAATACTCTGGCCACTAAATCTGGTCTATCGGAAGCAGTTTGGCCAATTTTCAAATTCTGTGTAATCTCTGGCCATTGTGGATTACATGTAAATGTAATAAATAAATCTGGTTTACCAAATTTTGTTACAATAGCCATGGCATCATTGTATCTTTCTCGCATATTGCGAGGAGATCCCTGGAAAGAAGATGGTAAAATGATGGCTTTCATGTCTCTGGTTGTAGCAACCTCAGCGACATAATCCATCAATCCACAATACTGTTCTACACGTAGTTTATCTTGTTGATATTTTATGAAGTTTAAATTATTTGCTTCAACTTACAAATAGGAATCAATGATCCATTGTGGTGTTAGTTTTCCACCACATAAAATAAGATTGAATCCATTTCGAACTGCAATTTGAGCCACTTTAAATTCAACATGGAAATATTATTTTGCACTCGTTCTTTAGAATTTGGGTAACTCTGAAGGGTTAATTTGGGTTGCCAACCTGCTTCTCTGTGTGCTAAAAATATTGGATATGTCATTGGATCTAAATTTGTACTTAATATACTTATATTAATGAAAGGTTGCTCCTCATTTCTGGGATATATTCTAATGTCTCTCTGAAATGGTGGTTCTCCTTCATCATTTTGAAACACGATTGCAACCTCATTTGATGTTGATCTCTTTTAAGCACCATATTGACCTTTGGGATTGACAATTGATGTATTTCTGCATGAAGTTGTTGTTCCTTTTCGACTTCTGCTAATCTTTTATAAGCTTGAGTGTAGGGGTTATTGGCCATAATTTTATCTAGCTCAATAAAAACAATAGTTAAGCATTTCTTATTTTCTTAAAGCTGCATACGTTGGTCAACAGCTTCCATTGTATCTAGGAGATATAGTTGAGCACATTTTCTTTGCTCTCCTTCCTCTGGATGTAAATGTGAAGTACGATGGTAAATTTGGCCTTGCACTTTAAAGCAGTAAGGGCCATGTCCTGACACACTAGCAGCTAATGTTGCCCCCATAGATGCAAAGGATATGGCACTATTGTATGATCTTATGTTTGTTTTGAAATTGTTGAGGTTGGGAAAAGCAGGCTCAGTCATAATGCTTTGTAAATATGGTGGGAATTGTTCTCTTTCTGGAAGTTTGACCTTGTCTTTTTGACAGCAACTAATGAACTTGCCATCTCTGGGTCTTTCCTGTTTGAAATAAGCCTCACAAAACTGACAGAGAATATTCAACTCACCACAATTATGAACTTCTACTGCTAAAGACTTAAGTAAAGAACATATGTCAATGTCAGCGTGTAAGTCATCAGTAGAAATGCTATGTGTTTGTTCAGCAACAGGTTCTAAATGCTTTTGTTTTTTTGTTGCCTTATTATTGGTTGATTTTAGTTTTTCAGCTGATAGTCTTTTGCTTGCAAGTCGTTCGCGTTCTTTTTCTCTGCAAATTTCCTTTTGCCCTGGCGTCTGCTGCTTTGCCCATGTTTTTTGTTGTTCACTAGTTTGCCGTCTTATCTTTTCCTGCTTCTTGTCACTATCTGCCATCTTAATCTGTAAATAAAAAGAATGTATGTGTCTGTTGTAAAAGATAATTATTATTTTATAGAAATATTTAGTTGAACAACAGCATCTTCTTTTTGGGAAACCAATGTATTCGCATTCTGGTTTTCTTTGTTGTCTGTAAAATAGTGCAGATTTGAGAGTGTGTGTGAAAGCGTGCAGCACTGGCAATTATTTAGTAGTATACTGTTTTGTGTACCCCTTTGTTGTAATTGGATTATTGGTTTAGTGTTGTAGTTTTGGCCAGAGAAAAGAGGCTTAGTATTTTTTTAATTGTGTATGTGTTATGAATATTTGTTATACTATCCTGTTTTGTGTCCCCCACTTTTGGGATGATTAATTTACGTTATGGGTTAGGGTTACAGTTTGTTGCAGATGAAACAGGAATGATTGTTGCATTTTCGATCTGTTAGCAATATTTTTTATTCTATCCTGTTTTGTGCCACTTAGATTTGGGTTATGGTTTAGGGTCAGAGGTTTTTATAGAGTAAAGAGGATTTATTGTTTCATTTTAGATGTTTTAGCACTATTTCTTGAAGTCTGGTGGTTTGTGTTGGCTATAATTAGTATTAGGGGCTTCTTATTTGTTATTAGTTTCATTTTGAGATTGGCCAAAAAACATTGTGACACATACATATTTAGCCTGCAGTTCAATCTTTTCCTTTTATGCACATTTCCAACAGACTCTGCATCAACAGCGTCACTGAAGAATTTGCAGCATGGAGTGTGAAAGCTGAACAATTTTCAACAACACAAAGACAGAAGAGGTAAGATACAAAAATACATTACATTCAGAAAAAGACTATGCTCTTACAAAAAACAAACAAAAAAATTGTTTACAATTTATCTTTCTCTTTTTAAACAGACACTGCCTGAAGACTGGCGCAGCAACATTGGCACTGGTGGACCCTCTGTCATTGATACACCAAAAAGACTTCAATCAAGGTATAGTATAGCAAGTAAAAAACAAAAAAAATAATTGCCTGTTTGCTGGGCGCCAATGTCAAAATGAAACTAAAAACAAATAAGAACCCCCTAATACAAATTACAGGGAACAAAAAACACCAGACTTCAAGAAATATTGCTAACACATATAAAATGAAACAATAAATACTGTTTACTATGCAAAAACCTCTGACCCTAAACCATAACCCAAATCTAAGTGGCGGACCCAAAACAGGATACTATAACAAATATTAGTAACATATAGAAAATGGAACTATCATTCCTGTTTAGTCTGCAAGAACCTCTAACCCTGACCTATAAGCCAAATCTAGCATCCCAAAAGTGGCGGACACAAAACAGGATAGTATAACAAATATTGCTAACAAATAAAAAATGGAACAATGATTCCTGTTTAGCCTGCAAGAAACTCTAACCCTAACCCATAACCTAAATCTATCATCCCAAAAGTGGGGGACACAAAACAGGATAGTATAACAAATATTGATAACACATACACAATTAAAAAATACTAATCCTGTTTTCTGTGCCCAAAACTACAACACTAAACCAAGAATCAAATTACACCAGTGGTGTACACAAAATAGGATACTACTAAATAATTTTGAGCACTGCACGCTTTATCACACACTGTCAAATCTGCACTATTTTACACACAACAAAGAAAGGAAAAATGCTAATACATTGGTTTTACAAAAAGAAGATGCTGTTCAAAAAAATATTTCAATAAAATAACATTTCTTTTTCTCTTTTACAACAGACACTGTCTGAAGACTGTCGCAGGAAGATTTGCAGCACCGGATCCTGTGGCATTAATACACAACTAATACTCCTAACAAGGTATAGTAGAACAAGTCCAAAAATAGAAACAATAAAATCATGTTTGCTGTGCACCAATGTCAACATGAAAAATAACTAAAAATAATAAGCAATGACTAACAATGATGATGCACACAAAGCACAATCCTTCAACAAATATTGTTGATACATTTAAAATTTAACAAGGAATCCTGTTTTCTCTCCACCAACCTGTAACCTGTAAAAAAACCTAGAATTATATAAAATAAAATAAAACTAGAATTACAAAAATAAGGGAGAGAGAGGAGGGGGAAAAGGAGACACAAGGGAGGGAGAGGAGGGGCAAAAAGGAGACACATGGGAGGGAAGGATGGAGGGAAAGGATACACAAGGGAGGGAGAAGAGGGGGGAAATGCGACACAAGGGAAATATAGACAGGGGGAGAGGTTCACAATGAGCACCAAATTGGGTGGCAAGCAGCATTGACTCCATTAAAATGTTATTGGTCATCATTTTTGACGGGCAAGTCGCTAGTATAGTATATATATATATATATATATATATATATATATATATATATATATATATATATATATACTTGCGACTTGCCCGTCAAAAATTAACGGCAATTAAATGTGTATTTTTTGAATTTTGTTTTGTTGGTAATATGCGTATTTGACACTTCTAACCTTTTTCTTATCTCTAAAGAAGTACAATTATTATATAAAACATGTTTATTGTTTTAACATTCAACTTTTTGGTGACGAACTGTTAAACTTTTTTTTTTTTTTTTAAGTAGTAACATTTTAATGTACAAACAGTTCAACATTGTATTGAGTATTGTAAACTTGACATAATGTTTTTTAACATGTAACTTGCAGATTAACAACTGTTAAACGAAATATATATTGAATCCAGAGGAAGGCAAACAGTAAAAACCCTCCTTGAAAGTTAGCCAATTGTATCAAAGCGGGAAAAAAAATAATTATTTCCTTACCCCATTAACTGGCGATCGGATTAGTCCCTTGATTAATATTTTGCATTGAATGATACATTTACATTGTATAAGAAAACCTCCTCCTCCTGTTAACATGAACTTTGAAATATCTGCAATTAAACAACTTTGCCTTTTAAAAAAAAAAAAACTTGTAACATTGTAAACAGTAACATACTGAAGTAACATTGAAACTGTAATTTTTGTAAAATGCAAGCCAAGTGTTTTGTGGGGCTAATCATGCAAAAAGACTACTTCCATGAAATCTTAATAATTTATTTTGTCGTTGTTGATTTTTGATGGTTGACATTTGCTTGTTGTAATTGGTGAAAATGGCACATAGAGTTTCCCATGTGAAATAGTGGTTCTCTAAAAAGAGAATGCGAGACATTAAAGTTCGTGAATGACAGAGAAAAGGTATACCTGAACTTGAAAGATTATAATTCTGAAATAGTACATAACCCAACTGCATGAGGTCAACAAACCCTCAAGACTAGGGCCACCATTTAATTGCAACAGTTAGAGATCGATTCAGTTGAACAAGCCCGCAGCTACAAGGCTGAAAGCTTAAACCGTAAGCTATGCACCCGTAAGAAGAATTTCAGGGCATGATCATGATCAATTAAGCAAGCCTGTAACTACTGATTTAGAAACATCCAATAGTAAATGAGACCGTCATCATGACGTCAGTAAAACATGGAGGTTAAACCACAATCAATTAGCGTTTAGAAGTCTGTATGTGATCGGACTCACAATCCCGCAATGTACAAAATAATAAAAATGAAGGGTGATACTGTTCTAGTCCATGTGGGTGGCCTGATATGTATTAACTCCATAATTGCTGAGATTGAACATGGAAATAAAACGTGAAATAATTAATATTTGATTGCAGATTTGCGAGCTTGAGTCTGTTGTGCAGGTAATTCTAATGTCTTTCATTGCCTTCACCATTTTTTAAAGTCCAGTATTGATTTTTTTTTATTTGCATTTACAATGCTACAAACAGGGATTAAACCCCTTTGCAAGTCCTTTCTGGTGCTCATAGGATTTTCTTCTAGATTTGCCATCTAAAAATTTGAAGGCAGTTGCGGGCTTGAGGAATTGTAACAATTTAATAGCGATTTCCGATTGTAACATTTACTGGCTTGAAAGATCAAAGGCTTAGATGGGTCAGAGTTATGTTTTTGACAACCACAGGGATTTTGAGCTTCTAACCTGCAAACCGATTGCGGGTAGCTAAAAGACGCCAATTGAATAGCAAATTATTTTATGGGCTCTGTTACGAGCTTTATGTACTTACAGGAAAACAATGAACATAGCCAAGAAATGGAAGCAGGTGTATAATATAGAATATAGGTCATTTATTTATTATTTGATTTATCCATTGTGTGAAACAGACTATTTGCTCAGTGACATCATCTCATAGTCTAAGAAAACACAGGTAAACAATATCACTGTAACTTGCTGAATTTACCACATCATGTTTAGACAATATATAAATATCTGCATAGTAAGAATCAGACTGTGTATGATCCTGTATCCAGAGGAGATTGACGTTAAGAGATTTAACTATTTTTTTAACATGAAGTTTTTTATTTTCTGTTTGTGCTCACTTTCTGGTTTTAACATTATAGGTAAGTTATCATTTTCTTGCTCAAAGTATTTGTTGAGAGATTTAATTCTGTTGCATTTTCTATAATAGTTTTTTTAACATATTAAAAACAGATTACCTGATAAAATGTTGATTCAGTGCATATTTTAGGATGGGAAATCATGGACTGTTGATCTTTAACACCTAACACTCTGCATACTATAGTGAGTAATAATAGATGATTTAGAGAAGGTAAAGAGAATAAGGTATCTACTGGATCTAAGCCAATATCTGGGATCACCTTCACTGAACAATATTTAAAGTTTACACTCTTTCATAATCTGACGTATTAACTATGTGGATTATACAATTATTAAGGTGTTTATTTACAAATTATTTACAGACAATACTAACACAATTAAATTCTGTTAAACAGTCGAGTTATGGGCTCCACCTGCAATTCATTGTGATTTGTAAAATCTCAAGTTAATGCCCTTCAAGCCTTTGATCTTTTATGGCCGCAAGAGTCCCGAACGATAAAATCGCAAGTTGCTATTCAATTTTTCCGATTCCCCCCCGCTAACCACTCTGTCAAGCCCGCAAATGGCAAATATCTAACCACAAGTTAATGGTACCAAGGAGGTACAATTAAAAGCAAATACAAAAGCAATACTGTACTTTTATTAAGAGTGAAAGTGATGTTAGGTCTTATAACTAATAACACAACATTCTCCAATAATTTATTTCATGTTCAATTTTCGTGTTATATCGATCATGGCAATCAATGTGAAGTCCTAAGGGCTCCAAGCCTGTAGGACTTTGAAAAACGGAGGTTGGATTTTAAAGTTATACGTCCTTCACTTGCTAGTTACGTGCTTGGAGGTTGGTCATGAAAACAATCTCGGTTTTCATTGGCTGTTTCTGCATCGGGAGTTATGGGCTTGCTCCCGCAACATGTTCAAGCCTGCAAATGCTACGTCCAATGGCAATGGTTTCCGATTTTCGTTATCTGCCCCTAACTTGCGGCCACAGCCAATTGATTAGCACCTTAACTTGAGGACGCTGTGGGCCTGCAGCAGGCCCGCAAATGTAAGTCCTACATTAGGTAACTTACAATGCGTCAATTGAAAACATAGCATAGACAAAGTTTTCTAATTGAATCGTTACATTTATTAGACAAAAAACTACTATGAATGGGTGGAATCTTTAAGAAGTTAAGAGATTTTTTTTGGGGGGTGTCTAATTATATTTTTATATATTAACTGAAACCAACAGTTTTATTTTAAAAATATTTTCTTCTTTAGCTGATGGTACTTTTTGCTTCTCCTGTAACCAACGTCACAATGGGACCTGCAAAGGAGAAAAGATTTCCTGTCCTAAGGATTCCAAGTGTATAACAATCTCTGAAACATTTAAGACAAGTAACAATTTTTGCTTATTGCTAACCTTACAGTGTTATTTCTGTTGTCTCCAGTAGTTTTGTTATATAATTTTGCTAATGCACATATTGTTTCATAGTCCTTTTGAATAGGTATATATTTTATGAGCATAGAAAGAATCAAACTGAAATATGTACAGTGTTTAATATATTCATGAAAAATGTTTTCTTTAAATTAGATCATAATCTTGTGTGATCTAGTGACACCCGGCTACCAGCGTAATCTGGGTAGCCAAAAGGAGAGGAGATAAGGTGGAGGTCCTGAGAAGTGCAGGGAGGGAGAGGAGATAAGGGGGAGGTCCTAGGAAGTGCAGGGAAGGAAAGGAGATAAGGTGGAGGTCCTGAGAAGTGCAGGGAGGGCGAGGAGATAAGGGGGAGGTCCTGGGAAGTGCAGGGAGGGAGAGGAGATAAGGTGGAGGTCCATGAGAAGTGCAGGGAGGGAGAGGAGATAAGGCGGAGGTCCATGAGAAGTGAAGGGAGGGAGAGGAGATAAGGTGGAGGTCCTGAGAAGTGCAGGGAGGGAGAGGAGATAAGGTGGAGGACCTCAGAAGTGCAGGGAGGGAGAGGAGATAAGGTGGAGGTCCTGGGAAGTGCAGGGAGGGGGAGGAGATAAGGTGGAGGTCCTCAGAAGTGCAGGGAGGGAGAGGAGATAAGGTGGAGGACCTCAGAAGTGCAGGGAGGGAGAGGAGATAAGGTGGAGGTCCTGGGAAGTGCAGGGTGGGGGAGGAGATAAGGTGGAGGTCCTGAGAGGTGCAGGTAGGGGGAGGAGATAAGGCGGAGGTCCTGAGAAGTGCAGGGAGGGAGAGGAGATAAGGTGGAGGTCCTAAGAAGTGCAGGGAGGAAGAGGAAATAAGGTGGAGGTCCTGGGAAGTGCAGGGGAGGAAGGGTTCTCAGAGTGCTGATGAATAAAAAAATTCTGTGAAAAAGTATGAATTAAACATTTAGTGAAATTGTTATGGCAATTACAATGTTTGCTATGTATATTGTTTCCATTTGTAAAAATGTAAAAAATAACACTTCCATACCATTGGTAAAAGTATGTGAATGTTTTACTTTGAGAAACAAGATCTCTACCACAAATGTTCAATATTGTAAAATATGCTGAAATAAGAATAAAAACAATATGGAGAGGCATACTGTACTTGGTCGATGATCTGTGTCTGGATACTAAGTGAGATGTTGAGAGGCTGAAGCAGAGGGTTTTACATAACTGTGTTTTTTGCAAGCACCTCTACCATGATATGATACCCCATGCAGTATGAGGGTATATGAGGGTATAAGCAAAGAGGGAGTTGTCAGTTTTAGAGCAAAGCCAACCTCAGCTTGTGTATAACTATCCTCAGCATGCGCTCAAGACCTAAAAAATGCAACAGAAGAGGAACCGATCTCATAATGAGTGTGACCAGCTCACATATGTAGAAACCCTTATGCATACACAAAATCAGTGATTTCTTTCCTGTGTTTTTCTACATAAGTACCCCTGATATGCACCTGATGGAGGACATACCAAGGCCTACATGAAGTGATACATTTTCAGCAGCATTGCAATCTGAGGGAATCTCTGAGATTTAGAAAATGCAGCCTTTGCACAGTGTTTATTTAATAACCTTTACAATTCACACTTTTTATATAAATAAAAATAAAAAAACATTGTATTGTTTAAAACAATCTTATTTATATTTCTGATACACTATTTGTAGTTTATTTGTTCTATTAACATTTTCAATATAATTTCTGGCTATATTTTTATCAGGTTAACATGGCATTGACATCTCTTACATCGACTTTATATTTTTTATTTCTTTTTCTCACAGCTGGTTTTATTCAATATTCATTACTCAAAGGATGTGCCGGCGACTTCCCCTGTGACACACAGATCTACCATTCTGTTAGTGGTTTATATTATGGACAGAACATAGAATGCTGCTCTGGGAATTGCTGCAATGCCGAGAAGTTTAATGGTACGTAATGATCACATATACATCACTAAAAAACATTTTTATAGTAGGCTTTCTTGAAGAACTTAATTTTACAGTTTAAAATAAATAATTGCAGCCTTTAATTTATAACCATTGTTTCCATCTTTTCTCTTAATGATCACAGACATTTTGTTTTTGTTTGTAAAAGGATTAGAATCTTGATAGTAGTGGAAGGAACTGTTCTTTAAGATATGATCTTTATTCACTTTTGTACTTAAAAACATCCTTTAAATAAAGAAATTGAATAAAGACATAAACAATACATTTACTGATTCAGTGCCTTGTTAATATAGTTATTTTTCACTGTCTTAACCCGTATGTTTTTTTATATGTTAAATTGTCACATTTCATCTGAACCCTAAGAAAAGGGTATTTCTGAAGAGATTCGAAAAATAAAACAAAGGTGGAGGCTCCGATGGCGGCTGCAATGCTGGAGGTGGAGGCTCTACGGCGCCTCACAAGCAGTTACAAACAACCACAGAAGCGGGTCTTTGAAAAAAAAACTCTAACACGCAATGCCTAAATACGGACTTACACAAATAAATCCGAGCAGCGGGACTTAGAAAAAAAAAATTACGGACTTACATAAAAAAAAATACGAGCCGCGGGACTTAAAAAAATACGAACTCGCCAAAATACGACCTGAATGGCGGAACCGTGCACAGCAGAAAACACAAAAAAATACACTCAAAAATTAAATAAAAACCCACTTGAAAAGTGAGAGAAACAATGACCCCCCAAAAAAATGAAAACAAGGCTACACGACCCCTAAAGGAGCAAAACACCGCCAAACAATACGACTTTTACAAAAACTTGTATGAGATACAACATACACTATTAGCAAGGACGCTAAATCATGCACACCCGCGTACCACATACACATTCGCCACCATTTTACAACACTGACTTACAGAATGCAGAAATACACAGCTACACAAACGGTTTCCCCTCGCGCACGCAACCTATTTACACTACACACTGCACACATTGCTGACACTTACACTTCAGCTCAACAACACTGCAAATCTACATTATATGCTACAGGATCATCGAAGCAGATTGTTAGCTCTACAGCACATTGCTTGCTGCATATATTAATTACAAATAGGTACACCACAGTATTGCAATAAACCACAAAGCCCTTAGCCGTGCGCCTCACAAGGAGCGCCAACGCTGCTCATAGGACACAAACTACTCCAGGGAGAGCCTTGCAATAAGCTCAAAAAGGAGATCAGCGCAGACCTTACAATGAGAGCAAAGGCGCTCTGCACGAGGATCGCAATGAGCGCCGAAGGATCTTAGACGACCAAAACACTTCCTTTTTGTGGCAAACAGCATTACCTGCCTTACAATTTTATTGCCCAGTCATTTTTCACGGGCAAGTCGCTAGTATGAAATATGGGCCCACACATTACTGTGCATTTCATTTACAATTAAACTGACACACATGACAGAGCCCTCACCAGTCACATTATGTGGGCACATGTTATACCCGGGAGTGACTGCTCATAGGTCCAGGTCACCAATAAATCTGCAGTATTATATTTCAATAAAAGGACGTCTGTTAATAAGAATATGTTTTCTACAGAATGTTTGCCATAGTCTCAACTTTTTTAACTTTAAGCAGCAGCTCCTCACCAATAGGTCCTTTAGTTTATTCTCACTTTCATCCATCAGAGTATCTGAGGTTGTTGATATTTCTTCCACCAATATTTATTCCGGCTTTGGATTCATCCAGTATGGCCTCATGCATAATATATTTTGTGTAAAGGGTGAATAAATGAGGTGACAATATACACTCCTTTCCCAATCTTGAACCTTTCTGTTATTCCATGTTCGGTTCTGACCACTGCATCTTGGTACTGCTTTAAGAACTTGCCACATTTTGTTGTGATCTACAGAGACAAAGAGCCTCATTCAATTGGCCGAATTTGAGATCCAATGGCCTGCAAGTGAGGTTGAAGCAAATTTGCTCTTCAATTGGCGTTTATTTGTGGGCTCGGATTACGCGTTACTGCCTTGCGAAAATGGCTACCAACAAACTTGTAACCTACACCACTCAGAAGCCTTCGATCTGTCACATTCGCAGGGCTAAAATCTCTATTCAATTCTATTCCCCCAAGCTCGCAAAAGTTTCCTAACTCGTAAAATGCAAATGAAGGATAAATTCCTACATGTGCTAGAGAGGACCCACAAGGGCTTTATAAGCCCTTATGTATGCTCCCCGAAATGTCCCCACTGCTCCCAACACCCCTCACCACACACTCCTAAATGAAACCCCCATGATGCAGGGGTACTGATCGGGACCCCCACAGGATCCCCACATTAACCCCATGATGAAGGGGTCCTGATTGGGACCCCCACAGGTTCCCCCCTGATCGGGATTCCAGCAGCATTTAAAAAATTGTAATTCCCGCTGCGGTCGTTAAAGAGCCTGCAGCACAAAAATGGCTAACTTCATGCTGTGGGGTACTGTAAGTAGCGCAGCGGCACCTAACATTAACCCCCCTATGCTGCGGGGTCCCCATTAGGACCCCCGGAGGGTCTCCACATTAACCCTTGCTGCTGGGGTCCCGATCAGGACTCCCACAGCATTCTAACATTTCAGATTTCCCGCTGTGGAACAGAATTTGTTAACTTCATGCCGCAGGGGTACTGTGACCCCCACAGCATTTTAAAATGTAAAATGTTCCACTGCAGGACCTTAAAGGACCATGCTACAATTAAAATTAACCCTATAACTCATGGGGGTCTAAGTAATAAACACCCCTACAATTTACTCCTCTCTAATTAAGCTCATCTAAGTAATTAACCCTCTCTCTAAGTAATTAGCCAACCCTCTAACTAATGAACACCCCCAAGTAATAAAACCCTCTAAATAATTAACCCCCCTCTAACTAATAAACTCCATCTAAGTAATTAACACCCCCTCTAAGTAATTAACCCCTCTAACTAATTAACCCCATATAAGTAATTAACCCTGTTTAACCCTCACCATACCTAATTAACCCCATCACTAATCACTTAATCCTATCTAGCCCTATTTAACCTTATCTGGACCTAATAACCCTAACTGTACCTATTTATTCCTAACTAGACCTAGGTAACCCTAACCCTAACCTCCCCTCTACCCTATACCATTTACCCCTACACTACCTACCTAACCCCCTAATAAAATCCCTAGCACCCCACTAACTACAAAAAACAAAAAAACACTCATTACACAAAATAATAAGCTACATTACTGAAAATAAAACCTATATTACTGAAAATAAAAAAACTACATTATTGAAAATAAAAAAAATAAAAAAATTCTGAAATTAAACAAACCTAGATTACTGAAAATAAAAAAACCTAATTTACATAAAATAAAAAACCTACATTACTGAAAATAAAAAAACTTACATTACATAAAATATTAAAAACTACATTACTGAAAAAAAAACTATGTTACTGAACATAAAAAAACAAAATTAAATCAAATAAAAAATCCTACAATACTAAAAAAAAAAAAAAAAACTACATTACATCAAACAAAAAAACCTAGATTACAACAAAAAAAAAAACCATCCTTACTAAAAATAGAAAAGGGTAAATTAGACCACTTACCTTGCCAAAATGCCCCTCCATCGTTGTTCTTCAGTGCTTCGTCTCAGACAGGGACCTCAATAAATGTCCACAGGTCTGGTAACACCTAAAACAAAAGAAAAATTACAGTTAATACACAAATACATACAACATGTAATATAATAAAGGCTTAATAGTCAACGTACCTGTCCAAAATGCCCCTCCATCAATGTCCCAACATCCTGTCCCACCTGAAATAAAGAAAAATTACATGAAGTAAAAATATAATTACAACCTGTAATATAAATAGGATTAATAATCAACTGTCCAAAATGCCCCTCCAGTGATGCCCCGGTCCTCAGTTCTTCATCCCAAAAAAATCCTGACGTTCGAAAAAAACAAAAGAAAACTAACGGAGCTCCTACCTTGAGGAGCTCCCCGGTGCAAATGGAGGTTCCCGTGCATGCTCCGATACAAAATCCGACATGGTGCTTTCTGATTGTCTGAAATCACTGTCAATCAATTTCAGCCATTCAGAATGGAATGCAGGGATGTATCCAATTCTGATTGGCTGAAATCATTTGCGCCTTCTGATATTGAGTGATATAACCATCAATCATATTTCAGCCGATAAGAAGGTGCAATATCCCTATATTTATATTATTTTATTTGTATTACAGGTTGTAATTATTTTATTTCATATTTTTATATTTTCAGTAATGTAGTTTTTTTATTTTCAGTAATGTAGGTTTTTTACTTTATGTAATGTAGTTATTTTTTATTTTATATAATCAATTTTTTTTATTTTCCGTAATGTAGGTTTTTATTTTCAGTAATGTTGTTTTTTTTATTTTGTGTATATAGTGGGGTGCTAGGGATTTTATTAGGGGTCTATATATTGTTGTAGCCCATGGGAGATGAAGTGGGATGGCCCTCTCTTTTACAGAAATAAATAAAAATTAAATTCACAGCAGGGTTCCCACTGCAATGCACCTCCTGCACTGTTGGTAGCTCTGCCTCTGCTTATTAGTACTTTTTTTTTTAACTAGAAAATTTACTTCCAGTGACTATAAGCAGCAAGATTTCCAACGTAATGTTGCTGCTCGTAGTTTGAGAATTTCTACATTGAATGTTTATAATAAATAAAAAAATAATGCAGAAACATTAGTGAAGGCATTCAACATATTTTCAATTACCGATATACTCAAGTGTACATTCTTTATGCTGAAAAAGCCCCCCTTGGCTTATACTCGAGTGAGGGTCCCCTCAGCACACCATTCTTCTTCCTTCCTCCTCCCCATCTTCCTCTTCCCCATCCTCCTCCTCCGTCCTCTTCCCCATCCTCCCTCCTTCCCCCTTCCCCCTTCCTCCTTCCCCCCTCTCACTTCTTCTCTGTAGCCTCAGATCAGCTCCTGCTGCTGATGGGAGCCCCGCAGCGCGTCTTATGCCTATCACAAGTGCGTCACGTCCTTTCCAGAGAAAGACACAAGAAACGCTGCAGGTCTCCAATCAGTAGCAGGAGCTAATCGGAGGCTACAGAGAAGAGGTGAGGGGGGGAGAGGAGGATAGGGGGAAGAGGAGGGGAAGAAGAGGGTGAGGGGAGGAGGGGGAGAGGGGAAGGGGGGAGAGAAGGGTGAGAGCAGAAGGGGGAGGGAAGAGAAGGATGATGGGGAAGGGGGAAGAGGAGGTTGAAGGGGAAGAGGAGTATGATGGGGAAGAGGAGGATGAGGGGCGGAAAGGAGGAGGATGAGGGGGAGGAGGATGAGGGGGAAGGAGGAGTATGAGGGGGAGGTGGATGAGGGGGGCTTAGGGCTCATAATATATGTTTTTGTTGACCATATTTTCCACTTACACAGCTAGTTTAATGTTTTTCTTTGAAATAAATATTCAAAAATATTTAACCTACTGATGTCTCAATTAATGTAATTGTATTGGTATTTATTTTTATTTGTGAAATTTATCAGAAGCTGCTGCATTTCCCGCCCTAGGCTTATACTCGAGTCAATACCTTCTCCCATTTTTTTGTGGTAAAATTAGGTGCCTCGGCTTATATTCGAGTATATATGGTATTTGGATTTCCAATGTTTAACATACATGGTATTACTTTGTGAATGTGTTCAAGATGTTATGTTATAGATACAAATGTAAAGACATCTATACCTAATTTGTGACATATTTTGTATAAGCAGTTTTACCATTCCTTTATATCCCAGATCAGAGGATGTCACGTTGATATCAAAAGTCCTATACGTGCTTTGCTATCATGAGTGTTTATATTACACCTCTCCAACCACCCAGACAGGTTACACCTATATACCATATATTACAGATATGCTGTGAGATGTAGTCTTATTTAAACGCCTGTAAGTGAATATACAGGAGCATCTATGTTTATACCATGTGTAATAATTTGTTTATTATTCTATACCAGTGCCCCCCGAGGACAGTGAAGCCCCCAATGGAAGAGAATGTCCATCCTGCTTGGAATTCAGTTTGGAGGGATGTAATGCCACTGAAGTCAGGATATGCAGAGGGTCTCGGAATAAATGTGTGGAATATATTGGTAGAGTTAGAAATCGAGGTAAATATTTTCAATTCCCTGATATTCAAATGAGAAGTAAATTGGTTTCATCTGTCAGTAGAAAATACATTTATTATCTACAGTGTATTCAGCATGACGCAATTATACCAATTGCTAAAATAAGACATTTTTGTTGCAGATGGAAAAGAAACTGACTACAGTATGAAAACATGTACATCAACTGAAATATGTGAAAAAGGAATTGGCATGGGACTTGCTTATCATGAAGAGTTTCACACGGTTTTCAATTGTTTCTAGTCCCATACTGATTTGCTGCTTTAGTTCTTGATACAGTACAATAAAGAACACTAATAAATATTACATTGATCTGTGTTATGACTGGTGTACAAATATTAAATCTGTCCTTGATACCCTAAGAAAGAATTTCAGATATCTTACAATAGTTATATAAATAGAGACTGTTACAACCAATAAAAAAAAATTGTGATTTTCACTTCCTTTTGTTTTAAAAAATCAATACTTACCATTATTTAGAATGTAAAGGACAAAAAATATATAAAACCATCAGAACTGTATTATACATGATAACACTTATCACTGCTATATGGTAGAAGGTTTCAATAGAAAATCTCAACATAATCATATAATGCTATATCGGTGTCATGTTATTTTGCAGCTTGGGGGGATGGTTTTTGTTAATGTGACACAACCAAGGCTGCAGTTATTGCAGAAATGGAAGGTACACATATACATAAAACAACTTTATTGGAGTGTTAGATAACTGAGGTTGAAAGTTGAGTATTTTATGCATATGAAGAAGATCTCCTACTCCGCTAATGACTATTTTAAGTTATTCATTTTCTCTTACATTGGGGTGTAATAAACCACAAAATTATACTAGTTACATAGTTACATAGTTACATAGTAATTAAGGTTAAAAAAAGACTTTCAGTCCATCAAGTTTAACCTTTTGAGATCTCCTCTGATTTGCAATATGCATATTAAATAATAATTAATTAGTTGTTTATTAATTATTAATCAATTATTTTTTTTTTTCTTTTTTTTTAATTAATCCAGAGGAAGGCAAAAAAAACAAGTGAGACTTAGCCAATCGTCTCAAAGGGGAAAAAAAAATAATTCCTTCCTGACCCCAGGTACTGGCGATGGGATTTTTCCCTGGATCAATACTGTCTCTCTAATTATCTATGATAAACCTGAATTCCCTTTTTAATTACAAATAAATCCAGTCCCCTTTTGAAGTTATCTATCGAATCCGCTGTCACCACCTCCGCTGGTAGAGAATTCCACAGATTAACCACCCTTACTGTGAAGAACCCTTTTCTTTCTTTAAGGTGGAATCTTTTTACTTCTAACCTCAAGGGATGTCCTCTTGTCAGTTGAAAATCTCTTGGCACAAAAAGCTCCCTTGACAAATCTTTATACTGACCATGGATGTATTTATATAAGGTAATCATATTTCCTCTTAGACGCCTTTTTTCTAGAGAAAATAAGTTTAATTTGGTTAGTCTTTCTTCATAACTTAGCCCCTCCATTCCCCTCATTAGTTTTGTTGCCCTTCTCTGTACCTTTTCCAGCTCTAAAATTTCCTTTTTATGAAGTGGTGCCCAAAATATGTACTCCATATTCCAAATGAGGGCGTACTAGAGATTTGTATAGTGGCAGACTTATATTTGCTTCCCTGGCTTCTATACCCTTCTTAATACATGCTAATATTTTATTTGCCTTTGCAGCCGCTGCTTGGCTTTGAGCGCTGTTACCTAGATGGTTGTCGACAAGCACTCCCAAATCCCTTTCAATATCTGATACACCTAGATTTGCTCCATTAAGATTATAAATTGCATGGCTATTTTTCCTTCCCAGATGCATAACTTTACATTTATTCGTATTAAATCTCATCTGCCATTTAAATGCCCATTCCTCAATTTTACGTAAATCCCCTTGGAGGGAAAGCACATCATTATCTGGTTTAATTACCTTGCACAACCTCATGTCGTCAGCAAAAATGGAGACACCACACTCCAATCCTACCTCTAAATCATTAATAAATATGTTAAAAAGGAGAGGACCTAATACTGAACGCTGAGGAACCCCACTTACCACATTAGTACAATCGAAGTATGTTCCATTTACAACAACCCTTTGCTTCCTGTCTTTTAGCCAGCTCTCAATCCATGAGCAGATATTTACTGCAATTCCTGTATCCCTTAGTTTGCCCAATAGTCTTCCATGTGACACTGTATCAAAAGCCTTTGCAAAATCCAAAAGGACTACTTCCACTGAGTTGCCATGATTCAGGTTCCTACTAACCTCCTCATAGAAACTAATTAGATTTGTTTGACATGACCTATCCCTCATAAATCCATGTTGACTTCTACTTATAATCCTGTTCAAATAGATATATTCTTATATATTATCCCTTTTTAACCCTTCTAAAAGCTTCCACACTACAGAAGTGAGGCTCGCTGGTCTATAATTCTCCGGATTTGCTCTTGCTCCCTTTTTAAATATAGGTATCACCTCTGCTTTTCTTCAGTCATCTGGTAGAGACCCTGTGTTGAGTGAATCTTGAAAAATGTATTATAATGGTTTGGCTATTATAGAACCCAGTTCCCTCAGTACCCGTGGATGTATTCCATCAGGACCCGGGGCTTTATTAACATTTATTTTTTCCAACCTCTTTTGGATTACTTCCTGTGTTAACCAATTAGTTGGAAAATGTAGTGTAGCCCCATTTTGTTGCAGTGTCCCAACCACTGGTACCTCCCTTGTGTATACCGAAGAAAATAACCTATTTAGCTCACCTGCCTTTTCCTGGTTACTAATTTTCAGACGGCCTGTGTCACATTGTAATGTTCTTATAGCTTCTTTCCTCGCCTTCTTCCCATTAATATACCTAAAAAATATTTTAGGGTTAGTCTTACTCTCTTTTGCAATTTATTTTTCATTGTCTGTTTTAGCCTGTCTGATAGCCCTTTTTTTTTGCCTTGTTGATTTCCTTGTATTTCCGTAAAGCAGACTCTGTCCCCTCTTGTTTGTATAATTTAAATGCCTGTTTTTTACTCGGTATCTTGATCTTTAAATCATTGTTAAGCCACATTGGATGGGATGTACTCCTTTTACTTTTATTCCCACACGTTATATGCCAATGTGTATGTATATTTAGTAAGGATTTAAATGTTGTCCATTTATGTTCAGTGTTTTTACCTATCAGTTCTCTTTCCCAGTCTATACTTTGTATTGCTGCCCTTAGACCCTTAAAATCTGCCCTTTTAAAGTTAAGAGTTTTTGTTGGCCCCTTAAAATTTTGGTTTTTTAATTCAATCTCAAATGAGACCGTGTTGTGATCACTGTTTGCCAAAGGTTGCCCTATTCCAACATTTGATACTATATCAATATTATTTGTGATGACTAAATCCAAGATAGCCTAATTTCTAGTAGGCTCTTGTATAACCTGGGGCAGATAATGATCCCTGAGTGTACTCAAGAACCTGCTCTCCTTAGCTGAACTCATGGTCTCATGTATCCAGTTTATTTCCGGGTAAATCAAATATCCCAATATTAGAACTTGCCCATGCTTAGCTTCCAATCTGTAACAATATTTGTATTTCCTCACTTTCAGCTATATCTGGGGGTTTATAGCATACTCCTACTAATATTCTTTTGGAATTTGCTGCTCTGCTATTTAACTCTACCCACAAACATTCAGCTTTATCACTAGGTCCACCATAAATATCTTCTCTGACTATAGGCTTAAATTCAGGCTCAACATACAGACAAATCCCTACTCCTCTTTTACCATTGCCTCTATCTTTCCTAAATAGGTTATAACCATCCAGATTAATAGTCCAGTCATGAGATTCCTCCCACCACATTTTGGTAATGCTTATTAAATCCCATTTTTCATGAATTGCTAATAATTCTAAGTCTCCCATTTTTCACGGCAAGCTTCTGGCATTAGCAAGCATACACCTTATGTTATGAGTCTGTAGTTCTGAAGTGCCTGCCACTGTACTTGAATTACCTAGTACTATCTCCCTATTGACCAAACTACCCCTCCCCCATCTCCTCCCCTATGAGTTGTTAATTCATCCCTTATACCCTTAACACTTTCTACCCCATTACTTATATCTAGTCCCCCCCCCATGTAGTTGGTATATGTATACATGTAAATCAGAAAATGACTTTAGGATGACTGAAATTAAAGATCCTTTTTTTTAATCATTGCTCCATTTTATAACACATTTCCTTTAATAATTCATTATAGAAAACATTCTAATGATTTAAACTTTATGTCTTCCCCTAATCGGTGCAGACATTTTGTTATTATCAGTCCTGTCTTGGAGCCCGTTTCAAATGAGCAATCGTAATTGGAGCCATAAGTGAGGCAGTAAGTTAATTTGCTATTCAATTGGTGTTTTTTTGAAGCCTCCAAGGTTACGAGTTACGGGCTTGAAATCCTTGCGGTGGTTACACCTGGAACTTACATCCTCCCGAAGCCTTTGATCTTTCACTTCCGTGAAAGTAACAATCTCTAAAATCGCAAATCGCTATTCGATTGCTGCAATTCCCCAATTTGCAAGCCCGCAAATGTTTTCACACCCGTAAACGTCAAGTGTAGGAGAAAATGCTACGAGTACTCTCTCCTCCTCTCTCCCCCTCTGCACTGCTCTCTCCTCCTCTCTCCCCCTCTGCACTGCTCTCTTCTCCCCTCTCCCTCCCTACACTGCTCTCTTCTCCTTTCTCCCCCTCTGCACTGCTCTCTCCTCCTCTATCCCACTCTACACTGTTCTCTCCTCCTCTCTCCCCATCTGCACTGCTCTCTACTCCTCTTTCTCTCCTCTTCACTGCTCTCTCCTCCTCTCTCCCCCTCTGCACTGCTCTCTCCTCCTCTCTCCCCCTCTGCACTGCTCTCTCCTCCTCTCTCCCCCTCTGCACTGCTCTCTCCTCCTCTCTCTCTCCTCTTCGCTTCTCTCTACTCCTCTCTCCCTCTCTGCACTGCTCTCTCCTCCTCTCTCTCCCTCTGCACTGCTCTCTCCTCCTCTCTCCTCCTCTGCACTGCTCTCTCCTCCTCTCTCCCTCCCTGCACTGCTCTCTCCTCCTATATCCCCCTCTGCACTGCTCTCTCCTCCTCTATCCCCCTCCGCACTGCTCTCTCCTCCTCTCTCCTCCTCTCTCCTCCTCTACACTGCTCTCTCCCCCTCTGCACTGTTCTCTCCTCCTATCTCCCCCTCTGAACTGTTCTCTCCTCCTCCCTCCCCCTCTGCACTGCTCTCTCCTTCTCTCTCCCCCTCTGCACTACTATCACCTCCTCTCTCCCCCTCTGCACTGCTCTCTCCTCCTCTCTCCCCCTCTGCACTGCTCTCTCCTCCTCTCTTTCCACTCTGCACTGCTCTCTCCTCCTTTCTCCCCCTCTGCACTGCTCTCTCCTCCTCTCTCCTCCTCTGCACTGCTCTCTCCTCCTCTCTCCCCCTCTGCACTGCTCTCTCCTCCTATCTCCCCCTCTGAACTGCTCTCTCCTCCTCTCTCCCCCTCTGCACTGCTCTCTCTTCCTCTCTCCCCCTCTGCACTGCTCTCTCCTCCCTCTCTCCCCCTCTGCACTGCTCTTTCCTCCTCTCTCTCCCCTCTGCACTACTCTCTCCTCCTCTCACCCCCTCTGCACTGCTCTCTCCTTCTATCCTCCCCTCTGTACTGTTCTCTCCCCCTCTGCACTGCTCTCTCCTCCTCTCTCCCCCTCCGCACTGCTCTCTCCTCCTCTCTCCCCCTCTGCACTGCTTTCTCCTCCTCTCTCCCCCTCTGCACTGCTCTCTCCTCCTCTATCCCCCTCTGCACTGCTCTCTTCTCCTCTCTCCGCCTCTGAACTGCTCTCTTCTCCTTTCTCCCCCTCTGCACTGCTCTCACCTCCTCTCTCACCCACTGCACTGCTCTCTCCTCCTCTCTCCCTCCCTGCACTGCTCTCTTCTCCTTTCTCCCCTCTGCACTGCTCTCTCCTCCTCTCTCCCACTCTGCACTGCTCTCTTCTCCTCTCTCCCCCTCTGCACTGCTCTCTCCTCCTCTCTCTCCCTCTGCACTGCTTTCTCCTCCTCTCTCCCACTCTGCACTGCTTTCTCCTCCTCTCTCCTCCTCTGCACTGCTCTCTCCTCCTCTCTCCCCCTCTGCACTGCTCTCTCCTCCTCTCTCCTCCTCTGCACTGCTCTCTACCCCTCTGCACTGCTCTCTCCTCCTATCTCCCCCTCTGAACTGCTCTCTCCTCCTCTCTCCCCCTCTGCACTGCTCTCTCCTTCTCTCTCCCCCTCTGCACTGCTATCTCCTCCTCTCTCCCTCTCTGCACTGCTCTCTCCTCCTCTCTCCCCCTCTTCACTGCTATCTCCTCCTCTCTCCCTCTCTGCACTGCTCTCTCCTCCTCTCTCTCCCCTCTGCACTGCTCTCTCCCCCTCTGCACTGCTCTCTCATCCTCTCTCCCCCTCTGCTCTGCTCTCTCCTCCTCTCTCCCTCTCTGCACAGTTTTCTCCTCCTCTCTCCCCCTCTGCACTGCTCTCTCCTCCTCTCTCCCCCTCTGCACTGCTCTCTCCTCCTTTCTCCCCCTCTGCACTGCTCTCTCCTCCTCTCTCCCCCTCTGCACTGCTCTCTCCTTCTCTCTCCCTCCCTGCACGGCTCTCTTCTCCTTTCTCCCCCTCTGCACTGCTCTCTCCTCCTCTACCCCCTCTGCACTGCTCTCTTTTCCTCTCCCCCCTCTGCACTGCTCTCTCCTCCTCTATCCCCCTCTGCACTCCTCTCTCCTCCTCTCTCCTCCTCTGCACTGCCCTCATCCTCCTCTCTCCCACTCTGCACTGCTCTCTCCTCTTCTCTCCCCCTCTGCAGAGTTCTCTCCTCCTCTCTCCCCCTCTGCACTGCTCTCTCCTCCTCTCTCTCCCTCATCTGCACTGCTCTCTCCTCCACTCTATCCCTCAGCACTACTCTATCCTCCACTCTCTCCCCTCTGTACTGCTCTCTCCCCTCTACACTGCTCTCTCCTCCTCTCTACCCCTCTGAACTGCTCTCTCCTTCTCTCTCCCCCTCTGCACTGCTTTCTCCTCCTCTCTCCCACTCTGCACTGCTTTCTCCTCCTCTCTCCTCCTCTGCACTGCTCTCTCCTCCTCTCTCCCCCTCTGCACTGCTCTCTCCTCCTCTCTCCTCCTCTGCACTGCTCTCTACCCCTCTGCACTGCTCTCTCCTCCTATCTCCCCCTCTGAACTGCTCTCTCCTCCTCTCTCCCCCTCTGCACTGCTCTCTCCTTCTCTCTCCCCCTCTGCACTGCTATCTCCTCCTCTCTCCCTCTCTGCACTGCTCTCTCCTCCTCTCTCCCCCTCTTCACTGCTATCTCCTCCTCTCTCCCTCTCTGCACTGCTCTCTCCTCCTCTCTCTCCCCTCTGCACTGCTCTCTCCCCCTCTGCACTGCTCTCTCATCCTCTCTCCCCCTCTGCTCTGCTCTCTCCTCCTCTCTCCCTCTCTGCACAGTTTCTCCTCCTCTCTCCCCCTCTGCACTGCTCTCTCCTCCTCTCTCCCCCTCTGCACTGCTCTCTCCTCCTTTCTCCCCCTCTGCACTGCTCTCTCCTCCTCTCTCCCCCTCTGCACTGCTCTCTCCTTCTCTCTCCCTCCCTGCACGGCTCTCTTCTCCTTTCTCCCCCTCTGCACTGCTCTCTCCTCCTCTACCCCCTCTGCACTGCTCTCTTTTCCTCTCCCCCCTCTGCACTGCTCTCTCCTCCTCTATCCCCTCTGCACTCCTCTCTCCTCCTCTCTCCTCCTCTGCACTGCCTCTCCTCCTCTCTCCCACTCTGCACTGCTCTCTCCTCTTCTCTCCCCCTCTGCAGAGTTCTCTCCTCCTCTCTCCCCCTCTGCACTGCTCTCTCCTCCTCGCTCTCCCTCATCTGCACTGCTCTCTCCTCCACTCTATCCCTCAGCACTACTCTATCCTCCACTCTCTCCCCTCTGTACTGCTCTCTCCCCTCTACACTGCTCTCTCCTCCTCTCTACCCCTCTGAACTGCTCTCTCCTTCTCTCTCCCCCTCTGCACTGCTCTCTCCTCCTCTCTCCTCCTCTGCACTGCTCTCTCTTCCTCTCTCCCCTCTTGCACTGCTCTCTCCTCCTCTCCTCCCCGTCAGCACTGCTCTCTCCTCTTCTCTCCCCCTCTGCAGTTCTCTCCTCCTCTCTCCCCCTCTGCACTGCTCTCTCCTCCCTCTCTCCCTCATCTGCACTGCTCCTCTCCTCCACTCTATCCCTCAGCACTACTCTATCCTCCACTCTCTCCCCTCTGTACTGCTCTCTCCCCTCTACACTGCTCTCTCCTCCTCTCTCCCCCTCTGAACTGCTCTCGTCCTTCTCTTTTCTCCCCCTCTGCACTGCTCTCATCCTCCTCTCTCCTCCTCTGCACTGCTCTCTCTTCCTCTCTCCCTCCCTGCACTGCTCTCTCCTCCTCACTCCCCGTCTGCACTGCTCACTCTCCTCCTCTCTCCTCCTCTGCACTGCTCTCTCTTCTCCTCCCTCCCTGCACTGCTCTCTTCTCTCCTCTGCACTGCTCTCTCCTCCTCTCTCCTCCTCTGCACTGCTCTCTCTTCCTCTCTCCCCTCCCTGCACTGCTCTCTTCTCCTCTGCACTGCTCTCTCTTCCTCTCTCCCTCCCTGCACTGCTCTCTCCTCCTCTCTCCCCCTCTGCACTGCTCTCTCCTCCTCTCTCCTCCTCTGCACTGCTCTCTCTTCCTCTCTCCCTCCCTGCACTGCTCTTTCCTCCTATATCCCCCTCTGCACTGCTCTCTCCTCCTCTCTCCCCCTCTGCACTGCTCTCTCCTCCTCTATCACCCTCTGCACTGCTCTCTCCTCCTCTCTCCTTCCTCTGCACTGCTCTCTCCTCCTCTCTCCCCCTCTGCACTGCTCTCTCCTCCTCTCTCCTCCTCTGCACTGCTCTCTCTTCCTCTCTCCCTCCCTGCACTGCTCTTTCCTCCTATATCCCCCTCTGCACTGCTCTCTCCTCCTCTCTCCCCCTCTGCACTGCTCTCTCCTCCTCTATCACCCTCTGCACTGCTCTCTCCTCCTCTCTCCTTCCTCTGCACTGCTCTCTCCTCCTCTGCATTGCTCTCTCAGC
>CM050169.1:234570618-234678952 GCA_027410445.1 Discoglossus pictus
GCCCCCTCATCTCCCTCCCCTGAGTCTCCTTTGCCCCTCTCTCTCCCTCCCCTGAGTCTCCTTTGCCCCTCTCTCTCCTCCCCTGAGTCTCCTTTGCCCCTCTCTCTCCCTCCCCTGAGTCTCCTTTGCCCCTCTCTCTCCCTCCCCTGAGTCTCCTTTGCCCCTCTCTCTCCCCTCCCCTGAGTCTCCTTTGCCCCTCTCTCTCCTCCCCTGAGTCTCCTTTGCCCCCTCTCTCCCTCCCCTGAGTCTCCTTTGCCCCTCTCTCTCCCTCCCCTGAGTCTCCTTTGCCCCTCTCTCCCTCCCCTGAGTCTCCTTTGCCCCTCTCTCTCCCTCCCCTGAGTCTCCTTTGCCCCTCTCTCTCCCTCCCTGAGTCTCCTTGCCCCTCTCTCTCCCTCCCCTGAGTCTCCTTTGCCCCTCTCTCTCCCTCCCCTGAGTCTCCTTTGCCCCTCTCTCTCCCTCCCCTGAGTCTCCTTTGCCCCTCTCTCTCCCTCCCCTGAGTCTCCTTTGCCCCTCTCTCTCCCTCCCCTGAGTCTCCTTTGCCCCTCTCTCTCCCTCCCCTGAGTCTCCTTTGCCCCTCTCTCTCCCTCCCCTGAGTCTCCTTTGCCCCCATCTCCCTCCCCTGAGTCTCCTTTGCCCCTCTCTCTCCCTCCCCTGAGTCTCCTTTGCCCCTCTCTCTCCCTCCCCTGAGTCTCCTTTGCCCCTCTCTCTCCCTCCCCTGAGTCTCCTTTGCCCCTCTCTCTCCCTCCCCTGAGTCTCCTTTGCCCCTCTCTCTCCCTCCCCTGAGTCTCCTTTGCCCCTCTCTCTCCCTCCCCTGAGTCTCCTTTGCCCTCTCTCTCCCTCCCCTGAGTCTCCTTTGCCCCTCTCTCTCCCTCCCCTGAGTCTCCTTTGCCCCTCTCTCTCCCTCCCCTGAGTCTCCTTTGCCCCTCTCTCTCCCTCCCCTGAGTCCTCCTTTGCCCCTCTCTCTCCCTCCCCTGAGTCTCCTTTGCCCCTCTCTCTCCCTCCCCTGAGTCTCCTTTGCCCCTCTCTCTCCCTCCCCTGAGTCTCCTTTGCCCCTCTCTCTCCCTCCCCTGAGTCTCCTTTGCCCCTCTCTCTCCCTCCCCTGAGTCTCCTTTGCCCCTCTCTCTCCCTCCCCTGAGTCTCCTTTGCCCCTCTCTCTCCCTCCCCTGAGTCTCCTTTGCCCCTCTCTCTCCCTCCCCTGAGTCTCCTTTGCCCCTCTCTCTCCCTCCCCTGAGTCTCCTTTGCCCCTCTCTCTCCCTCCCCTGAGTCTCCTTTGCCCCTCTCTCTCCCTCCCCTGAGTCTCCTTTGCCCCTCTCTCTCCCTCCCCTGAGTCTCCTTTGCCCCTCTCTCTCCCTCCCCTGAGTCTCCTTTGCCCCTCTCTCTCCCTCCCCTGAGTCTCCTTTGCCCCTCTCTCTCCCTCCCCTGAGTCTCCTTTGCCCCTCTCTCTCCCTCCCCTGAGTCTCCTTTGCCCCTCTCTCTCCCTCCCCCGAGTCTCCTTTGCCCCTCTCTCTCCCTCCCCTGAGTCTCCTTTGCCCCTCTCTCTCCCTCCCCTGAGTCTCCTTTGCCCCTCTCTCTCCCTCCCCTGAGTCTCCTTTGCCCCTCTCTCTCCCTCCCCTGAGTCTCCTTTGCCCCTCTCTCTCCCTCCCCTGAGTCTCCTTTGCCCCTCTCTCTCCCTCCCCTGAGTCTCCTTTGCCCCTCTCTCTCCCTCCCCTGAGTCTCCTTTGCCCCTCTCTCTCCCTCCCCTGAGTCTCCTTTGCCCCTCTCTCTCCCTCCCCTGAGTCTCCTTTGCCCCTCTCTCTCCCTCCCCTGAGTCTCCTTTGCCCCTCTCTCTCCCTCCCCTGAGTCTCCTTTGCCCCTCTCTCTCCCTCCCCTGAGTCTCCTTTGCCCCTCTCTCTCCCTCCCCTGAGTCTCCTTTGCCCCTCTCTCTCCCTCCCCTGAGTCTCCTTTGCCCCTCTCTCTCCCTCCCCTGAGTCTCCTTTGCCCCTCTCTCTCCCTCCCCTGAGTCTCCTTTGCCCCTCTCTCTCCCTCCCCTGAGTCTCCTTTGCCCCTCTCTCTCCCTCCCCTGAGTCTCCTTTGCCCCTCTCTCTCCCTCCCCTGAGTCTCCTTTGCCCCTCTCTCTCCCTCCCCTGAGTCTCCTTTGCCCCTCTCTCTCCCTCCCCTGAGTCTCCTTTGCCCCTCTCTCTCCCTCCCCTGAGTCTCCTTTGCCCCTCTCTCTCCCTCCCCTGAGTCTCCTTTGCCCCTCTCTCTCCCTCCCCTGAGTCTCCTTTGCCCCTCTCTCTCCCTCCCCTGAGTCTCCTTTGCCCCTCTCTCTCCCTCCCCTGAGTCTCCTTTGCCCCTCTCTCTCCCTCCCCTGAGTCTCCTTTGCCCCTCTCTCTCCCTCCCCTGAGTCTCCTTTGCCCCTCTCTCTCCCTCCCCTGAGTCTCCTTTGCCCCTCTCTCTCCCTCCCCTGAGTCTCCTTTGCCCCTCTCTCTCCCTCCCCTGAGTCTCCTTTGCCCCTCTCTCTCCCTCCCCTGAGTCTCCTTTGCCCCTCTCTCTCCCTCCCCTGAGTCTCCTTTGCCCCTCTCTCTCCCTCCCCTGAGTCTCCTTTGCCCCTCTCTCTCCCTCCCCCGAGTCTCCTTTGCCCCTCTCTCTCCCTCCCCCGAGTCTCCTTTGCCCCTCTCTCTCCCTCCCCCGAGTCTCCTTTGCCCCTCTCTCTCCCTCCCCCGAGTCTCCTTTGCCCCTCTCTCTCCCTCCCCCGTGTGTCCTTTGCCCCTCTCTCTCCCTCCCCCGTGTGTCCTTTGCCCCTCTCTCTCCCTCCCCCGTGTGTCCTTTGCCCCTCTCTCTCCCTCCCCCGTGTGTCCTTTGCCCCTCTCTCTCCCTCCCCCGTGTGTCCTTTGCCCCTCTCTCTCCCTCCCCCGTGTGTCCTTTGCCCCTCTCTCTCCCTCCCCCGTGTGTCCTTTGCCCCTCTCTCTCCCTCCCCCGTGTGTCCTTTGCCCCTCTCTCTCCCTCCCCTGTGTCTCCTTTGCCCGCTCTCTCCCTCCCCCGTGTGTCCTTTGCCCCTCTCTCTCCCTCCCCCGTGTGTCCTTTGCCCCTCTCTCTCCCTCCCCCGTGTCTAATTTGCCCCTCTCTCTCCCTCCCCCGTGTCTAATTTGCCCCTCTCTCTCCCTCCCCCGTGTCTCACCCTCACACCCCGTCGCCCCTCCTGGCTCACAGCCGGTCACGCGCGGTTATTGTTACCCTCACACCCCGTCGCCCCTCCTGGCTCACAGCCGGTCACGCGCGGTTATTGTTACCCTCACACCCCGTCGCCCCTCCTGGCTCACAGCCGGTCACGCGCGGTTATTGTTACCCCTCACACCCCGTCGCCCCTCCTGGCTCACAGCCGGTCACGCGCGGTTATTGTTACCCTCACACCCCGTCGCCCCTCCTGGCTCACAGCCGGTCACGCGCGGTTATTGTTACCCTCACACCCCGTCGCCCCTCCTGGCTCACAGCCGGTCACGCGCGGTTATTGTTACCCTCACACCCCGTCGCCCCTCCTGGCTCACAGCCGGTCACGCGCGGTTATTGTTACCCTCACACCCCGCTCACAGCCGGTCATGCGCGGTTATTGTTACCCTCACACCCCGCTCACAGCCGGTCACGCGCGGTTATTGTTACCCTCACACCCCGCTCACAGCCGTTCACGCGCGGTTATTGTTACCCTCACACCCCGCTCACAGCCGGTCACGCGCGGTTATTGTTACCCTCACACCCCGCTCACAGCCGGTCACGCGCGGTTATTGTTACCCTCACACCCCGCTCACAGCCGGTCACGCGCGGTTATTGTTACCCTCACACCCCGTCGCCCCTCCTGGCTCACAGCCGGTCACGCGCGGTTATTGTTACCCTCACACCCCGCTCACAGCCGGTCACGCGCGGTTATTGTTACCCTCACACCCCGTCGCCCCTCCTGGCTCACAGCCGGTCACGCGCGGTTATTGTTACCCTCACACCCCGTCGCCCCTCCTGGCTCACAGCCGGCACACACAGTAATGTTTACTCCTCAATGTTTCAGGTATTAGGATTGCGAAAGAGAAAGGCGCTCGGTATCGTCTGGGGCCTGAGCTGGAAATATGGTGAGAAAATGTATTTTTCTATTAAATATTTTTTCTGAGGGAACCGGTGGGGGTCTGACATGAAGTGTTGGCCAAATGATTGGTGAGGGGGCATTAGGCTGTCAGGGAAGAAGGCAGTTGGGGTAGTCCATGTTGTATCTGCTGTGAGACACTGGAGGGGGTATTAGGCTGGCAGGAAGGAGGCAGTTGGGGTAGTCCGTGTTGTATTTGCTGTGAGACACTGGAGAGGGCAGTAGGCTCTCAGTGAGGCAAGAAGGAGGCAGTTGGGGTAGTCCATGTTGTATCTGCTGTGAGACACTGGAGGAGGTATTAGGCTGGCAGGAAGGAGGCAGTTGGGGTAGTCCGTGTTGTATTTGCTGTGAGACACTGGAGAGGGCAGTAGGCTCTCAGTGAGGCAAGAAGGAGGCAGTTGGGGTAGTCCATGTTGTATCTGCTGTGAGACACTGGAGGGGGTATTAGGCTGGCAGGAAGGAGGCAGTTGGGGTAGTCCGTGTTGTATGTACGGTGAGACACTGGAGGGGGCAGAAGGCTCTCAGGGAGGCAAGGAGGCGGCAGTTGGGGTAGTCCATGTTGTATCTGCTGTGAGACACTTGGAGGGACATTAGGCTGGCAGGGAGGCAGGTCTGTGTGGGGGTGTATGATGTGTCTTCTTTGGTGAGTGTGGTTGGACGCAGCCAGTACACTCTGTGTGGGGGTGTATGATGTGTCTTCTTTGGTGAGTGTGGTTGGGCGCAGCCAGTACGGTCTCTGTGTGGGGGTGTATGATGTGTCTTCTTTGGTGAGTGAGGTTGGGCGCAGCCAGTACGGTCTCTGTGTGGGGGTGTATGATGTGTCTTCTATGGTGAGTGCGGTTGGGCGCAGCCAGTACGGTCTCTGTGTGGGGGTGTATGATGTGTCTTCTTTGGTGAGTGCGGTTGGGCGCAGCCAGTACGGTCTGTGTGGGGGTGTATGATGTGTCTTCTTTGGTGAGTGCGGTTGGGCGCAGCCAGTACGGTCTCTGTGTGGGGGTGTATGATGTGTCTTCTTTGGTGAGTGCGGTTGGGCGCAGCCAGTACGGTCTCTGTGTGGGGGTGTATGATGTGTCTTCTATGGTGAGTGCGGTTGGGCGCAGCCAGTACGGTCTCTGTGTGGGGGTGTATGATGTGTCTTCTTTGGTGAGTGCGGTTGGGCGCAGCCAGTACGGTCTCTGTGTGGGGGTGTATGATGTGTCTTCTTTGGTGAGTGCGGTTGGGCGCAGCCAGTACGGTCTGTGTGTGGGGGTGTATGATGTGTCTTCTATGGTGAGTGAGGTTGGGCGCAGCCAGTACGGTCTGTGTGGGGGTGTATGATGTGTCTTCTTTGGTGAGTGTGGTTGGACGCAGCCAGTACGGTCTCTGTGTGGGGGTGTATGATGTGTCTTCTATGGTGAGTGCGGTTGGGCGCAGCCAGTACGGTCTCTGTGTGGGGGTGTATGATGTGTCTTCTTTGGTGAGTGTGGTTGGGCGCAGCCAGTACGGTCTCTGTGTGGGGGTGTATGATGTGTCTTCTTTGGTGAGTGAGGTTGGGTGCAGCCAGTACGGTCTCTGTGTGGGGGTGTATGATGTGTCTTCTATGGTGAGTGCGGTTGGGCGCAGCCAGTACGGTCTCTGTGTGGGGGTGTATGATGTGTCTTCTTTGGTGAGTGCGGTTGGGCGCAGCCAGTACGGTCTGTGTGGGGGTGTATGATGTGTCTTCTTTGGTGAGTGCGGTTGGGCGCAGCCAGTACGGTCTGTGTGGGGGTGTATGATGTGTCTTCTTTGGTGAGTGCGGTTGGGCGCAGCCAGTACGGTCTCTGTGTGGGGGTGTATGATGTGTCTTCTTTGGTGAGTGCGGTTGGGCGCAGCCAGTACGGTCTCTGTGTGGGGGTGTATGATGTGTCTTCTTTGGTGAGTGCGGTTGGGCGCAGCCAGTACGGTCTCTGTGTGGGGGTGTATGATGTGTCTTCTTTGGTGAGTGCGGTTGGGCGCAGCCAGTACGGTCTCTGTGTGGGGGTGTATGATGTGTCTTCTTTGGTGAGTGCGGTTGGGCGCAGCCAGTACGGTCTGTGTGTGGGGGTGTATGATGTGTCTTCTATGGTGAGTGAGGTTGGGCGCAGCCAGTACGGTCTGTGTGGGGGTGTATGATGTGTCTTCTTTGGTGAGTGTGGTTGGACGCAGCCAGTACGGTCTCTGTGTGGGGGTGTATGATGTGTCTTCTATGGTGAGTGCGGTTGGGCGCAGCCAGTACAGTCTCTGTGTGTGGGTGTATGATGCGTCTTCTTTGGTGAGTGAGGTTGGGTGCAGCCAGTACGGTCTGTGTGTGGGGGTGTATGATGCGTCTTCTTTGGTGAGTGAGGTTGGGCGCAGCCAGTACGGTCTCTGTGTGGGGGTGTATGATGTGTCTTCTTTGGTGAGTGCGGTTGGGCGCAGCCAGTACGGTCTCTGTGTGGGGGTGTATGATGTGTCTTCTTTGGTGAGTGCGGTTGGGCGCAGCCAGTACGGTCTGTGTGGGGGTGTATGATGTGTCTTCTTTGGTGAGTGTGGTTGGGCGCAGCCAGTACGGTCTGTGTGGGGGTGTATGATGTGTCTTCTTTGGTGAGTGTGGTTGGGCGCAGCCAGTACGGTCTCTGTGTGGGGGTGTATGATGTGTCTTCTTTGGTGAGTGTGGTTGGGCGCAGCCAGTACGGTCTCTGTGTGGGGGTGTATGATGTGTCTTCTATGGTGAGTGCGGTTGGGCGCAGCCAGTACGGTCTCTGTGTGGGGGTGTATGATGTGTCTTCTTTGGTGAGTGAGGTTGGGCGCAGCCAGTACGGTCTCTGTGTGGGGGTGTATGATGCGTCTTCTTTGGTGAGTGTGGTTGGACGCAGCCAGTACGGTCTCTGTGTGGGGGTGTATGATGTGTCTTCTTTGGTGAGTGAGGTTGGGCGCAGCCAGTACGGTCTGTGTGGGGGTGTATGATGCGTCTTCTTTGGTGAGTGAGGTTGGGCGCAGCCAGTACGGTCTGTGTGGGGGTGTATGATGTGTCTTCTTTGGTGAGTGTGGTTGGGCGCAGCCAGTACGGTCTGTGTGGGGGTGTATGATGTGTCTTCTATGGTGAGTGCGGTTGGGCGCAGCCAGTACGGTCTGTGTGGGGGTGTATGTTGTGTCTTCTTTGGTGAGTGAGGTTGGGCGCAGCCAGTACGGTCTCTGTGTGGGGGTGTATGATGTGTCTTCTTTGGTGAGTGAGGTTGGGTGCAGCCAGTACGGTCTCTGTGTGGGGGTGTATGATGTGTCTTCTTTGGTGAGTGAGGTTGGGCGCAGCCAGTACGGTCTGTGTGGGGGTGTATGATGTGTCTTCTATGGTGAATGAGGTTGGGCGCAGCCAGTACGGTCTCTGTGTGGGGGTGTATGATGTGTCTTCTTTGGTGAGTGCGGTTGGGCGCAGCCAGTACGGTCTGTGTGGGGGTGTATGATGCGTCTTCTTTGGTGAGTGAGGTTGGGCGCAGCCAGTACGGTCTCTGTGTGGGGGTGTATGATGTGTCTTCTTTGGTGAGTGAGGTTGAGCGCAGCCAGTACGGTCTGTGTGGGGGGTGTATGATGTGTCTTCTTTGGTGAGTGCGGTTGGGCGCAGCCAGTACGGTCTGTGTGGGGGTGTATGATGCGTCTTCTATGGTGAGTGAGGTTGGGCGCAGCCAGTACGGTCTGTGTGGGGGTGTATGATGCGTCTTCTTTGGTGAGTGCGGTTGGGCGCAGCCAGTACGGTCTCTGTGTGGGGGTGTATGATGTGTCTTCTTTGGTGAGTGCGGTTGGGTGCAGCCAGTACGGTCTCTGTGTGGGGGGGTCTATGATTATGAGGAGGGGGGACAAGAGAATAATGTTACGATGTTACTAAGCTTTGTGCATTTGCCTCCTCCCCTGCAGTGGCTATGGCTGCGCGGATCACTTCTACGAGTCGGACACCATCTTTCATTGCTTCCAAGTGTTGGCCGAGCTCTTGGAGTCTCCTGATACCACGGACATTATCTGTGACGTGGGCATGTGAGTACACGCTTATAGAAGACATGTAGAGATGCATGTCCCAGCATAACGGGCGAGACTTTACCCATTTGTATGTTATGAATATGTGTGTAGTGTACACGTGTACGAGTCAAACCTCTACATTATGATAAACGTTACCTTATGTATGTACACGTGTGTGATCAGTGTGTGCCCTCCTGTGTATAGTGACCCCCAGACTCACTGTGCCCTCCTGTGTATAGTGACCCCCAGACTCACTGTGCCCTCCTGTGTATAGTGACCCCCAGAATCACTGTGCCCTCCTGTGTATAGTGCCCCCCAGACTCACTGTGCCCTCCTGTGTATAGTGACCCCCAGAATCACTGTGCCCTCCTGTGTATAGTGCCCCCCAGACTCACTGTGCCCTCCTGTGTATAGTGACCCCCAGAATCACTGTGCCCTCCTGTGTATAGTGACCCCCAGACTCACTGTGCCCTCCTGTGTATAGTGACCCCCAGACTCACTGTGCCCTCCTGTGTATAGTGACCCCCAGAATCACTGTGCCCTCCTGTGTCTGTGACCCCCAGACTCACTGTGCCCTCCTGTGTCTGTGACCCCCAGACTCACTGTGCCCTCCTGTGTCTGTGACCCCCAGACTCACTGTGCCCTCCTGTGTCTGTGACCCCCAGACTCACTGTGCCCTCCTGTGTCTGTTACCCCCAGACTCACTGTGCCCTCCTGTGTCTGTGACCCCCCAGACTCACTGTGCCCTCCTGTGTCTGTGACCCCCTAGACTCACTGTGCCCTCCTGTGTCTGTGACCCCCTAGACTCACTGTGCCCTCCTGTGTCTGTGACCCCCTAGACTCACTGTGCCCTCCTGTGTCTGTGACCCCCTAGACTCACTGTGCCCTCCTGTGTCTGTGACCCCCTAGACTCACTGTGCCCTCCTGTGTCTGTGACCCCCCAGACTCACTGTGCCCTCCTGTGTCTGTGACCCCCCAGACTCACTGTGCCCTCCTGTGTCTGTGACCCCCCAGACTCACTGTGCCCTCCTGTGTCTGTGACCCCCCAGACTCACTGTGCCCTCCTGTGTCTGTGACCCCCAGACTCACTGTGCCCTCCTGTGTCTGTGACCCCCAGACTCACTGTGCCCTCCTGTGTCTGTGACCCCCTAGACTCACTGTGCCCTCCTGTGTCTGTGACCCCCTAGACTCACTGTGCCCTCCTGTGTCTGTGACCCCCTAGACTCACTGTGCCCTCCTGTGTCTGTGCCCTCCTGTGTCTGTGACCCCCTAGACTCACTGTGCCCTCCTGTGTCTGTGACCCCCAGACTCACTGTGCCCTCCTGTGTCTGTGACCCCCAGACTCACTGTGCCCTCCTGTGTATAGTGCCCCCAAGACTCACTGTGCCCTCCTGTGTCTGTGACCCCCAGACTCACTGTGCCCTCCTGAGTATAGTGCCCCCAAGACTCACTGTGCCCTCCTTTGTATAGTGATCCCCAGACTCACTGCGCTCCTGTGTCTGTGACCCCCAGACTCACTGTGCCCTCCTGTGTATAGTGACCCCCAGACTCACTGTGCCCTCCTGTGTATAGTGACCCCCAGACTCACTGTGCCCTCCTGTGTATAGTGACCCCCAGACTCACTGTGCCCTCCTGTGTATAGTGACCCCCAGACTCACTTTGCTCTCTTGTCTCCACAGGCCAGTGATGCACAAGAACGTGCGCTATAACTGTCGGGTGATCTTTCTCAACAAGTGAGGAACTCGCAGCTTCTGTCTCTTATCTACGGGCTAAATGCTTCTCCAAAACACATGGATGGGATGGACTATAGACCCTGGTCCAGTGGATGCCATGTGCCCCTTGTAATATGTTGTTTAGGGTCTTTATGGGGATCTATATCTGTAATGACACTGCCCGGGGGGATCTATATCTGTAATGACACTGCCCGGGGGGTCTATGTCTGTAATGACACTGCCCGGGGGGGTCTATATCTGTAATGACACTGCCCAGGGGGGTCTATATCTGTAATGACACTGCCCGGGGGGGTCTATATCTGTAATGACACTGCCCAGGGGGGTCTATATCTGTAATGACACTGCCCGGGGGGGTCTATGTCTGTAATGACACTGCCCGGGGGGGTCTATATCTGTAATGACACTGCCCGGGGGGGTCTATGTCTGTAATGACACTGCCCGGGGGGGTCTATGTCTGTAATGACACTGCCCGGGGGGGTCCATGTCTGTAATGACACTGCCCGGGGGGGTCCATGTCTGTAATGACACTGCCCGGGGGGGTCCATGTCTGTAATGACACTGCCCGGGGGTGGGGGGGGGGGGGTCTATGTCTGTAATGACACTGCCCGGGGGTGGGGGGGGGCGCTATGTCTGTAATGACACTGCCCGGGGGGGGTCTATGTCTGTAATGACACTGCCCGGGGGGGGGTCTATGTCTGTAATGACACTGCCCGGGGGGGGGGGGGGGGGGGTCTATGTCTGTAATGACACTGCCCGGGGGGGGGGGGGGGGTCTATGTCTGTAATGACACTGCCCGAGGGGGGGGGGGTCTCTGTCTGTAATATCACCCCCCCTGGGGTGGGGGGGGGTCTATGTCTGTAATGACACTGCCCGGGGGGGGGGGGTCTATGTCTGTAATGTGCCCGGGGGGGGGGGGGGGGGGGGTCTATGTCTGTAATGTGCCCGGGGGGGGGGGGGGGGTCTATGTCTGTAATGACACTGCCCGGGGGGGGGGGGGGGGGGGGGTCTATGTCTGTAATGACACTGCCCGGGGGGGGGGGGGGGGGGTCTATGTCTGTAATGACACTGCCCGGGGGGGGGGGGGGGGGGTCTATGTCTGTAATGACACTGCCCGGGGGGGGGGGGGGGGGGGGGGGGCGGGGGTCTATGTCTGTAATGACACTGCCCGGGGGGGGGGGGGGGGGGGTCTATGTCTGTAATGACACTGCCCGGGGGGGGGTCTATGTCTGTAATGACACTGCCCGGGGGGGGGTCCATGTCTGTAATGACACTGCAGATTATACAATGTGGGAGGAGCTAAAGGGCTCTTTATGTTTCTGTGTTTTTCAGGAAAATTCTTTTGATTCGACCAAAAATGGTTCTAGCCAATGAGGGGAACTATAGAGAGATGCGCTGGTTCACACCCTGGAGTAAAGTGAGGTGAGAGATACTGCGGGTAAACACAATGAGCCCATCCAGTCTTCCTTTTCTATCTGCTGAAACGCTCCAGTGTAATAATGCCTCAGACCGCCTTTATGTGTAACTCCAACATGAAAACATGATCTCTTGTTCTTCCTCTTTAACTTTATGAAATACTTTCTCTGCATTTAATCACATATATAGTGGTCCGTGTTGGGAACGCTTACGATGTTGGTCACAAGCCTCGCAAAGCAAGGCGAGACGTCGACCACGCGGGACTTAGGCTGCAAAGAGCGCCGAAAAACAAATAAAATAATTTAACAAAAATAAAAACGCACTCACAGACCGGCAAGGGGGTGATCCAGGACGCCTGGGAGTGCGGTTCCAAGCAAATTTGAGCCGTATTTGTGGGTTTTCATCAATACAAAATCGTCTAAGCAAGGAAAAAAAACGGCGGCCGAAAAATGTAAAACTTCTGAAACTGGATGAAAACGAGGCTGAGCAAGACGCAAAAATACACGACGCAACGACAGTAAAACTTACACCAACAACGCCAGGCACGCGGAACTTAGGAAATAAGGGACAGGGGGAGATGCTGGAGAGAGACACATGGCGTTCCCAAGTACTAAACTTTGAAGGTTAAGGAACCCTGCAATGAGCGGCCCGTACAGTAGGCGGGAGGAAAGGGTCGCAATGAGCGCCAAAGGTGATCAGTGCAAAGCAGGAAAGTGGGAGTACACAGGGGGAGAGGCTCGCAATGATCGCTAAAGGCGCTCATAATGATTGAACATTGTGAGGCAAACTGCATTGCCGGCCTTAACATTTTAATGCCCCTAATTTTAGACGGCCAATTGCTTAGTAGAATATAATAATCAGTGTACAAAAGGAAAAAGAGAGATACATTTACCATTATGTATGTGTAGGTAGGTATATATATATATAATATAAAAAGTCTGCACACCCTCTTATAACTGGGGATGTAGCTGTGTTCGGAATTAAGCAATCACATTCCAAATCATGTTAAATAGGAGTCAGCATACACCTGCCATCATTTAAAGTGCCTCTGATTAACCCCAAATAAAGTTCAGCTGCTCTAGTTGGTCTTTCCTGAAATGTTCTTAGTCGCATCCCACAGCAAAAGCCATGGTCCACAGAGAGCTTCCAAAGCATCAGAGGGATCTCATTGTTAAAAGGTATCAGTCAGGAGAAGGGTACAAAAGAATTTCCAAGGCATTAGATATACCATGGAACACAGTGAAGACAGTCATCATCAAGTGGAGAAAATATGGCTCAACAGTGACATTACCAAGAACTGGAGCTCCCTCCAAAACTGATGAAAAGACGAGAAGAAAACTGGTCCGGGAGGCTACCAAGAGGCCTACAGCAACATTAAAGGAGCTGCAGGAATATCTGGCAAGTACTGGCTGTGTGGTACATGTGACAACAATCTCCCGTATTCTTCATATGTCTGGGCTATGGGGTAGAGTGGCAAGACGAAAGCCTTTTCTTACTAAGAAAAACATCCCAGCCAGGCTACATTTTGCAAAAACACATCTGAAGTCTCCCAAAAGCATGTGGGAAAAGGTGTTATGGTCTGATGAAACCAAGGTTGAACTTTTTGGCCATAATTCCAAAAGATATGTTTGCCGCAAAAACAACACTGCACATCACCGAAAGAACACCATACCCACAGTGACGCATGGTGGTGGCAGCATCATGCTTTGGGGCTGTTTTTCTTCAGCTGCCCCCAGTGTCCCCCTCTTGTGCTGCCCCCAGTGTCCCCCTCTTGTGCTGCCCCCAGTGTCCCCCTCTTGTGCTGCCCTCTGTGTCCCCCTCTTGTGCTGCCCTCTGTGTCCCCCTCTTGTGCTGCCCCTTGTGTTGCCCCCTGTGTCCCCCTCTTGTGTTGCCCCCTGTGTCCCCCTCTTGTGTCCCCCCTCTTGTGTTGCCCCCTGTGTCCCCCTCTTGTGCTGCCCCCTGTGTCCCCCTCTTGTGCTGCCCCCTGTGTCCCCCCTCTTGTGCTGCCCCCTGTGTCCCCCTCTTGTGCTGCCCCCTGTGTCCCCCTCTTGTGTTGTCCCCTGTGTCCCCCTCTTTTGTTGCCCCCTGTGCCCGCCTCTTTTGTTGCCCCCTGTGTCCCCCTCTTGTGCTGCCCCCTGTGTCCCCCTCTTGTGCTGCCCTCTGTGTCCCCCTCTTGTGCTGCCCTCTGTGTCCCCCTCTTGTGCTGCCCCCAGTGTCCCCCTCTTGTGATGCCCCCTGTGTCCCCCTCTTGTGTCCCCCTCTTGTGCTGCCCCCTGTGTCCCCCTCTTGTGCTGCCCCGTGTCCCCCTCTTGTGCTGCCCTCTGTGTCCCCCTCTTGTGCTGCCCTCTGTGTCCCCCTCTTGTGCTGCCCTCTGTGTCCCCCTCTTGTGCTGCCCCCCAGTGTCCCCCTCTTGTGTTGCCCCCAGTGTCCCCCTCTTGTGTTGCCCCCTGTGTCCCCCTCTTGTGCTGCCCCCAGTGTCCCCTCTTGTGATGTCCCCCTCTTGTGCTGCCCCCAGTGTCCCCCTCTTGTGCTGCCCCCTGTGTCCCCCTCTTGTGTCCCCCTCTTGTGTTGCCCCCTGTGTCCCCCTCTTGTGCTGCCCCCAGTGTCCCCCTCTTGTGTCCCCCTCTTGTGTTGCCCCCTGTGTCCCCCTCTTGTGCTGCCCCCTGTGTCCCCCTCTTGTGCTGCCCCCTGTGTCCCCCTCTTGTGATGCCCCCTGTGTCCCCCTCTTGTGCTGCCCCCTCTTGTGCTGCCCCCTGTGTCCCCCTCTTGTGATGCCCCCTGTGTCCCCCTCTTGTGTCCCCCCTCTTGTGTCCCCCTCTTGTGCTGCCCCCTGTGTCCCCCTCTTGTGCTGCCCCCTGTGTCCCCCTCTTGTGCTGCCCCCTGTGTCCCCCTCTTGTGCTGCCCCCTGTGTCCCCCTCTTGTGGCCCCCTGTGTCCCCCTCTTGTGTCCCCCTCTTGTGTCCCCCTCTTGTGTCCCCCTCTTGTGTCCCCCTCTTGTGTTGCCCCCTGTGTCCCCCTCTTGTGTCCCCCTCTTGTGTTGTCCCCTGTGTCCCCCTCTTTTGTTGCCCCCTGTGCCCCCCTCTTTTGTTGCCCCCTGTGTCCCCCTCTTGTGCTGCCCCCTGTGTCCCCCTCTTGTGCTGCCCTCTGTGTCCCCCTCTTGTGCTGCCCCCAGTGCCCCCCTCTTGTGCTGCCCCCAGTGCCCCCCTCTTGTGCTGCCCCCAGTGCCCCCCCTCTTGTGCTGCCCCCAGTGTCCCCCTCTTGTGCTGCCCCCAGTGCCCCCCTCTTGTGCTGCCCCCAGTGCCCCCCTCTTGTGATGCCCCCAGTGCCCCCCTCTTGTGATGCCCCCTGTGTCCCCCCTCTTGTGCTGCCCCCAGTGCCCCCCTCTTGTGATGCCCCCAGTGCCCCCCTCTTGTGATGCCCCCAGTGTCCCCCTCTTGTGATGCCCCCAGTGTCCCCCTCTTGTGATGCCCCCAGTGTCCCCCTCTTGTGCTGCCCCCAGTGTCCCCCTCTTGTGCTGCCCCCAGTGTCCCCTCTTGTGATGTCCCCAGTGTCCCCCTCTTGTGATGTCCCCAGTGTCCCCCTCTTGTGTCCCCCTCTTGTGTTGCCCCCTGTGCCCCCCTCTTTTGTTGCCCCCTGTGTCCCCCTCTTGTGCTGCCCCCTGTGTCCCCCTCTTGTGCTGCCCCCTGTGTCCCCCTCTTGTGATGCCCCCAGTGTCCCCCTCTTGTGATGCCCCCAGTGTCCCCTCTTGTGATGTCCCCCTCTTGTGCTGCCCCCAGTGTCCCCTCTTGTGATGTCCCCCTCTTGTGCTGCCCCCAGTGTCCCCCTCTTGTGCTGCCCCCAGTGTCCCCCTCTTGTGTCCCCCTCTTGTGCTGCCCCCTGTGTCCCCCTCTTGTGTCCCCCTCTTGTGTTGCCCCCTGTGTCCCCCTCTTGTGATGCCCCCTGTGTCCCCCTCTTGTGTCCCCCTCTTGTGCTGCCCCCTGTGTCCCCCTCTTTTGTTGCCCCCTGTGTCCCCCCTCTTGTGCTGCCCCCTGTGTCCCCCTCTTGTGTCCCCCTCTTGTGCTGCCCCCTGTGTCCCCCTCTTGTGTCCCCCTCTTGTGTTGCCCCCTGTGTCCCCCTCTTGTGATGCCCCCTGTGTCCCCCTCTTGTGTCCCCCTCTTGTGCTGCCCCCTGTGTCCCCCTCTTGTGCTGCCCCCTCTTGTGCTGCCCCCTCTTGTGCTGCCCCCTGTGTCCCCCTCTTGTGATGCCCCCTGTGTCCCCCTCTTGTGTCCCCCTCTTGTGCTGCCCCCTCTTGTGCTGCCCCCTGTGTCCCCCTCTTGTGCTGCCCCCTGTGTCCCCCTCTTATGATGCCCCCTGTGTCCCCCTCTTGTGTCCCCCTCTTGTGCTGCCCCCTGTGTCCCCCTCTTGTGATGCCCCCTGTGTCCCCCTCTTGTGTCCCCCTCTTGTGTTGCCCCCTGTGTCCCCCTCTTGTGCTGCCCCCAGTGTCCCCTCTTGTGATGTCCCCCTCTTGTGCTGTCCCCCTCTTGTGCTGCCCCCTGTGTCCCCCTCTTGTGTCCCCCCTCTTGTGATGCCCCCTGTGTCCCCCTCTTGTGCTGCCCCCTCTTGTGCTGCCCCCCTGTGTCCCCCTCTTGTGTCCCCCTCTTGTGTTGCCCCCTGTGTCCCCCTCTTGTGTCCCCCTCTTGTGTCCCCCTCTTGTGCTGCCCCCTGTGTCCCCCTCTTGTGTCCCCCCCTGTGTCCCCCTCTTGTGCTGCCCCCAGTGTCCCCTCTTGTGATGTCCCCCTCTTGTGCTGCCCCCTGTGTCCCCCTCTTGTGCTGCCCCCTGTGTCCCCCCCCCCTCTCTCTCCCCTGCGCTAAACAGGGGATTATATCGCCATAGAGTTGAACAGCGATATCGCAAAAAACACGCTAAACAGGGGTTTCAATGCCCGCAGAGCTACATCGCGAGATTTAGCGCTATTTGGTCTCTGGTCTTAGAAACAGCGATATAACGAAACAGCGCTGCGCGGGGTAGCGTTCTGCGGGGTATTACTGTGTATATATCTCTATATAGGAAACAAATAATACATTAATAAGCCCAGTTGCATGAATAAAAGGCGGAGCCATGCAAATGAGAATACAATGTACCTCACGCTTTCATTCCAAAAATAGCAATTTTATACATTTCTCCCTTAGAGCGTTGCCCGTTGTGTAAAACGGCTTCTAAGCAAATAGGCCATCAGTGGCAGATAGCAATGGCACATTCCTTTATGTGCATTTCATGTATGTGTGTGTGGGCCTGGCACACAGGAAGTGACACGCTAGCTCTCTCACCGGCATGGGCTCCCTCTTCCTGTCCTGTTGGAGAGCAGGATTGGAAAGTAAATCATTGTGTGATGTCACAGGGTTTGTGATGTCACAGGGTTTGTGATGTCATCACATCTTAAATGTCTAAAGCTTGGCAAACGGGTCCATAAACCAGAACGAGAGGAGGAGAAGCAATATGAGTCTTTACTTCCTCTGTAAATAGGAGAATTAAGTCTTGTTGGAGAAGGTTAGTTCAGGATTGGTAAGTGTGTCTTGTATCTCCGAGGCTTTGGATTGGTCTGTGGCTTTCAGTGGGTCCATAGGTAGATGTAAGCTGCCATATTGGGTCACAGCAGGTTACATATATATCATTATTACAGCTGGACGGGCTCCTGGCTTCACCCACTGTATTATACGCAGGTTTTAAGATCTGCCATTTATCAGACTGAAATGTTACTTTTCTGATTTCAGTGAACTCTCTAGATTATGGCACAGGCCCCTCGGTGTGGGATCTCCCCACATGTAGATCGTCTTTTATTCCCGAACACAAATAACACAACTGTCGTTACCTGAACATTACCGGATTAGTGGGCGCTCTCATTGCCTCTTATTGTCGGCCATGTGGGAAAGGAATAAACAAACACGTTGTCTTGTTGTTGTTGTTGTTGTTGTTTAAGACAGGTGGAGAACCACTTCTTACCAAGAATGATCCAGGCGATCACCGGACAGGTGAGAATGTCCAGATATCACTTCCTGTACTAATACTCACGGCCGGTCACAGGGATTCACCCGCATTTTATTACTTTTACTTCACTATTTATGGGAAAATCCCCCTTTTCCGTTCAATCCTGGCTCATTTATAGGCACATGGGGCATTAATGCGGCTTTACAGATTGATAACGAATATGAAGTGGTCCTGAGCTTGCCCAATAACACTTATGTGGGATCCTGTAACTAAATAAAGACGAAGAATAAAAGGTAATAATAGATGCGCCATGGGGTAAATGAGCTCCCATAGTACTCTGCTGTACAGGGCCTTGCAAAAGTATTCACCCCCCCCCATGACTTTTTACCTATTTTGTTACATGACAGATCAGAACACAGTAGTCTAAGTTGGTGAAGTGAAATTAGAAAAATATATACATAAAACTATTTTAGAAACAGAAAATTGTCATGTTGTATGTATTCACCCCCCTTGTTATGAAGCCCATAAAAAGCTCTGGTGCAACCAATTACCTTCAGAAGTCAAATAATTAGTGACATGATGTCCACCTGTGTGCAATCTAAGTGTCACATGATCTGTCATTACATATACACACCTCAGAGGCTGCAACACCTAAGCAAGAGGCACCACTAACCAAACACTGCCATGAAGACCAAGGAACTCTCCAAACAAGTAAGGGACAATGTTGTTGAGAAGTACAAGTCTGGGTTAGGTTATAAAAAACAAAAATATCCAAATCTCTGATGATCCCCAGGAGCACCATCAAATCTATCATAACCAAATGGAAAGAACATGGCACAACAGCAAACCTGCCAAGAGACGGCCACCCACCAAAACTCACGGACCGGGCAAGGAGGGCATTAATCAGAGAGGCAGCACAGAGACCTAAGGTAACCCTGGAGGAGCTGCAGAGATTCACAGCAGAGACTGGAGTATCTGTACATAGGACGACAATAAGCCGTACGCTCCATAGAGTTGGGCTTTATGGCAGAGTGGCCAGAAGAAAGCCATTACTTTCAGCAAAAAAACAAAATGGCACGTGGGAGACTCCCAAAATGTATGGAGGAAGGTGCTCTGGGCTGATGAGACTAAAATTGAACTTTTTTGGCCTTCAAAGAAAACGCTATGTCTGGCGCAAACCCAACACATCACATCACCCAAAGAGCACCATCCCCACATTGAAACATGGTGGTGGCAGCATCATGCTGTGGGGGGTAAATACTTTTGCAAGGCTCTGTAGGTATGCAGTAACTTGTCAGAATCATTTTATTGTCTTTGAAAAATGAAAGTAAGACATTAAACTGGAGAGAGACCGTCAGTATGGCGCCATCAGTTGTCTCTGACCAACACAATACATGGATTTATATTCCGCTATAAACTACTTTACGTTGATATAGAGTGGCCTTCAACACATCTTTTTACATGGACCTTCCTTACTATCATGTCCTCTCTCATAGCACCTCCATAAAAGGACACAGAATGACACAGCTTTGTGCTTCTTCCTGCAGGATACGGTGCCTTTTGGAGATGCCGTTCTAGCCACGAAGGACACGTGTTTAGGCTCTGAGATGTGTGAGGAATTGTGGTCCCCAAACAGGTAGGCCTCTTGTTGTGTTCAATTCTCAGATAGATATGGGTTTGGATTGAGTGTAGGTTGTAACTGGATCTGATGGCCTCTTGCTGTTCTCCTGTAGTCCTCACATGGAGATACTCACTATATAGAGCTGAAGGCCTCTTGATGTTCTCCTGTAGTTCTCACATAGACATATGTCACGATGGGGAGGAGATACTCACTATATAGAGCTGAAGGCCTCTTGATGTTCTCCTGTAGTCCTCACATAGACATATGTCACGATGGGGAGGAGATACTCACTATATAGAGCTGAAGGACTCTTGATGTTCTCCTGTAGTCCTCACATAGACATATGTCACGACGGGGAGGAGATACTCACTATATAGAGCTGATGGCCTCTTGATGTTCTCCTGTAGTCCTCACATAGACATATGTCACGACGGGGAGGAGATACTCACTATATAGAGCTGAAGGCCTCTTGATGTTCTCCTGTAGTCCTCACATAGACATCTGTCACGATGGGGAGGAGATACTCACTATATAGAGCTGAAGGCCTCTTGATGTTCTCCTGTAGTCCTCACATAGACATCTGTCACGATGGGGAGGAGATACTCACTATATAGAGCTGAAGGCCTCTTGATGTTCTCCTGTAGTCCTCACATAGACATATGTCACGATGGGGAGGAGATACTCACTATATAGAGCTGAAGGCCTCTTGATGTTCTCCTGTAGTCCTCACATAGACATATGTCACGATGGGGAGGAGATACTCACTATATAGAGCTGAAGGCCTCTTGATGTTCTCCTGTAGTCCTCAGATAGACATATGTCACGATGGGGAGGAGATACTCACTATATAGAGCTGAAGGCCTCTTGATGTTCTCCTGTAGTCCTCACATAGACACATGTCACGATGGGGAGGAGATACTCACTATATAGAGCTGAAGGCCTCTTGATGTTCTCCTGTAGTCCTCACATAGACATATGTCACGATGGGGAGGAGATACTCCCTATATAGAGCTGAAGGACTCTTGATGTTCTCCTGTAGTCCTCACATAGACATATGTCACGATGGGGAGGAGATACTCACTATATAGAGCTGAAGGCCTCTTGATGTTCTCCTGTAGTCCTCAGATAGACATATGTCACGATGGGGAGGAGATACTCACTATATAGAGCTGAAGGCCTCTTGATGTTCTCCTGTAGTCCTCACATAGACATATGTCACGATGGGGAGGAGATACTCACTATATAGAGCTGAAGGCCTCTTGATGTTCTCCTGTAGTCCTCACATAGACATATGTCACGATGGGGAGGAGATACTCACTATATAGAGCTGAAGGCCTCTTGATGTTCTCCTGTAGTCCTCACATAGACATATGTCACGATGAGGAGGAGATACTCACTATATAGAGCTGAAGGCCTCTTGATGTTCTCCTGTAGTCCTCACATAGACATATGTCACGATGGGGAGGAGATACTCACTATATAGAGCTGAAGGCCTCTTGATGTTCTCCTGTAGTCCTCACATAGACATATGTCACTATGGGGAGGAGATACTCACTATACAGAGCTGAAGGCCTCTTGTGTTCAATTCTCAGATAGCTGTGGGTTTGGATTGAGTGTAGGTTGTAACTGGATCTGATGGCCTCTTGCTGTTCCCCTGTAGCCCTCACATAGACATGGGTTTGGATGGAGTTGAGATCTTCACAAACTCCTCAGGGAGTCACCATGAGCTGAGGAAGGCCCACTTACGAGTGGATCTGGTCAAGTCCACAACATCAAAGGTAAATCCTTTCTGGAGAATCAATTTCTGAAAAGGTTTAAAACCTGCCCTCACTTCTACTCCTTTTTATTTTTATGGATCTCTTGGGTGGAGGTGCATGAACGAGAGAGAGCTCCCACTGACAGCTGCTTCCACCTGCTGGGTCTCCCCAGTGTGGCGCTGGGCAGCGCCTACTACTAAATTGTTATGGATATGGTGCATGCAGACACTAGATATACACGTGTACTCTCTGTGTCCTCTACTTCTCTGCTCATGGGTTTGGGGTAAAAGTGGACTAGATATCCTAAGTGGAAATTAGACGTATTATACGACAGTCCACTGTCGGGCAGCTTGTTTCACTGGGTGGTCCCCACAGAGCTTGAAAGCTTCTTACTTTACTAGTAAGGAATTAATTGGTAATGAGCAGGATGTGGGAAAATAAGTGGGAATTGTTTTATAGATCTATAATGGACTGTGTATAAATAGGGACACACCTTCCCACTCCATAGAGCAGGTTGCATGCCGGGCGTGGGGGGCGCATGGGAAGGGTGGGGGGGCTGCATGATCCTTGGGCTGCCTGTTGCCCACTCTTTCTAGTAGGTGGAATCTTTGACTTTGAGTGACTTTGCCCTATAGATTGTCGTATTTCAGTGCACGCCCCATATCTCACGCCCTATAGAATGCCGTGTTTCAGTGCACGCCCCATATCTCACGCCCTATAGAATGCCGTATTTCAGTGCACCCCACGTATCTCACGCCCTATAGAATGCCGTATTTCAGTGCACACCCCATAACTTACACCCTATAGAATGCTGTATTTCAGTGCACGCCCCATATCTCACGCCCTATAGAATTCCGTGTTTCAGTGCACGCCCCATATCTTACACCCTATAGAATGCTGTATTTCAGTGCACGCCACATATCTCACGCCCTATAGAATGCCGTATTTCCGTGCATGCCCATATCTCACGTCCTATAGAATGCTGTATTTCAGTGCACGCCACATATCTCACGCCCTATAGAATGCCGTATTTCAGTGCACGCCCCATATCTCACGTCCTATAGAATGCCGTGTTTCAGTGCACGCCCCATATCTTACACCCTATAGAATGCCGTATTTCAGTGCACGCCCCATATCTTACACCCTATAGAATGCCGTATTTCAGTGCACGCCCCATATCTTACGCCCTATAGAATGCTGTATTTTAGTGCACGCCCCATATCTCACGCCCTATAGAATGCCGTATTTCAGTGCACGCCCCATATCTCACGTCCTATAGAATGCCGTGTTTCAGTGCACGCCCCATATCTTACACCCTATAGAATGCCGTATTTCAGTGCACGCCCCATATCTTACACCCTATAGAATGCCGTATTTCAGTGCACGCCCCATATCTTACGCCCTATAGAATGCTGTATTTTAGTGCACGCCCCATATCTCACGCCCTATAGAATGCCGTATTTCAGTGCACGCCCTATAGAATGCCGTATTTCCGTGCACGCCCCATATCTCTATTGCTCACGTCGCTGTTCTCATTCCTCCCCAGAATGGTGGGATCTATGTTCTGTCCAACCTGAGAGGCTGCGATGGTGAACGCTTGTACTACGACGGCTGTGCCATGATATCCCTAAATGGTGACATTGTGGCGCAGGGCTCCCAGTTCTCACTGGCAGATGTGGTAAGGACATGTTCACTTCCTGGCAATGTTTTCTCTGTAATATCCGCTCGTTTCAGCAGGAAATCTGATTTTGTGTAAAAATGTCCTGACAGAGAGAAATGTTACTAATGATATGGGTTGGGGGAGCCTTTAACACGGAGGCTATAACTTCACACCACAAATTAAATGGTTGCTACAGTGCCTTGCAAAAGTATTCACCCCCCTGACTTTTTACCTATTTTGTAACATTACAGCCTTAAGTTCAATGTTTTGTTAATCTGAATTTTATGTGGCGAATCAGAACACAATAGTCTAAGTTGGTGAAGTGAAATTAGAAAAATATATACATAAAACTATTTTTTAGAAATAGAAAACAGAAAATTGTCATGTGCGTATATATTCACCCCCTTTGTTATGAAGCCCATAAAAAGCTCCGGTGCAACCAATACCCTTCAGAAGCCACATAATTAGTGAAATGATGTCCACCTGTGTGCAATCTAAGGGTCACATGATCTGTCATTACACATACACACCTTTTTTGAAAGGCTTCAGAGGCTGCAACACCTAAGCAAGAGGCACCACTAACCAAACACTGCCATGAAGACCAAGGAACTCTCCAAACAAGTAAGGGACAATGTTGTTGAGAAGTACAAGTCAGGGTTAGGTTATAAAAAATATCCAAATCTCTGATGATCCCCAGGAGCACCATCAAATCTATCATAACCAAATGGAAAGAACATGGAACAACAGCAAACCTGCCAAGAGACGGCCGCCCACCAAAACTCACGGACCGGGCAAGGAGGGCATTAATCAGAGAGGCAGCAGAGAGACCTAAGGTAACCCTGGAGGAGCTGCAGAGATCCACAGCAGAGACTGGAGTATCTGTACATAGGACGACAATAAGCCGTACGCTCCATAGAGTTGGGCTTTATGGCAGAGTGGCCAGAAGAAAGCCATTACTTTCAGCAAAAAACAAAATGGCACTTGGGAGACTCCCAAAATGTATGGAGGAAGGTGCTCTGGTCTGATGAGACTAACATGAAACTTTTCGGCCATCAAAGAAAACGCTATGTCTGGCGCAAACCCAACACATCACATCCCCCAAAGAGCACCGTCCCCACAGTGACACATGGCGGTGGCAGCATCATGCTGGGGATGGGACTGGAAAACTGGTCAGAGTTGAGGGAAAGATGGATGGTGCTAAATACAGGGATATTCTTGTACCTGCACCACTCTGTGCGTGATTTGAGGCCATGACGGAGGGTCACCTTCCAGCAGGACAATGACCCCAAACACACGGCTAAAGCAACACTTGGGGGGTCTAAGGGAAACATGTAAATGTGTTGGAATGGCCGAGTCACAGCCCAGACCTCAATCCAATAGGAAATCTGTGGTCAGACTTAAAGATGGCTGCTCACAAGCGCAAACCCTCCAACTTGAAGGAGCCGGAGCAGCAAGGAGGAACAGGCAAAATCCCAGTGGTAAGATGTGGCAAGCTCATAGAGACTTATCCAAAGCGACTTGGAGCTGTGATTGGCGCAAAAGGTGGAGCTACAAAGTATTGGCTTTAGGGGGGTGAATAGTTAGGACAAAATAACAGAACAAGTCCCTGTGCATATTTGTTGTCTGCTTCACAATAAAAAAAAACAAATGATGCAAATCCTCAAACAATCCGAGTTACTTCCAGTTGTGAGGCAACAAAACACGAAAAGTGCCAAGGGGGGTGAATACTTTTGCAAGGCACTGTATATATTTCGTTTACAGCCCCCTTAGGGTCAGTTCCATGGGTGTGCTCTACTAATACAGAGCCCATTGTTTAGAGTACTACATGTATAAATAACATGAGCCCGTTCTCTGTACTGTGTCCGTCTGAGCTGTATTTGTCCACATGATCACCTATGACCTCTTCTAGGAAGTGATCACAGCGACCTTGGATCTGGAGGACGTCCGGAGTTTCCGGGCTCACATCTCATCTCGATGCATTTCGGTGAGGACCATCTTATGATTAGGGCATGTAATCAATTTGAGGGACAGACAAGGCTAGACTAATGGTCGTATTGTCCCTGGCCAGTGGACTCCAATTAGAGGAGCAGGAGAGAGAACAAAAGGAGTGAAGAGGACCTGTGCGACCAGGGGAGGAGGTGGGCTCATAGCAAAGGGGTAAATGAGGAAAAAGATGAAGAAATGCGAGAAATAATGATAGGGAAATAGAGTATTTATAGAGGAGAGAGATAATGTAGGGGTGGAAAGTGAAGACCGGGAGTCCTTATTTGGTGCCCATGTGTTGTGATGCCCTTGGCCTTTTTGTAAATCTATTCCACACAATAGAGGAAGGCCTCGTCTAGCATTGCAGTGTGTTGGTGACCCATTCTGTGTAATGGGGCACGGTCTCTTCTTGCAGGCGAGCCACGTCACCCCATTCCATCGAGTACATGTGGACTTCTCGCTATCCACACTTGATGATGTTTATAAGCTGACCTCTGACCCCATCCAATGGAAATACCACACCCCGGAGGAGGAGATCAGGTACAATGACGGGCGAGTTAGGGGGGTCAGATATCTTGTATACATCTCATCCCATGCTACCCCTTCCAATGTACCAGGATCAGTACAAGCTTGTACGGTCTCGGGGGTGGGGGGTTGTTATTGGGGCTTATTCCTGCCCCTCCAAAGTGTTATGTGATTGTTCTTAATCAGTTGCTGAGTGTGACAGATACACACAACGTACAAACCCTAAAAGGGACACAAATCCCAAACTGCACCAGCACATACCATAGCTACTAATGTGAGCCTTAAACGGTATATGTAGAGGCCGTTCCAGAGTAGTCTGGGATACAAGTGGAGGAGACTCCCAGGTAGGACGCCCAGAGAAGTCTGGGATACAAGTGGAGGAGACTCCCAGGTAGGACGCCCAGAGTAGTCTGGGATACAAGTGGAGGAGACGCCCAGGTAGGACACCCAGAGAAGTCTGGGATACAAGTGGAGGAGACGCCCAGGTAGGACGCCCAGAGTAGTCTGGGATACAAGTGGAGGAGACTCCCTGGTAGGATGCCCAGAGAAGTCTGGGATACAAGTGGAGGAGACTCCCAGGTAGGACACCCAGAGAAGTCTGGGATACAAGTGGAGGAGACTCCCAGGTAGGACGCCCAGAGTAGTCTGGGATACAAGTGGAGGAGACGCCCAGGTAGGACGCCCAGAGTAGTCTGGGATACAAGTGGAGGAGACGCCCAGGTAGGACGCCCAGAGTAGTCTGGGATACAAGTGGAGGAGACTCCCTGGTAGGATGCCCAGAGTTGTCTGTGATACAAGTGGAGGAGACTCCCAGGTAGGACGCCCAGAGAAGTCTGGGATACAAGTGGAGGAGACTCCCAGGTAGGACACCCAGAGAAGTCTGGGATACAAGTGGAGGAGACTCCCAGGTAGGACGCCCAGAGTTGTCTGGGATACAAGTGGAGGAGACTCCCAGGTAGGACGCCCAGAGTTGTCTGGGATACAAGTGGAGGAGACTCCCAGGTAGGACGCCCAGAGTTGTCTGGGATACAAGTGGAGGAGACTCCCAGGTAGGACGCCCAGAGTTGTCTGGGATACAAGTGGAGGAGACTCCCAGGTAGGACGCCCAGAGTTGTCTGGGATACAAGTGGAGGAGACTCCCAGGTAGGACGCCCAGAGTTGTCTGGGATACAAGTGGAGGAGACTCCCAGGTAGGACGCCCAGAGTTGTCTGGGATACAAGTGGAGGAGACTCCCAGGTAGGACGCCCAGAGTTGTCTGGGATACAAGTGGAGGAGACTCCCAGGTAGGACGCCCAGAGTTGTCTGGGATACAAGTGGAGGAGACTCCCAGGTAGGACGCCCAGAGTTGTCTGGGATACAAGTGGAGGAGACTCCCAGGTAGGACGCCCAGAGTTGTCTGGGATACAAGTGGAGGAGACTCCCAGGTAGGACGCCCAGAGTTGTCTGGGATACAAGTGGAGGAGACTCCCAGGTAGGACGCCCAGAGTTGTCTGGGATACAAGTGGAGGAGACTCCCAGGTAGGACGCCCAGAGTTGTCTGGGATACAAGTGGAGGAGACTCCCAGGTAGGACGCCCAGAGTTGTCTGGGATACAAGTGGAGGAGACTCCCAGGTAGGACGCCCAGAGTTGTCTGGGATATGAACACAAAAACTTGCTGGCAAAGGGTCTAACGAAGAGGAACCAGCATTGTGTAACTGACTGAGGTGCAAGCTCTTGATGTGAGGTGCAAGCTCTTGATGTGAGGTGCAAGCTCTTGATGTGAGGTGCAAGCTCTTGATGTGAGGTGTAAGTTCTTGATGTGAGGTGCAAGTTCTTGATGTGAGGTGCAAGCTCTTGATGTGAGGTGCAAGCTCTTGATGTGAGGTGCAAGCTCTTGATGTGAGGTGTAAGTTCTTGATGTGAGGTGCAAGTTCTTGATGTGAGGTGCAAGCTCTTGATGTGAGGTGCAAGCTCTTGATTTGAGGTGCAAGCTCTTGATTTGAGGTGCAAGCTCTTGATTTGAGGTGCAAGTTCTTGATTTGAGGTGCAAGTTCTTGATTTGAGGTGCAAGTTCTTGATGTGAGGTGCAAGCTCTTGATGTGAGGTGCAAGCTCTTGATGTGAGGTGCAAGCTCTTGATGTGAGGTGTAAGTTCTTGATGTGAGGTGCAAGTTCTTGATGTGAGGTGCAAGCTCTTGATGTGAGGTGCAAGCTCTTGATGTGAGGTGCAAGCTCTTGATTTGAGGTGCAAGCTCTTGATTTGAGGTGCAAGCTCTTGATGTGAGGTGCAAGTTCTTGATTTGAGGTGCAAGTTCTTGATTTGAGGTGCAAGTTCTTGATTTGAGGTGCAAGTTCTTGATGTGAGGTGCAAGCTCTTGGTGTGAGGTGCAAGCTCTTGGTGTGAGGTGCAAGCTCTTGATTTGAGGTGCAAGCTCTTGATTTGAGGTGCAAGCTCTTGATGTGAGGTGCAAGCTCTTGATGTGAGGTGCAAGCTCTTGGTGTGAGGTGCAAGCTCTTGGTGTGAGGTGCAAGCTCTTGGTGTGAGGTGCAAGCTCTTGGTGTGAGGTGCAAGCTCTTGATTTGAGGTGCAAGCTCTTGATTTGAGGTGCAAGCTCTTGATGTGAGGTGCAAGCTCTTGATGTGAGGTGCAAGCTCTTGATGTGAGGTGCAAGCTCTTGATGTGAGGTGCAAGCTCTTGGTGTGAGGTGCAAGCTCTTGGTGTGAGGTGCAAGCTCTTGGTGTGAGGTGCAAGCTCTTGGTGTGAGGTGCAAGCTCTTGATTTGAGGTGCAAGCTCTTGGTGTGAGGTGCAAGCTCTTGGTGTGAGGTGCAAGCTCTTGGTGTGAGGTGCAAGCTCTTGGTGTGAGGTGCAAGCTCTTGGTGTGAGGTGCAAGCTCTTGGTGTGAGGTGCAAGCTCTTGGTGTGAGGTGCAAGCTCTTGGTGTGAGGTGCAAGCTCTTGGTGTGAGGTGCAAGCTCTTGGTGTGAGGTGCAAGCTCTTGATGTGAGGTGCAAGCTCTTGGTGTGAGGTGCAAGCTCTTGGTGTGAGGTGCAAGCTCTTGATGTGAGGTGCAAGCTCTTGGTGTGAGGTGCAAGCTCTTGGTGTGAGGTGCAAGCTCTTGGTGTGAGGTGCAAGCTCTTGATGTGAGGTGCAAGCTCTTGGTGTGAGGTGCAAGCTCTTGATGTGAGGTGCAAGCTCTTGATGTGAGGTGCAAGCTCTTGATGTGAGGTGCAAGCTCTTGATGTGAGGTGCAAGCTCTTGATGTGAGGTGCAAGCTCTTGATGTGAGGTGTAAGTTGATATTCTTAATGTTTTTATGAAGCATTTTAACACTTTAATATTTCTCTAAAATGCTTTTATGTTCATGGCTTTCCCAGACTCCAGGAGTTGTCGTGTTCTGGTCTGTGTCCATCTGTGTATTATCATGTATCACATATATAGTTGTGAGCATACGAGCCCGCTCGAGCCGTTGGTCACTCTTGCGGGCTCGCACAACTCACAACTCCTCCTGCCCGCTCGCCGCTCTTAACTCCTCCCCTGCCACTCTTAACCCCTCCCCCGCCACTCTTAACTCCTCCCCCGGCTGCTCTAAACTCCTCCCCCGGCTGCTCTCAACTCCTCCCTGGGGAGGGACCGGCAGACATGCTGGGGACTGAGGTGAGAGAGACAGTCTGGAGGGAAAGAAAGACAAGAGGGACACAGACAGGGAGAGTCAGGAGGGACACAGACAGAGAGAGAGAGAGTGACAGGAGGGACACAGACAGGGAGAGTCAGGAGGGACACAGACAGAGAGAGAGAGAGTGACAGGAGTAACACAGAGAGTCAGGAGGGATACAGATAGAGAGAGACAGGAGGGACACAGACAGAGAGAGACAGGAGGGACACAGATAGAAACAGGAGGGACACAGATAGAAACAGGAGGGACACAGATAGAAACAGGAGGGACACAGATAGAAACAGGAGGGACACAGATAGAAACAGGAGGGACACAGATAGAAACAGGAGGGACACAGATAGAGAGAGACAGGAGGGACACAGACAAAGAGAGAGTGACAGGAGTAACACAGAGAGAGACAGGAGGGACACAGACAGAGAGAGAGAGGAGGGACACAGACAGAGAGAGACAGGAGGGACACAGAGAGAGCGAGACAGGAGGGACACAGAGAGAGACAGGAGGGACACAGAGAGACAGGAGTAACACAGAGAGAGTCAGGAGGGACACAGACAGGGAGAGTCAGGAGGGACACAGACAGAGAGAGAGAGAGTGACAGGAGGGACACAGACAGGGAGAGTCAGGAGGGACACAGACAGAGAGAGAGAGAGTGACAGGAGTAACACAGAGAGAGTCAGGAGGGATACAGATAGAGAGAGACAGGAGGGACACAGACAGAGAGAGACAGGAGGGACACAGATAGAAACAGGAGGGACACAGATAGAGAGAGACAGGAGGGACACAGACAAAGAGAGAGTGACAGGAGTAACACAGAGAGAGACAGGAGGGACACAGATAGAGAGAGACAGGAGGGACACAGAGAGAGCGAGACAGGAGGGACACAGAGAGAGCGAGACAGGAGGGACACAGAGAGAGACAGGAGGGACACAGAGAGAGACAGGAGGGACACAGAGAGACAGGAGGGACACAGACAGAGAGAGAGACACAGGAGGGACGCAGATAGACAGGAGGGACACAGATAGAGACAGGAGGGACACAGACAGAGAAAGACAAGAGGGACACAGACAAAGAGAGAGTGACAGGAGTAACACAGAAAGAGAGAGACACAGACCGAGAGAGACAGGAGGGACACAGACCGAGAGAGACAGGAGGGACACAGACGAGAGAGACAGGAGGGACACAGACAGAGACAGGAGGGACACAGACAGAGACAGGAGGGACACAGACAGAGAGAGACAGGAGGGACACAGACAGAGAGACAGGAGGGACACAGACCGAGAGAGACAGGAGGGACACAGACCGAGAGAGACAGGAGGGACACAGAGAGAGAGAGACAGGAGGGACACAGAGAGAGAGAGACAGGAGGGACACAGAGAGAGAGAGAGACAGGAGGGACACAGAGAGAGAGAGAGACACAGGAGGGACACAGAGAGAGAGAGAGACACAGGAGGGACACAGACAGAGAGAGAGACACAGGAGGGACACAGACAGAGAGAGAGACACAGGAGGGACACAGACAGAGAGAGAGACACAGGAGGGACACAGACAGAGAGAGAGACACAGGAGGGACACAGACAGAGAGAGAGACACAGGAGGGACGCAGATAGAGAGAGACAGGAGGGACACAGACAGAGAGAGAGTGACAGGAGTAACACAGAGAGAGTCAGGAGGGACACAGAGAGAGACAGGAGGGACACAGAGAGAGAGAGACAGGAGGGACACAGAGAGAGAGAGACAGGAGGGACACAGAGAGAGAGAGACAGGAGGGACACAGAGAGAGACAGGAGGGACACAGACAGAGAGAGACAGGAGGGACACAGAGAGAGCGAGACAGGAGGGACACAGACAGAGAGAGAGACACAGGAGGGACGCAGATAGAGAGACAGGAGGGACACAGATAGAGACAGGAGGGACACAGATAGAGACAGGAGGGACACAGATAGAGACAGGAGGGACACAGATAGAGACAGGAGGGACACAGATAGAGACAGGAGGGACACAGATAGAGACAGGAGGGACACAGATAGAGACAGGAGGGACACAGATAGAGACAGGAGGGACACAGATAGAGACAGGAGGGACACAGATAGAGACAGGAGGGACACAGATAGAGACAGGAGGGACACAGATAGAGACAGGAGGGACACAGACAGAGAGAGAGTGACAGGAGTAACACAGAGAGAGTCAGGAGGGACACAGATAGAGTCAGGAGGGACACAGATAGAGACAGGAGGGACACAGATAGAGACAGGAGGGACACAGATAGAGACAGGAGGGACACAGATAGAGACAGGAGGGACACAGATAGAGACAGGAGGGACACAGATAGAGACAGGAGGGACACAGATAGAGACAGGAGGGACACAGATAGAGACAGGAGGGACACAGATAGAGACAGGAGGGACACAGATAGAGACAGGAGGGACACAGATAGAGACAGGAGGGACACAGATAGAGACAGGAGGGACACAGATAGAGACAGGAGGGACACAGATAGAGACAGGAGGGACACAGATAGAGACAGGAGGGACACAGATAGAGACAGGAGGGACACAGATAGAGACAGGAGGGACACAGATAGAGACAGGAGGGACACAGATAGAGACAGGAGGGACACAGATAGAGACAGGAGGGACACAGATAGAGACAGGAGGGACACAGATAGAGACAGGAGGGACACAGATAGAGACAGGAGGGACACAGATAGAGACAGGAGGGACACAGATAGAGACAGGAGGGACACAGATAGAGACAGGAGGGACACAGATAGAGACAGGAGGGACACAGATAGAGACAGGAGGGACACAGATAGAGACAGGAGGGACACAGATAGAGACAGGAGGGACACAGATAGAGACAGGAGGGACACAGATAGAGACAGGAGGGACACAGATAGAGACAGGAGGGACACAGATAGAGACAGGAGGGACACAGATAGAGACAGGAGGGACACAGATAAAGAGAGAGTGACAGGAGTAACACAGAGAGAGACAGGAGGGACACAGACAGAGAGAGACAGGAGGGACACAGACAGAGAGAGACAGGAGGGACACAGACAGAGAGAGACAGGAGGGACACAGACAGAGAGAGACAGGAGGGACACAGACAGAGAGAGACAGGAGGGACACAGACAGAGAGAGACAGGAGGGACACAGACAGAGAGAGACAGGAGGGACACAGACAGAGAGAGACAGGAGGGACACAGACAGAGAGAGACAGGAGGGACACAGACAGAGAGAGACAGGAGGGACACAGACAGAGAGAGACAGGAGGGACACAGACAGAGAGAGACAGGAGGGACACAGACAGAGAGAGACAGGAGGGACACAGACAGAGAGAGACAGGAGGGACACAGACAGAGAGAGACAGGAGGGACACAGACAGAGAGAGACAGGAGGGACACAGACAGAGAGACAGGAGGGACACAGACAGAGAGACAGGAGGGACACAGACAGAGAGACAGGAGGGACACAGAGAGAGAGAGAGGAGGGACACAGAGAGAGAGAGAGGAGGGACACAGACCGAGAGAGACAGGAGGGACACAGACCGAGAGAGACAGGAGGGACACAGAGAGAGAGAGAGACACAGGAGGGACGCAGATAGAGAGACAGGAGGGACACAGATAGAGACAGGAGGGACACAGATAGAGACAGGAGGGACACAGATAGAGACAGGAGGGACACAGACAGAGAGAGAGTGACAGGAGTAACACAGAGAGAGTCAGGAGGGACACAGATAGAGACAGGAGGGACACAGATAGAGACAGGAGGGACACAGATAAAGAGAGAGTGACAGGAGTAACACAGAGAGAGACAGGAGGGACACAGACAGAGAGAGACAGGAGGGACACAGACAGAGAGAGACAGGAGGGACACAGACAGAGAGAGACAGGAGGGACACAGACAGAGACAGGAGGGACACAGATAGAGACAGGAGGGACACAGATAGAGACAGGAGGGACACAGATAGAGACAGGAGGGACACAGATAGAGACAGGAGGGACACAGATAGAGACAGGAGGGACACAGATAGAGACAGGAGGGACACAGATAGAGACAGGAGGGACACAGATAGAGACAGGAGGGACACAGATAGAGACAGGAGGGACACAGATAGAGACAGGAGGGACACAGATAGAGACAGGAGGGACACAGATAGAGACAGGAGGGACACAGATAGAGACAGGAGGGACACAGACAGAGACAGGAGGGACACAGATAAAGAGAGAGTGACAGGAGTAACACAGAGAGAGACAGGAGGGACACAGATAGAGAGAGACACAGACAGAGAGAGACGAGGGACACAGACAGAGAGAGACAGGAGGGACACAGACAGAGAGAGACAGGAGGGACACAGACAGAGAGAGACAGGAGGGACACAGACAGAGAGAGACAGGAGGGACACAGAGAGAGAGAGAGGAGGGACACAGAGAGAGAGAGAGGAGGGACACAGAGAGAGAGAGACAGGAGGGACACAGACCGAGAGAGACAGGAGGGACACAGACCGAGAGAGACAGGAGGGACACAGATAGAGAGAGACAGGAGGGACACAGATAGAGAGAGACAGGAGGGACACAGATAGAGAGAGACAGGAGGGACACAGATAGAGAGAGACAGGAGGGACACAGATAGAGAGAGACAGGAGGGACACAGATAGAGAGAGACAGGAGGGACACAGATAGAGAGAGACAGGAGGGACACAGATAGAGAGAGACAGGAGGGACACAGACAGAGAGAGAGAGGAGGGACACAGAGAGAGAGAGAGGAGGGACACAGACCGAGAGAGAGAGGAGGGACACAGACCGAGAGAGAGAGGAGGGACACAGACCGAGAGAGACAGAAGGGACACAGACAGAGGGAGACAGTAGGGACACAGAGAGAGACAAGAGGGACACAGACAGAGACATGAGGGACACAGACAGAGAGAGAGAGACAGGAGGGACACAGACAGAGAGAGAGAGACAGGAGGGACACAGACAGAGAGAGAGAGACAGGAGGGACAGAGAGACAGGAGGGACAGAGAGACAGGAGGGACAGAGAGACAGGAGGGACAGAGAGACAGGAGGGACAGAGAGACAGGAGGGACAGAGAGACAGGAGGGACAGAGAGACAGGAGGGACAGAGAGACAGGAGGGACAGAGAGACAGGAGGGACACAGAGAGAGACAGGAGGGACACAGAGAGAGACAGGAGGGACACAGACACACAGAGAGAGAGACATGAGAGAGACAGACACACAGAGAGAGAGACATGAGAGAGACAGACACACAGAGAGAGAGACATGAGAGAGACAGACAGGAAGAAGGGAGAGAGAGACAGACAGGAGGGAGGGATAGAGAGACAGACAGGAGGGAGGGATAGAGAGACAGACAGGAGGGAGCGATAGAGAGACAGACAGGAAGGGGGGATAGAGAGACAGACAGGAGGGAGGGATAGAGAGAAAGATTTACAGGAGGGAGGGATAGAGAGAAAGATTTACAGGAGGGAGGGATAGAGAGAAAGATTTACAGGAGGGAGGGATAGAGAGAAAGATTGACAGGAGGGAGGGATAGAGAGAAAGATTGACAGGAGAGAGGGATAGAGAGAAAGATTGACAGGAAGGAGGGACAGAGAGAAAGATTGACAGGAAGGAGGGACAGAGAGAAAGATTGACAGGAAGGAGGGACAGAGAGAAAGATTGACAGGAAGGAGGGACAGAGAGATGAGAAAAGTGGAGTGGAAGTGACAGGGGAGGGAAAGCGGGGTAGAAGAGACAAGGGAAGGGAGAGGGGTGGAAGAGACACAGGAAAGGGAAATGTGGGAAGAGACACAGGGAGGAAGAGAAGGGAAAAGAAACGGGAGGGAGGGAAGAGACACAAGGGAGAGGGGTTGAAGAGACACGGGAGGGAGAGAGGGGAAAGGGGACACATAGGAGGGGGAGGGGGGAAGAGACACGGGAGGGAGAGAGGGGAAAGGGGACACATAGGAGGGGGAGGGGGAAGAGACACATGGGGGAGAGGCTCGCAATGAGCGCCTTTGGCGCTCATTGCGAGGCCCATGATGAGCTTCAAAGGTGCTTAGTAAAGTAGAGGGGGGAGTGGCTCTCATTGAGTGCCTACCATCAAGTAGAGGGGGGAAAAGGTAGAGGGGGAGAGGCTCGCAATGAGCGCCAAAGGCGCTCATCGCAAGGCCAGTTAAGTAGAGGGGGAGAGGCTTGCAATTTGTGGCAAACACCATTGCCAGGCTTCAAATTGTATTGCCGTCATTTTTGACGGGCAAGTGGCTAGTATCATATAATGGTCATGTGATTCCTGTGGTTCTGTGTTGTGTTCTTGTCTATGTTCCTCTATGTGCTGTATATCATACATACTTGTAATGGTCATGTTACTTCTGTCATTGCAGTTTGGGCCCAGCCTGCTGGCTCTGGGATTATCTACGGCGCAGTAAACAGGTAACTATTATTTTATTACACCTGCGTCTCACATCATTCTGGTAACCACTCAAGTGTCCCCACAGTTAGAAATTGTTCCTTTAGTGCCAACCTACAAGACCTTGCACCCTGCCTGTGTTACAACTAATCACCCATCAGGCTCTCGCTCCCCCACCCATCAGACTCTCTCTCCCCCATCAGACTCTCTCTCCCCCATCAGACTCTCTCTCCCCCATCAGACTCTCTCTCCCCCATCAGACTCTCGCTCCCCCATCAGACTCTCGCTCCCCCATCAGACTCTCGCTCCCCCATCCATCAGACTCTCTCTCCCCCATCCATCAGACTCTCGCTCCCCCACCCATCAGACTCTCGCTCCCCCACCCATCAGACTCTCGCTCCCCCACCCATCAGACTCTCGCTCCCCCACCCATCAGACTCTCGCTCCCCCTCCCATCAGACTCTCGCTCCCCCTCCCATCAGACTCTCGCTCCCCCTCCCATCAGACTCTCGCTCCCCCCTCCCATCAGACTCTCGCTCCCCCTCCCATCAGACTCTCGCTCCCCCTCCCATCAGACTCTCGCTCCCCCTCCCATCAGACTCTCGCTCCCCCTCCCATCAGACTCTCGCTCCCCCTCCCATCAGACTCTCGCTCCCCCTCCCATCAGACTCTCGCTCCCCCTCCCATCAGACTCTCGCTCCCCCTCCCATCAGACTCTCGCTCCCCCTCCCATCAGACTCTCGCTCCCCCTCCCATCAGACTCTCGCTCCCCCCTCCCATCAGACTCTCGCTCCCCCTCCCATCAGACTCTCGCTCCCCCACCCATCAGACTCTCGCTCCCCCACCCACTCTAATTTTTCAAGCTCTGTGAAAGCTGATTAGTTTTGAGATGTTTCCCATCTCCACACCCAGTAGCCACTAAATGTACTTCAGCCAAAGATCTCCAGGTGGGTGTTACCTGATCCTTAGCCCCGCCTTCAAGATGAATGCAGGACCCTCCTCTCCATAACTGTAATGTGTACTATTAATGTAATGATTGGTGATCATGGCATCTCTTCCAGGGCGGGTTCCTGCTCCCACTCAGTGGGGGGGTGGATAGCTCTGCGGTCGGGTGCATTGTGTACTCCATGTGTTGTCTGGTGTGCCAAGCAGTGGTCATGGGCAGTAAGTACATGTCTGGGATTTCTATACACGTGTGTAGTTATTGTATGTTTTAGGTACTAAAGTGAGGACACACAACCTGATAAGATCTCATGAAGTGGGGCTCATTACATGTAGACTCCGCACAACTTGACTTTATTTGGAAGCAGCAGTGAGGCAGATCTGCTCTGGACTTTGACCTTCTTTCCCTTGAAAAATCCACTAGCGAGAAGCAGTGAAACGCGTGTCGGGTCTCTTTTATGAGACGACCACCTCCTCTTTAGATACGATTAGCGTCTCACTGATCCTCTCATTTATGCTTCAATGCATTCATATATTGAGGTTAGTGTCCTACTTTTTATCTTTGCCCAACTAAACCTTATTGCTCATATCTACCCAGTTAGCTAGTTCAGGACCTAAGCTTTATGGGCACCCATCAAACGGCTCACCAAGCGGGATAGAAGTGATTCTAGCTTAGTCCCCCGGTCTACACTTCTACAAAGAATTATATGTGAGAAGTTACACGAATAGATTGCGTGTTACCAACATTGGGTCTCATTCAATTCCACAGTCGCAACTCACAAAGTTACTTTACTTCAACCCACCGAAGCTTTATTTAGAAATGTTACACATGGATTCAAGTGCCTTCACTCTGAAATTAATCATCAATCATATTTATATACAACTGTGCCTATGAGGCTGTTAAGTATTACATTCTAATTCACTTAGATCATTTTGTATGTTATTTTAATACTTTAATGTCTTTTTATCTGTTACCTCAAGTCTTAGAAACACTTTTAAAACCATTTGCGGGTGCTATGTAGTACCAGTAAATTGTTACGAGTCGTATTTAATTTGCGATCAGTAAAGTTCCATCTGAGTAGTGAGTTTTTGTATCTTTGAAACCGAGACCTGTAACACTCTGAATGCCATAAATATCAATAGGACAGGTGGCTAGAATTTGTGAGTCTGGCTTCTTTTTCAGATATCACGCATGTCGCACTCGCAATCATGTCAGGGGCAGTAGGATAGTTAGGGAAAATTAATACCCTCTTTGTAGCCCCATAATATAAATCTGTAATAAGAAAGAAATAGTCCAACATAGTAATACCATGATTCCTATTATATGTAAAACTATAAAGAAAAGTGAATTATTATGTTATAAATAATTGATACAATTAAAAAATGCAATGTAAAGTTTACGTTTGCGAATGATATAAATGTTGTGGATTAAATTATACCATGTTAAATTAATATAAACCTCATTCACAAAATGTTATTATACAAATATTTAAATCAATTTATTTTTATTTTTCTATTTTGTTTTGTTCAAATATACGTGATTGTTGCACGCGCAATATCCTGCGGGTCTCCTTATACTAAATTTTTTTTGTTTTTTTTCTTTCCATGTCCTTAAGTTTGGATGTGGTCGTTGTTTAGACTGATCGTGTCTTTTTTCTGTTTTTCTTTCATAATTTATTTTATAAATAAGGTAAAACAAATTTGTTCAGTGAAGTTCCAACTGAATAGTGACTTTGTGTAAATCTGCGAAAAAGTAACCTGTAATATTACTGAGGTTAGAAAAATCACTGGGAAAGCATCTCGTAATGTGCGCATCTGGGAGCGATCGAATTTCGAGAAAGAGCCAATCCTAAAATAATATAGGGAATTCCTGATCACTTTTTAGTTCTGTAACTTTACTAAATAGGGAATGGAATGGGGCACATTGGATGCTCTATTTGTCTCTCGTCTTTGTGTATTGTTGCCGCCATCCGCATCAATGTTACTTTGTCACAGTGAGGATTGCTGAATAGTTATAACGCTGTGTACAGATAGAGTCCCCGCCATTCTGGAATACAATAAATCCTCCTATCACATATTATAATTGTCTAACTACGAGACGTTGGTGTGCACGATTCAGGCTTGGTGCTCATCGCCGGCGAGCCCCTCATAGTGAGGCGAGCCGTTAAGACACTAAAAGTCGCAGCACTTAGGCGATGAGCGGGATTTACAAAACACGGGATCGCCTTAGGCTGCAAGCAGTTGACGAACGCGGGACTTAGAAAAAAAAAAATTACGAGACGCAGGACTTATACGAGGTAGGAAAAATATGACGGTAATGGCCGAACCGCGCAAAGCAAAAAACACAAGGGGAACAGTCAGGTGGAATGCGAATTTAGGTTAAATTTAAGCAGTTTCGGCACTTGAAAATTGGCTAAGCGAGAGAAAAAATGGCGGCCAAAAAAATTAAAACGACGCTACACGACCCTGAACCGCACAAAACACAGAGAGCGATGTATGAGGTAGAAAAATTACTAATAGGAAGGATGCAAAATGCTTGTGAAACTCATAAAACAAAGACTAACGCCGCCATTTTACAACACTAACTTATACATTTACATATTAAGATTCTGAAATGGCGGCTTTCCCGCCTAAACCAACGGTTTTGTCTTGCGCACGCAGCCTATATATAGGGCACACTTGCCACAGAGCTCACATTTTCTCCTCAGGTGATGACAGTCTGAGTGGACATTTTCTGCTGCCGGAAAATCCAAAGAGATTGTTAGCTCTTCAGGATACTCATTGCTGAATATTAATTACAAATAGGTAACGTATATTAATTTATATTACTCATCATTAATAAATAATTCATAAATTATTTATTCTTTAAAAAAAAGGTATATATTATTAGTTAAAAAAAATTGAGCAACAAACTTATAATTTACACTGCCTTTAGTTTATGAATACTTTCATGCTTAGCTCTTTGTTATAATTTATTCATTGATTAATTAGTAGTGTACATCAATTTACTAATTATTAATTGGTAATCATTACAAAAAAAAATTACATTTTACACTGCAATACAAATAATAATTTTTAACTTGCACTTACTGCTCATTCATGTACATTGCTTTTGGAACTATTACTTAATAATAATTGCAAAAAAACCCATTTATAATGGATAAAAAAAAATATGTAAATTTTACAAAGCACTTACATATCTGGAGTGCTTATAATTGCCTGAGAGGGATAGGACCTTCAAAGCACTTAGATTCTGACATGTGCTACATTTAGTATTTTATACTGCTTTTATTTATGAATATATTGATGATTATGCATTTTTATGTTTTGCATGTATGCCAATTAAAAATCATACTTTCAATCAGTCACAAATGAATTGAATACAAACATTCAAAATGATTTTCATGTAATTTTACAGATTACTCCTCTCTGCACCTGACTGAAGACAGAGAGTGAGCTCTGCAGGATTTTATCTGCAATAAGATCAATTTCACAGGTATATGATTTTATGATGCCCTTTTTGGTTTATATTGATGACAGTTAATGATTAATTAATTAACCTTTATTAATTTAGGGCCTTATTCAATTGCAATTTGCTCAATTGAATAGGGCTTTGTATAAGCACATAGCATATTTTTGTACATAACTTTTTATTTACTGAACATCTATCCAAAACCAAGGTCTTCACCAACTAAAAACTTTGGTAACAAAAAATATGCTATGTGCTTATATAGAGCCCTATTCCATTGCACAAATTGCAAACGAATGAGGCCCTTAGTATTTAATTATTTATTAATAATTAAAAAAAAATAAAATATATATATATATATATATATATATGCATACATATATGCTTAACAAGTTCATTGATTTATTAATTAAATAACAAAATTGCACATTATTTTAAGCCCGATCTATACTTTGCTCATAGCTCTTTGAGTTTGCCCTTCTTTAGGAGAACATAATTACCTCTTTAGGTTTACCATTGATGTCAGTTATTGATTAATTCATTAATGTATATTCATTTATTAATGACTTAATAATTAATTATTACACAAAATAACGCTTCACTTATTTATAAAAAACAAAACAATATATATATATATATATATATATATATATATATATATATATATATACGCAGCGCTTTCCTTTTTTAATGTATGCCAGTAAAAAAAAAAACATAATGGATTAATTTATTTCATGTAAAAATTTTAATTGCTTTTCAAATCATTCTATTCTTTGTTCATTACTGCTTTTTAGGTTTTGCATTGAGAGCAGGTAAAAACAATATGTACAGTACAAAAAAGCATTAGATCTTACACCTGTATTTACAATTACAGATTACAATGAAGGACAACGGAGAAGGCAGGATTGAACGCAAAAGAAGAGCTGCAAGGCAAAGGAAGCAAAGGTGGAGAGATGCACAGTCCCTCTAGACTTCCCAACGTTTAAGAGGAGAAGACCGACAGAGACTTTTTAATAAAAGAAAAATGAGTAAGAAAGCACAAAGTGAGTGTGCTGGAGCTTCAAAGAAAAGAAAAAGTAAACAAAAAAATGTCTTTGAAACATTGCCCAATGATCCAATATTGCCTCATGACACCAATGTTCCTACACATGGCACCAATGTAGATATAGAAAGTTGTAGTGATATTTATGTTGAGGAAGCTCAGGATACTGCTTTATTTACAGCACTAACAGTAGACACTCATTATTGTGGATTACTCAATGTCAGTTTTGTGGGTCCTTTATCATTTTCTCAAGTAAAGACCAACTGACGGAGACTTCATTAGTTGCTGTCAGAAAAGAAAGGTAAAACTTCCACAAAGACACACATTTCCAGATTACTTACAAAGTATCATGAGCGATCCAACATTTCCAAATTATACCAATTAAAAAAAAAAAAACATCAGGTCTTATAACAGTGCAATTTTATTTGTGCAATTTAATTTACTTCTATGGGTGCTACATTAGCAGAAAATGTCCCAGGACATGGTCCATATTTTTTTTAGAGTTCAAGGACAAATTTACCAGCGCACTTCACATTTCCGCCCACAAGCAGGAGAGCAAAGGAAAGTTCTATGTCTTAGACACAATGGAAAGCTGTTGAAAAACGGATGACACGTCCAGAAAATAAACCGTGTTTGCGCATAGTCTTTGAACAGCTGGATAAAATTATGGCCAGCAACCCATACACTCAAGCATACAAACAATTAGCACAGGTTGAAAAAGAACAACAGCAACATGCTCAAATACATCAATTGCCAATAATAAATATGGTTTTAAAAGAGATCACAATACTGATCAAAGACGGTATAATTTACCAACAGTAAATGAGGTTGCCATGATCTTTAAAAATGAGAATGGTGAATGACCTTCTCAGCTGTATATTAGAATATATCCACACAATGAAGACCAACCTTTGATAAACATAAATATATTAAGTTGTAATTTGGATCCAATGACACATCCCATTTTCTTTCCAAATGGTGAGCCAGGATGGGAACCAAAATTACAATTGCAAAGTTATCCCAATAGTAAAGTTCGTGTTAGAAGCAACATTTCTATGCTGGATTTTAAAGTGGCACAAACTGCTATTTGGGATCATTTTAATCCTATTTTATGTGGGGGGCAAACTCACACAACGATGGATTATTGATACCTATCTACAAGTCGAAGCAAATAATCTAAATTTTATAAAATTTCAACAAAACAAGCTTTGCTTAGAACAATATTGTGGATTGATGGATTATGTCGCTGAATTAGCTAACAGAGACATTCCAGCTGGAAGAGCAATAATTTTGCCATCCACTTTTCCAAGGATCTCCACGCAATATGCGCGAAAGAGATCTAATGATGCCATGGCTAGTGTCACAAAATTTGGAAAACCATATTTATTCATTACATTCAAATGTAATCCACAATGGCCAGAGATCAAGGAAAATTTGAATCTTGGACAAAATACTTCTGACCGACCAGATTTAATTGCAAGAGTATTCAAAATAAAACTCAATTCATTAATACATGATATAACTAAATCATACTTATTTGGAAAATGTGTGGCTTTCGTTCATACCATTGAATTTCAAAAAAGAGGACTGTCACATACACACATACTTTTAATACTGCAGGAAAAAGATACATTGAATACTGCAGAGAGAGTGGATTCAGTAATTACTGCTGAATTGCCAGATCCAGAAAAATATTCAAAACTTTATGACATTGTTACACACAGAATGATTCATCGTCAATGTGGCGATATCAATCCAAATTCACCATGTATGGAAAATAAAAAATGTACAAAAGATTTCGCAAAACAATTTCAAATGCAAACTTTAAAACTTCATAGCAGATTATATAGAATGGGAGAGGGGTCTTGAAAAAGCAGTGCAATGTAAAATTCCAAAGCAAATGAGAGAACAATTTGCATCTTTTGCAATTTACCTGATGCATTTGCTTTGTGGGCAACATTTAAATTAAAAATGTCGGAAGACTTCTTGAAACGTTCCAATGAGCCCATTGCACTTTTAAAAGCATTAATTGAAATTCAAGAAATATTTCTTGCTCATGGATTAAATTGTGCAAGGACTTTTGCAAGGACTTATAGATGACCTCAACTTTGATTATGACACTGAGCCTCAACAACAAAAAACACAAGAAAAACTGGCAAGTTTTAAATACTTTACAATTGCAAGAATGTATTGCCATCACAAATGCTACAGATGATGAAATGGTCAAAGAGCGTTATTTCTATCTAGATGGCCCTAGTGGATCAGTAAACACTTATCTGTACAATTGTTTGATGAGTTATATTCGATCACAGGGTCAGATAGCTATGCCATTTGCAACAACTGAAATTGCCGCACTTTTGTTAGATGGTGGGAGAACTGTGCATAGTGGGTTTAAATTGCCAGTTCCCATTTTAGAAACATCAGTGTCATTTATTCGACCGAATTCTTTACAAGCAAAAAATTTAAAAAAAAAGTAAATGAATTATCATAGATGAGGCAACAATGATGTCATGTCATGCTTTGCAATGTATTGATAGATTAACCAAAGAAGTGATGGATAATAATTTGCCATTTGGTGGAAAGGTGATGCTGTTAGGAGGAGATTTTAGGCAAACATTAACTGTTGTGCCACATGGAAATAGGTTCATCATTGAAACATGTATCAAGACAAGTAAACTGTGGAAAATATTTACACACCTGAAATTTAGAATTAAATAAATATGAGATCTGAAGGCCAAATTAATTAAATGATTGGCTAATTCAAATTGGAAAAGGAAAACCTCCACAAATACATGATTTACCCAATGATACCATTGAAATTCCATCACAAATGGTTTGCAAGGAATCACTCATATCAGCAATCTTTCTAAACACTCTCAATAACGACAATTACACAGACATTGCAAAGTGATATTCACATCCAAAAATATAGATGCCTTGAATCTAAATAACAAAAGTTTAAAATTCATCAACGCACCCCAAAATAATTATTACAGTGCAGATTAAGTTCTGGCTGACGATAAAGACTTTAGTTAACTTCAGTATAGAATTTATCAATTCTTTAACACCATCTGGAATGCCACCACATGTTTTGCAATTGTCATGCTATTGAGAAACATGATCCAAAAAAGGACTTTGTAATGGGACCAGATTAATTGTGCAGGATTTAAAAGATCATTTCATGCATGCAATGGTACCCATAAAGGTGAACAAGTTTTTTTACCAAGAATTTATTTGGCTCCAAGTGAGAGTGGTTTGCCTTTTGTCCTTCAAAGAAGACTATTTTAAGTTATCATGGCATTTGCCATGACCATAAATAAATCCCAAGGACAAACTTTTAAGTCTGTGGGTATTTTTTTTTTACAGGAACCTGTCTTTGCACATGGTCAACTGTATGTTGCTTTTTCAAGGTGCACAAAAGTTTCAATTGAAGACAACCCAAGTCGGGATGATCTATTACAGGATGAACGCATTTTTACAGAAAAAAATGTGTACTATGAGGTTTTGTAAACCTAGAGAACAGTGGTTTTATTTCAAGGACAAAATGTAATGTCACTCGGGCTCTTTTTAGAGGACCACTATTTCACATAGGAAACTCTATGTACAATTTTACAAAACTACAACAAAAAACTGAAAAAAAAAAACCCAAGTAAAATCAGTGGTTATATGCCATAGAGACAATTAAAAGTCTGCTGGGCTCTTTTTAAGGGAACCACTTGTACATGTAAAACCAAAAAATATTGGAATGTCTTGGAAGTGGCCTTTTGCCAGGATTAGCCCCTCAAAACAGTTACGGTGCATATTATTACTTTTACTGGTTACATTTGAATACATTAACTTCATGTTTGTAATGTTAAAATATTTTTTTCCAAGGTCTCAAAAGTTGTTTCATTGTATGTAATTATGGGTTCATGTTACTATGAGGATGATCATTTGTTGTAAAAATGAAATGTACAATTAAATACAGAGTATTGATCCAGAGAGTAATCCGATCGCCAGTTGATGGGGTCAGGAAGGAATTATTTTTTTTCCTTCTTTGATACAATTGGCTAAGTTTTAATGGGGTTGTAAAGACTCCAGCTTGGCCCCAACTTTTCTTGCCTTTTAGATACATGAAATGGCCTTAATATGCTGGCAATCTTTGTTGAAGGAATGGGTCTCCCAGTGACCGACAGTCATATCAGCCCTTCTTAAAGAAATACACCATGGTCTATGTATTTCAGAAGTATGGTTTAATATGGACCTCTTACTGCATCTCTAAAACAGCAACTGACCACAGACTAAGGATTTCCCATGACATCACAGTGGGCTGAACACATTCAAATCCCCCACCCAGATTAGCGGGGGAGGCCACAGAGCGGCAACATAGACAAAGTCCTTTAAATACCCCAACCTCCTGCAGTGACATTGTGGACAACAAAGGTATTACAGCCAAAGCACAACATCATAGAAAAGGTCACTCTCCCCAGCAACCAAAATGGCTGCAACATGGTTTAATCCGTAAGAGGAAAACTGAACTTCACAGGTTTTTTTTTACGGTTTGCCTTCCTCTGGATTCAATACCTATGTGGTTTAACAGTACTTTAAATAAAGTTGCATGTTAGAAAGCATTATGTAATGGTTTAATATACTCATTAATACAAAGTTGACCTAATGTTATGTTACTCATCTATACCTCAGATTTAAAAATGTTAGTATTGTTAAAAAATAAATGGTTCACTAATGTTGCAAATATAAGTTGCGTGTTGCAAAGCATCATGTCATGGTTTAAAAAAAAATGTATTCCTACAAACTTCATACATTGTTACATCATTCTTCCATACATTACGATTCAACAGGTTATTATGGTTGTTTAACAGTGGTTGAAATACAAGTTGAATGTTAAAAAAAAGTTATTATAATTGTTGTACTTCTTTATACATAACAAAAAGTTTAAGAGGGTCAGGTTATAGACGCTCATCGCGAGGCTCGCATGACTTTGCTGCAATGAGTGCCGCAGGTCTCGCAATTGTGGCCTTTCAGGGTCCCTCTAAGGGTCTTCTGTCCCGTCATAGTTGGTATTTGCCCGAGAACGCTCCACCGATGGAGGATTGAAACGGATTGAAGGCGCACAATGGTTCGCAATGAGTGCTTCAGGCGTTTATCGCGAGGGTCCCACGACTTGGCTGCCGTGAGCGCTGGAGGCACTCATTGCAGGGCCCACGATGAGCGCTGCAGGTGCTGATTGCAAAGCATGCTCGACTTTGTTGCAATGAGCGCAGAGGGAGCTTCTTGCAACCCTCGCAATAGCGCCCTTTCAGGGTGCCTCTAAGGGACCTCTGTCCCATCATAGCTGTAATATGCCCGAGGACGCTCCACCGATGGAGGATGGAAAGGGATTGAAGGTGCACATGGCGATGCCCGCGGTCAGGGACGAAGGACATAGGACTTCGGTGTTGATCTCGAGTCATGCAAATCTTTGAAAAAATTACGCATTTAATGGACGAAAATTTTTCAAGACCCTAACTCAAAAGACAGACAAAAAAAAGACCAATAATTGACAAAATAACTTAAAATCCTCACACACAGCTTTGGGGGAGAGCCAGGGAGTCTGTGAGTGAGGTAGCAAACTCGAAAATCGACTAACTGAGGAAAAAAATGTCGGCCGTTAAAGCGAAAATTCTTTCTTTGTTTGCACTCACTCTTATGCTCTCCGATCAAATTCGGCCGTACACTTTTTTACATCGACGTACTGCCTAGTAAAAGGTTTTTGACAATGTTGTTTAATGTATGCACAAGTATTAATGTTAGTATGAATTGTATGCAAGTGGAAATGTGTTTTGACTTAATCAATGGAGCCAATCTAGACTTAACTTCTACATCTTTCAAACCAAAATTACTTTTTTATATATTACACTCAAAAATTCTTTGGGATAGACCGATATTAAGGGAATTCTTTTTTTGCATTTTGAAACAGAAAGTTACATGTCAATTAAACTTATAAGCTTTAATGTAAATGGTTTAAATTCTCCCAGTAAAAGGCACTCTGTATTAAGATTAATGAAACAGAAAGTAGATATCTTGTTCCTTCAAGAAACTTACTGGGATAAAAACAAATTACCCAATTTTGGACAAATGGATTTCAACTTGAGATATAACTCCACTTTTAAAATAAATTCTAGAGAAGTTTCAATGTTATTTAGCAGGAAACTTAAAATTAAATAAGAATTAATAGAAATAGACCTTTACGGTAGATATATTGTGTGGTTAGGAGAAATAAATGACCAGAAAATTACACTATTAAATTTTTATGCACCGAATGATAAACAACTCCAATTTTTTTTAAAATTTATTTTAAAAAATCAATAAATTTCACAATGGTTCACTACTTATTGGTGTCGATTTTTAATTTAACACTTAACCCAGAACTGGATAGAAAAACGCCAAGAACAAGTAAAAATCAGACCAATATTCAAAGCCAATCTGATCTATTTGCAAAACTGATTACTAGCAACAAACTTTACAATGCCTGGAGGATCTTGCATCCGACCCAGGCCGATTTTATTTGTTTTTTTTCCCCCAGTCCATAAGATGTACTCTAGGATAGACTTTTTTTGAGTACTTTTTTTGTATTCGATCATGAATACAATCTTACTGGCCAAAATAGGTCCTATTACTCTAGCCGATCACGCTTATGTTTCCATCAAGATTAAACTAGAATCTGAAAAAAAGCCAAAAACGTTATGGAAATTAGATGATCTATTTATTATGGATGATAAGAATAAAAACAATCTTATTTCTCAAATCAAATAATTTTTTGACTTTGTCATCTAAAAGTATGTTGTGGACAAGTCAGAAGGCATTTACCAGAGGCGTTTTAATAAAAATGAAAGCCGATTTAATAAAACAACTGGGTACGCAATTGCGTGAACTACTAATACAATTGTATAATTTGGAAAAAAAATAATAAATCGAATCCAACTTAAAAAAACTTACAAAAACAAATAAACAAAATTTATCAAATGCTTTCTGATAAAGTCCTATGGCGTCTACAACAAAAATGTTATCCGTACAATAACAATAGCAAAATACTGGCAGATAAAATTAAAAACAAAATACTAGAATCAAAGGCATATTTAATTACGGAAAATGGGTTACTAAACCTAATGAAATTGCCGAAGCTTTTGCCTCATACTATAAAAAAATTATACAATCTGGCACAAGATCCTAGTTTTAAAAGTCCGTCAGCAGATGATATCAAAAACTTCTTAGAGATGTATAAACTATCAAACATATCCTCTGCTGAGTTAAAATGTTGAATAAACCAGTTTTCCGAATTGGAAGTTAGTAATGTTATCAAAAAATGAAAACCGTATACCTCTCCAGGTCCAGACAGCAATAGCAATTTATCTTAGAAACAGTGTAGTTCTGTCTTAACCCCATATCTTAAAGATGTATTTAATGAAATTAAAGAGGAGAGAACAATTCCAGATGTCAAAAGCTACAATTATTGTTATCCCGAAAAAAATAAAAATAAATCAAGATCCACATATGTGTGCCAATTACAGACCAATCTCGCTAATGAATGCCGACTTGAATTTATATTCTAAAATCTTATCCATCAGGTTAGACAAAATAGTTGATAACTTAATAACAATAGACCAAGCAGGTTTTATCCCTGTCCGACAGGGTTCTGACAATGTCAGGAAGCTGATGAACTTAATAGATATAGCCAAAAACTTGTGTTCTCCCACCCTGTTCATGTCATTGGATGCAGAGAAAGCGTTTGACAGGGTAGGGTGGAAGTACATGAAACTGACATTGTCAGAAATGGGACTAGGCACATTTGCCTCGCACGCCATAGGGGCCTTATATTCTGGACCATCGGCCTCAGTAGCAGGAATTAACTTTAATTCCCTGGGATTTGAAAATTGCAATGGCACAAGGCAAGGGTGTCCTCTCTCTCCCACCCTGTTTGCCTTATTAATAGAACTGTTCATGGAAGCGATCAGAAAAAACGGTATAAGTGGCATAGGGGTGGGAGAGAGCACAAAACTACCCTTTTTTGCGGATGACATTATTTTGTCACTAAGCCCAGGGAATCTCTCAGCCAATTGCTAAAGCTGATTAATAGATTCGGTTTCATCTCCAATTATACACTAAATTCTTAAAAATCAGAAAACTTGACAATTAATATCTCTAATAAAATTTGAAAAGTATTGGAGGCCAGTTATCCATTTAAATGGGACATAAATTATTTTAAACACTTAGGCCCTCATTCAATTGCGATTTGGCCAATTGATTAGCGGTCTAAATAAGCACATAGCATATTTTTTTATATACATTTTTAGTTAGTGAAAACCTTGCTTTTGGATATAAGCTCACTAACTAAAAACTTATTTAAAAAAAATATGTTAGGTGCTTATTTAGAGCCTGATTCAATTGGTCAAATTGCAATTGAATGAGGGCCTTAGGCATTACCTCTTCATTCCTGAAAGGTTTTTGATAAATGTGAAGAAACGATAAAAGCTTGGAGCGACCTGCAGTTGTCTTTCTCTGGAAAAATAGCTAGCATTAAAATGGTTATTTTACCAAAAATGTATTATATTTTTCACTGTATACCTATATGTTTTTCACTGATTGGGATCACACGATTTCAGATCTTGGTTGATAAATGTATTCATTGTAGTAAACAAGTCAGGTTAAAGAGGTCAATCATGGTGAGAAAATTCTCCAGTGGTGGCATTGGCTATCCATTGATTAAACTTTACTATGACGCTATAAGGCTATCGCATATTCTGAAGTGGTTGGATCCTAGAAGCAGGTACAAGTGGTACCAAATAGAAAATTCTTGTATTTTAGAATATGACCTGAATGCCTTGATTTTTTTGGAAAAATACCCAGTTATAAATATAAAGAAGGGTTTGGATATTGTTAAGAGCAACTTTAAATACTGGCAACGTAATAATAAAAACCAAGGTTATGTTCTATTTTTGAGTCTACTAATCCCAATTAATACAATTTTGAAGATCTTACAAATTTCTCTAAATAAAGACGACCTAAAAAAGGATTTCTACTGTCTCGCCGATTTGACATCTAATGGAGAGTTGTTGTTTTCGATCACTTTAGAAGTAAACTTGATCTTAAGTTTAATAAAAATATTAGGAATTCAGTTTAACTCCTAATTAAAAAAAATGGATTATGCTCATCTTACTTCAAAATGTTTTCATATCATTAGATCTAAGATTGAAAAAACGAAATCAGATAGTATGTATATGGGAGAAAGATATAGTCGGTCATTCTGACTAGTAAACTGGGAAAAAGCATTCAGACCGACAAATACATTTATAAAAAACCCTGCTCAAAAATAAGTATATTTTAAGAATCTAAACAGATGGTATATGATCCCATTCGATGTCACCTAATCCCATAGATTCGTGCTGTTGGAGAGACTGTGGTAGTAGTGGCAGACATTTACACATGGCGGGACTGCGCTGTCATCAAGCCTTTATGGTTAGAATGTTTCAACTTTATATCCTCTACTCTGAAAAGGTCCATTCCTCCGACCCCATATGGATGTTTATTTCATTTTTTTTTTTTTAGAAGATCTTAATAAGAGCATTCATTATTCAGATTTGTACCATGGTCAAATCAGCCATTATCAGTAGATGGAAACAAGTAAAACCTCCTAATTGGGCGGAAATCCTACAAAAAATGTATTATATTAGAGAAAATCTGTATGAGATTGGTAAAATTATCTCTCGAGATAAAGCTAAATGGATCATTTGGTACTCTTTTAAGTAATATTATGTATGAAGAGTTCTTTTGACATTGTGACGACATGCATACCAAGGAGCAGTCAAAAAGGTATTACAATGTCAAGTTGTACAAGACATAAACTCATGCTTATGTTATTATTAGGAAACATTGTGATATTTTTATTTGATGTATTTTGTATACTCCTGTATTAAAAAGAATAATAAAAAAAAAAAACGTAAATGCTTTCAAAAGGGCTAAAAACAAGGCCGAAGTACGTGACGCCAGACATGCAGTGCTTTGAAAATACAAACAACGGCGATCAGCACAAGCCACGCAAGACTTAAAAAGGATAGATAGGCGCTCAATGGGAACCACATAAAACGACCAGAGACAGAGAGGAGAAAGACACACGGAAGGGAGAGGGGGGAGCGAGTGGAAAGAGACACAGGGGTGAGGGGGGGGGGGAATAGACACAGGGGAGGTAAATAAGTGGGGGGGAGGAAACAGCAGAAAGAGTGGGGGGAGGGAGAGAGGGGGGAAAACAGACACAGGGGTCAGAGAGTGTGGGGACACTCAATGAGCGCCAAAGTCACTCATCACTAAGCTCGAAATGAACGCAAAATGCACTCCGCACGAGGCACGAAAGTGGGGGGTTGGATGTCTGCAATGAGCGCCGGTTGACTCTCTAACGAGCTGCAATATTAGTGATCTTTATTAATTTACTCTATTAGTCTTATAGCTAGTGGGTCATCATTTATCTTTTACTGAAACCTCATTCTGTGATGATGCATCTGTATCAAAGCCAAGGAATGTTCTGTACACTAGGGAGGTATGACTGCGTACCTTATTATTATTATCTAGCGACTTGGCCGTCAAAATTTACGGCAATAAAATGTGAAGCCTGGCAATGCTGTTTACCACACAATGGGAGCCTCTCTCCCTCTACTTTACTGGCCTCGTGATGATCGCCTTTGGTGCTCATTGTGAGCCTCTCCCCCCCCCCCCCCCCCCCCCCTCTACTTTACTGGTATCGCGATGAGAGCCTTTGGTGCTCATTGCAAGTATCTCCTTCTGTCTACTTCCTCCCTTGTGTCTCATTTCCCCCCTCCTCTCCCTCCCTTGTGTCTCCTTTCCTCCTCCTGTGTTTTTACTCCATCTCCCGCCCCTGTGTCTTCCCCCCCATGTCGCTTTCCCTCCCCTGCGTCTCTTGCCCCCCTCTCCCTCCCCTGTGTCTCTTTTCCCCCCTGTGTCTCTTGCCCCCCTCCCCTTTGTCTCTTTTGGGGGTTTGCGGCAATCGTAGTTGTGAATCTGCGATTTGTCGCAAGCGTGATGACGTGATGATCACAGTTTGACAACTATTATATGTGATATTAATGTTATTTACTCAATTGTATCAAAGCCACAGTATGTTCTGTATGCTAGGGGGCATGACTGCGTACCTTATTATTATTTTTATTATTATTGTTATTAATGTTATTTACTCAATTGTTAAAAAGCCAAGGAATGTTCTGTACTCTAGGGGGGGTATAACATAGTGAGGATGTTGTTGTTGTTATTACTTAATTATATCAAAGCCATGGTGTGTTCTGTACGTTGTTGTTGTAGATGAGGAAGTGCTGAGTGACGTGCGCCAGATAGTGAATGATGACACATACACACCACGCACTTCACAGGAGTTGTGCAGACGGATCCTGACCACCTGTTACATGGCAAGTGAGAACTCCTCCCATGATACCCGTGAGAGGGCGAGGCAGTTGGCCGAGGAGATCGGCAGGTGAGTCAATGGAGCCTAGACTTGCATGTTCTGCTCCATTAGGTAGAGGATGAGGTCACTATACGTGCTCTGCTCCATTAGGTAGATGATGAGGTCACTATACGTGTTCTGCTCCATTAGGTAGAGGGTGAGGTTACTATATGTGTTCTGCTCCATTAGGTAGAGGGTGAGGTCACTATATGTGTTCTGCTCCATTAGGTAGATGATGAGGTCACTATATGTGTTCTGCTCCATTAGATAGAGGGTGAGGTCACTATACGTGCTCTGCTCCATTAGGTAGAGGATGAGTTCACTATACGTGCTCTGCTCCATTAGGTAGAGGATGAGGTCACTATACGTGTTCTGCTCCATTAGATAGAGGGTGAGGTCACTATACGTGTTCTGCTCCATTAGGTAGAGGATGAGTTCACTATACGTGCTCTGCTCCATTAGGTAGAGGGTGAGGTCACTATACATGTTCTGCTCCATTAGGTAGAGGATGAGGTCACTATACGTGTTCTGCTCCATTAGGTAGAGGGTGAGGTTACTATACATGTTCTGCTCCATTAGGTAGATGATGAGGTCACTATACGTGCTCTGCTCCATTAGGTAGAGGATGAGGTCACTATACGTGCTCTGCTCCATTAGGTAGAGGATGAGGTCACTATACGTGTTCTGCTCCATTAGATAGAGGGTGAGGTCACTATACGTGTTCTGCTCCATTAGATAGAGGGTGAGGTCACTATACGTGTTCTGCTCCATTAGGTAGAGGGTGAGATTACTATATGTGTTCTGCTCCATTAGGTAGATGATGAGGTCACTATATGTGTTCTGCTCCATTAGGTAGAGGATGAGGTCACTATACGTGTTCTGCTCCATTAGGTAGAGGGTGAGGTTACTATACATGTTCTGCTCCATTAGGTAGATGATGAGGTCACTATATACGTGCTCTGCTCCATTAGGTAAAGGATGAGGTCACTATACGTGCTCTGCTCCATTAGGTAGAGGATGAGGTCACTATACGTGTTCTGCTCCATTAGGTAGAGGGTGAGGTTACTATACATGTTCTGCTCCATTAGGTAGATGATGAGGTCACTATACGTGCTCTGCTCCATTAGGTAGAGGATGAGGTCACTATACGTGTTCTGCTCCATTAGGTAGAGGGTGAGGTCACTATACGTGTTCTGCTCCATTAGATAGAGGGTGAGGTCACTATACGTGCTCTGCTCCATTAGATAGATGATGAGGTCACTATACGTGCTCTGCTCCATTAGATAGAGGGTGAGGTCACTATACATGTTCTGCTCCATTAGGTAGAGGGTGAGGTCACTATACGTGCTCTGCTCCATTAGGTAGAGGGTGAGGTCACTATACGTGCTCTGCTCCATTAGGTAGAGGGTGAGGTCACTATACGTGTTCTGCTCCATTAGGTAGAGGGTGAGGTTACTATACATGTTCTGCTCCATTAGGTAGATGATGAGGTCACTATACGTGCTCTGCTCCATTAGGTAGAGGATGAGGTCACTATACGTGTTCTGCTCCATTAGGTAGAGGGTGAGGTCACTATACGTGTTCTGCTCCATTAGATAGAGGGTGAGGTCACTATACGTGCTCTGCTCCATTAGATAGATGATGAGGTCACTATACGTGCTCTGCTCCATTAGATAGAGGGTGAGGTCACTATACATGTTCTGCTCCATTAGGTAGAGGGTGAGGTCACTATACGTGCTCTGCTCCATTAGGTAGAGGGTGAGGTCACTATACGTGCTCTGCTCCATTAGGTAGAGGGTGAGGTCACTATACGTGCTCTGCTCCATTAGGTAGAGGGTGAGGTCACTATACGTGCTCTGCTCCATTAGATAGATGATGAGGTCACTATACGTGCTCTGCTCCATTAGATAGAGGGTGAGGTCACTATACATGTTCTGCACCATTAGGTAGAGGATGAGGTCACTATACGTGTTCTGCTCCATTAGATAGATGATGAGGTCACTATATGTGTTCTGCTCCATTAGATAGATGATGAGGTCACTATACGTGTTCTGCTCCATTAGGTAGAGGGTGAGGTCACTATACGTGTTCTGCTCCATTAGATAGATGATGAGGTCACTATACGTGTTCTGCTCCATTAGGTAGAGGGTAAGGTCACTATACGTGTTCTGCTCCATTAGATAGATGATGAGGTCACTATACGTGTTCTGCTCCATTAGGTAGAGGGTGAGGTCACTATACGTGCTCTGCTCCATTAGATAGATGATGAGGTCACTATATGTGTTCTGCTCCATTAGATAGATGATGAGGTCACTATACGTGTTCTGCTCCATTAGGTAGAGGGTGAGGTCACTATACGTGCTCTGCTCCATTAGGTAGAGGATGAGGTCACTATACGTGCTCTGCTCCATTAGGTAGAGGGTAAGGTCACTATACGTGTTCTGCTCCATTAGATAGATGATGAGGTCACTATACGTGTTCTGCTCCATTAGGTAGAGGGTGGGGAAAAAAATTGTGGATAATGCTTTTCTTTATAGAAATTGCTGATAAATGAACAGTTAGGAACTTTTTAAGTTAATCGGGAAGAACAGTCCTATAGAAAGTGTCTTGTGTTCACTGCTTTCCATGTTATATGGTGTTGGTTTTTATTTTCAGCTATCACCTAAACCTGAATATTGATGGCGCTGTCAGGTCTGTGATTGATATCTTCAAAACGGTCACGAAGACGGTCCCTCAGTTCCGTGCCCACGGAGGAAGCCCCCGGGAGAACCTGGCTCTGCAGAACTTACAGGTGAAATGATCTTCCATTGTGTTAATCCTTCCCACCCAGTTGTGTAACAGAAACTAGTGGGGCGTGATATGGCCATAATCTAAACAATAATACCAACATAAATCGTCTTCTTTGTATGGATGGAGGTTGGATGCGTCGCTTTTCATGCATTTCAGGTTGCAATAAAATAAATCAATACAAATTGTTTGCAAAGTCTCGTGAGCTGCACCCGTGTCAGTGGGTTGTGGGATACTCTGGCATGTAAGGTGTTAAAGATAAAATGTCATCCTGTATTCAGTGATAAAATGACCATAAAGGAATCTCTGTAGTAGGAAGTACAGGGAGTGCAGAATTATTAGACAAATGAGTATTTTGACCACATCATCCTCTTTATGCATGTTGTCTTACTCCAAGCTGTATAGGCTCGAAAGCCTACTACCAATAAAGCATATTAGGTGATGCGCATCTCTGTAATGAGAAGGGGTGTGGTCTAATGACATCAACACCCTATATCAGGTGTGCATAATTATTAGGCAACTTCCTTTCCTTTGGCAAAATGGGTCAAAAGAAGGACTTGACAGGCTCAGAAAAGTCAAAAATAGTGAGATATCTTGCAGAGGGATGCAGCACTCTTAAAATTGCAAAGCTTCTGAAGCGTGATCATCGAACAATCAAGCGTTTTATTCAAAATAGTCAACAGGGTCGCAAGAAGCGTGTGGAAAAACCAAGGCGCAAAATAACTGCCCATGAACTGAGAAAAGTCAAGCGTGCAGCTGCCACGATGCCACTTGCCACCAGTTTGGCCATATTTCAGAGCTGCAACATCACTGGAGTGCCAAAAAGCACAAGGTGTGCAATACTCAGAGACATGGCCAAGGTAAGAAAGGCTGAAAGACGACCACCACTGAACAAGATACACAAGCTGAAATGTCAAGACTGGGCCAAGAAATATCTCAAGACTGATTTTTCTAAGGTTTTATGGACTGATGAAATGAGAGTGAGTCTTGATGGGCCAGATGGATTGGCCCGTGGCTGGATTGGTAAAGGGCAGAGAGCTCCAGTCCGACTCAGACGCCAGCAAGGTGGAGGTGGAGTACTGGTTTGGGCTGGTATCATCAAAGATGAGCTTGTGGGGCCTTTTCGGGTTGAGGATGGAGTCAAGCTCAACTCCCAGTCCTACTGCCAGTTCCTGGAAGACACCTTCTTCAAGCAGTGGTACAGGAAGAAGTCTGCATCCTTCAAGAAAAACATGATTTTCATGCAGGACAATGCTCCATCACACGCGTCCAAGTACTCCACAGCGTGGCTGGCAAGAAAGGGTATAAAAGAAGAAAATCTAATGACATGGCCTCCTTGTTCACCTGATCTGAACCCCATTGAGAACCTGTGGTCCATCATCAAATGTGAGATTTACAAGGAGGGAAAACAGTACACCTCTCTGAACAGTGTCTGGGAGGCTGTGGTTGCTGCTGCACGCAATGTTGATGGTGAACAGATCAAAACACTGACAGAATCCATGGATAGCAGGCTTTTGAGTGTCCTTGCAAAGAAAGGTGGCTATACTGGTCACTGATTTGTTTTTGAATGTCAGAAATGTATATTTGTGAATGTTGAGATGTTATATTGGTTTCACTGGTAAAAATAAATAATTGAAATGGGTATATATTTGTTTTTTGTTAAGTTGCCTAATAATTATGCACAGTAATAGGCACCTGCACACACAGATATCTCCCTAAAATAGCTAAAACTAAAAACAAACTAAAAACTACTTCCAAAAATATTCAGCTTTGATATTAATGAGTTTTTTGGGTTCATTGAGAACATCGTTGTTGTTCAATAATAAAATTAATCCTCAAAAATACTACTTGCCTAATAATTCTGCACTCCCTGTATGTGCCAAGAAAACCTGATTAGTGGCTGTGTAAGCTGAGAAGATAAACACATTGGAAGAGGAAACCTGCTGGTGCATAGTGGCTGCCATGAAGCTAATCATTTACTTTCATGGCAAAGGTATATTGGTGCGTAGAGCTTCCTAACGCAGCTTATGTGAGCTTGTGGGCGTGGGCCTGGGCCTGAGCCTGAGCTGATTTCCCGTATTTATAGTGGGTAGGAGGACTGAACGGTTCTGTTGGGTCCCTGAGACGAGAGGTTACACTCAGGGTAACATAAGTCGCCTCTCTTCCAACTGCCAGTGGGCCATTTAGCCTTTATTGAGTCGGAGGGATGTTGTTGAGTGCCTGTGGGAACATGTAACGCGTGTTGCCAGTGCCTGTGGGAACATGTAACGCGTGTTGCCAGTGCCTGTGGGAACATGTCATGCGTGTTGCCAGTGCCTGTGGGAACATATAACACGTGTTGCCCGCCTATGTATTAAACCTAAACCTAAAACATCATGCACATGAAGAAAATCATTTCAAAGGGGAAAACAGAATTGGGCTCCAGTGGGTTAGCCACTTAGGATAATGTCATTGGGAGTCCTTTGGGAATATTGTGAGCATCGTGTATCGAGGTTTTGGGCAAGTTCTTAATAGTCGTTCTACGGGGGGAACCAGAACCGCAATTCTAGCGTTTTTTACAGTCACTTGGATGGTCGTTAGAAGAACTGGGAAGAGAAGAAGTGCTGGAACTGCAGGGATGTCTTCAGATCTTCACAATGTTTTTATGACATGTTTACATGTGAAGTGTTAAAGTGACTCCTCTTCTCACTCTCATCCTGTGATGTCTCTTCCTCTGCTCAGGCTCGGATCCGGATGGTCATCGCTTACTTGTTTGCCCAGCTCAGTCTGTGGGTGCGGGACTTACCCGGGGGGCTTCTTGTGCTTGGCTCGGCCAATGTGGATGAGAGGTGAGAACGGCTGCCTGATAATATGTAAATAAAGCTGGATTGTGTCATATACATCTGCCTTGTCATGCCTTCCCCACATGATATGTAAATACACAGGAACATGCTACACCTGATAGAGTCTAGATCAGTGGTTTCCAAACCTCTCCTCAAGGCTACCCAGACAGGTCAGGTTTTCAATTTATTTATTTATATACATACATACAGTAAACACCCTGTTATCCATCACCTATGGGGACTCCCTATTGCCGGATAACTGTATTTGCCGGTTAGTCTTTGAATTTAAGGGTCTAAACGACCCTTTAACCCCCCAAAACCCCTTTAAAAAGGCATTAGCACTTATATTGGGCCATTTAGGGCCTAAAAAAACAATTCGAAAAAAAAGTTAGCATTTATTTTTTTGCAGTTTCGTACTGCCATATAGTGCCGGTTATGCGGCTTAGCTGGAGTTTTTTGAAAATGGGGAATTGATGCCGATGCCGGTTGCTTGAGAGTCCCGGTTAGTTGAGTGCCGGATAATCTGGAGTTTACTGTATACATATGTATATGTGGGTATATATAGATGAGAGTATTAATAGTCAGACATATATTAGATGATGTTGTTTCTGATAATTAGAATGTGGCTGTTATGGGTGTTAGGAGGCAGCAGGTATTCAGTGCTGGCAAGGGGAGGAGGTGTCTTGACCCAGGAAAGGTGTCCAACGCCCCACAATTCTCCTGCCTTTGGCTACAGGAATCCTCCCTTGGATGCGCTTCTCTGTGACTGGGCTCTAGTCCTGGACCGTAACAATGCAGAGTAGGGATCAGGAGGTTAATATTAGCAAACATTTAGTATAACCTCTGAATAAAAGAGAGCACATCATGATTATGCTGGGTCACCCCACAAACATGATTAAATTACCTGCCCTAACCATATCATTTAATCAGCCCCTATAGTATCTCACTGGACAATTTGGGGGGGTGAGAGTTAACCCCATCAAAGGGTGAGGTGGTAATGATATCACAAACTTAAACTCATTCAAAGTTCCCTTCTAAACTATTTAGCCCATTGATTGTTAGCCAGATGTAATGTCCATTTTTCAAGTTTTCTGCTTCTGGACTAGAAAGATGAGGGGAGGAATAGTATTGGACTACAACCATATTTAGGAAGGTGTGAGTCTCCAGGTGGGTCATCACAAGGCCAATCGCAGAGACACCTACCTTTTATAATGATAATGGAGGGGACACCGCTCATGCAGGGAGAGGTTTTCAGTGGTTATAGTTGGACTCCAAGCTGGTCATCACAGAAGGCTGCAGGTATTCAGTGCTGGCTGGGGGGGAGGAGGCAGCAGGTATTTAGTTTTGTCAGGGGAGGAGGCAGCAGGTATTTAGTGCTGGCTGGGGGAGGAGGCTGCAGGTATTCATTGCTGGCTGGGGGGGAGGAGGCGGCTGCAGGTATTTAGTGCTTGCTGGGGGAGGAGGCTGCAGGTATTTAGTGCTGGCTGGGGGAGGAGGCAGCAGGTATTTAGTTTTGTCAGGGGAGGAGGCAGCAGGTATTTAGTGCTTGCTGGGGGAGGAGGCTGCAGGTATTTAGTGCTGGCTGGGGGAGGAGGCTGCAGGTATTTAGTGCTGGCTGGGGGAGGAGGCTGCAGGTATTCATTGCTGGCTGGGGGGGAGGAGGAGGAGGCTGCAGGTATTCAGTGCTGGCTGGGGGAGGAGTGAGCAGGTATTTAGTTTTGTCAGGGGAGGAGGCTGCAGGTATTTAGTGCTGGCTGGGGGAGGAGGCTGCAGGTATTTAGTGCTGGCTGGGGGAGGAGGCTGCAGGTATTTAGTGCTGGCTGGGGGAGGAGGCTGCAGGTATTTAGTGCTGACTGGGGGAGGAGGCTGCAGGTATTCATTGCTGGCTGGGGTTGGGGGGAGGAGGAGGCAACAGGTATTCAGTGCTGGCTGTGGGAGGAGGCTGCAGGTATTTAGTGCTGGCTGGGGGAGGAGGCTGCAGGTATTCATTGCTGGCTGGGGGAGGACGCTGCAGGTATTCAGTGCTGGCTGGGGTTGGGGGGAGGAGGAGGCTGCAGGTATTCATTGCTGGCTGGGGGGGGAGGAGGCAGCAGGTATTCTGTGCTGGCTGGGGGGGAGAAGGCTGCAGGTATTCATTGCTGGCTGGGGGGGAGGAGGCAGCAGGAATTCAGTGCTGGCAAGGGGAGGAGGTGCCATGACCCAGGGAAAGGTGTCCAACTCCCCACAATTCTCCTGCCTTGGCTACAGGAATCCTACCTTGGATGCGCTTCTCGGTGACTGGGCTCTAGTCCTGGACCGTAACAATGCAGAGTAAGGATCAGGAGGTTAATATTAGCAAACATTTAGTATAACCTCTGAATAAAAGAGGACACATCATGATTATGCTGGGTCACCCCACAAACATGATTAAATTACCTGCCCTAACCATATCATTTAATCAGCCCCTATAGTATCTCACTGGACAATTTGGGGGGGGGTGAGAGTTAACCCCATCAAAGGGTGAGGTGGTAATGATATCAGAAACTTAAACTCATTCAAAGTTCCCTTCTAAACTATTTAGCCCATTGATTGTTAGCAAGATGTAATGTCCATTTTTCAAGTTTTCTGCTTCTGGACTAGAAAGATGAGGGGAGGAATAGTATTGGACTACAACCATATTTAGGAAGGTGTGAGTCTCCAGGTGGGTCATCACAAGGCCAATCGCAGAGACACCTACCATTTATATTGATAATGGAGGGGACACCGCTCATGCAGGGAGAGGTTTTCAGTGGTTATAGTTGGACTCCAAGCTGGTCATCACAGAAGGCTGCAGGTATTCGGTGCTGGCTGGGGGGGAGGAGGCTGCAGGTATTCAGTGCTGGCTGGGGGGAGGAGGCTGCAGGTATTCAGTGCTGGCTGGGGTTGGGGGGAGGAGGAGGCTGCAGGTATTCATTGCTGGCTGGGGGGGAGGAGGCAGCAGGTATTCGGTGCTGGCTGGGGGGGAGGAGGCAGCAGGTATTCAGTGCTGTCGGCAGGTATTCAGTGTGTGCTTTGTGTTTGCAGTCTCCGCGGCTACCTCACCAAGTATGACTGCTCGAGCGCCGATATTAACCCTATAGGTGGGATCAGTAAGACGGACTTGAAGGGATTTATACTCTATGCTGCTGAGCACCACAAGATAAGTTCACTCAGAAGGTGAGTCGCGGGCTCATGTATTCAGTGCTGTCTGTGACTAGTCTATAAATAACACGCAGAGTTAGTCCTGGGGCAGCTGGAAGTACCAGTCGGGGCAAATGAATAGAATTGTCATTTTACTGATTCTTTTTTATATTAATATTATTTATTATTTTTCTTTGTTAGCATCGTGTCTGCTCCACCCACCGCAGAGCTGGAGCCTCTGACCAATGGGCAGGTGTCTCAGACTGATGAGGTACTTACCCTATCTAAATACTGCAGTCAGGCTCACCGACCTTACTCGTTCTCTCCTCTCCATACTACATGGTTAATATCCAGCCTACTCACTGTCCTCGAGGGTTGCTCTAGTGACATGATTACTATCCAGCCTACTCACTGTCCTCGAGGGTTGCTCTAGTGACATGATTACTATCCAGCCTACTCACTGTCCTCGAGGGTTGCTCTAGTGAAATGATTAATATCCGGCCTACTCACTGTCCTCGAGGGTTGCTCTAGTGAAATGATTAATATCCGGCCTACTCACTGTCCTCGAGGGTTGCTCTAGTGAAATGATTAATATCCAGCCTACTCACTGTCCTCGAGGGTTGCTCTAGTGAAATGATTAATATCCGGCCTACTCACTGTCCTCGAGGGTTGCTCTAGTGAAATGATTAATATCCAGCCTACTCAATGTCCTCGAGGGTTGCTCTAGTGAAATGATTAATATCCGGCCTACTCACTGTCCTCGAGGGTTGCTCTAGTGAAATGATTAATATCCAGCCTACTCAATGTCCTCGAGGGTTGCTCTAGTGAAATGATTAATATCCAGCCTACTCACTGTCCTCGAGGGTTGCTCTAATGAAATGATTAATATCCAGCCTACTCACTGTCCTCGAGGGTTGCTCTAGTGAAATGATTAATATCCAGCCTACTCACTGTCCTCGAGGGTTGCTCTAGTGAAATGATTAATATCCAGCCTACTCACTGTCCTCGAGGGCTGCTCTAGTGAAATGATTAATATCCAGCCTACTCAATGTCCTCGAGGGTTGCTCTAGTGAAATGATTAATATCCAGCCTACTCAATGTCCTCGAGGGTTGCTCTAGTGAAATGATTAATATCCAGCCTACTCACTGTCCTCGAGGGTTGCTCTAGTGAAATGATTAATATCCAGCCTACTCACTGTCCTCGAGGGCTGCTCTAGTGAAATGATTAATATCCATCCTACTCAATGTCCTCGAGGGTTGCTCTAGTGAAATGATTAATATCCTACATACTCAATGTCCTCGAGGGTTGCTCTAGCTTCTCACTGTGTATCCACCCACAGGATGACATGGGCATGACATACGCTGAACTGTCCGTATATGGAAAACTGAGGAAGATCATGAGGGCCGGACCCTACAGTATGTTCTGTAAACTGCTCCTCACCTGGAAGAAATTCCTATCCCCAAAGGAGGTGAGGAAGGTTCCTCAGGGCACTCCATCTATTACTAAAATGAGGCTGTCCCTTTAAATGTTCTGTCCCACTGCAGGTAGCAGACAAAGTGAAGCACTTCTTCAGATCGTACTCCATGAACAGACACAAGATGACCACCCTGACCCCGGCCTATCATGCCGAGAGCTACAGCCCAGACGATAACAGATTCGACCTCCGGCCCTTCCTCTATAACACGGCCTGGGCCTGGCAGTTCCGTTGTATCGATCAGCAGGTAAATAAAAAGAGGAATACATAGAATAAATGTATAACATGTGTAGCACACGGATACAGAATGGAGTCCGCTCTACAAGATGGCTGGGCAAGAGCCAGAAGTACGTTGTGTACATGACTGGGCATATGCATCACAAAGGATACATGACTAGCCGAAAGTCCAAGTTATGTCCCAATGTCAGAGCCGGTCCATGACTGGTCATTTGTCCCAATGGATATGGTTTGGGGACTGGGGGTTGTCTGAACCACAAGCTCTTCTATGCAGATATGGCTTCCACAAGCTCCATCTCTAATTGCCGGTCCTAGGACTAGTGCAGGTCCCCGAGACCTTATCTGTTAGTCCTCAGGAACAACAATGGACGAGTAGAGTCTAACACTAAACATGCAGCTATCACCAATTGATATAGTTATAGATAGACTCTTCCTGCATCATCGTACCACCTGGATCTCATGACCACTGGACGGTAACCACCCCATCCCCAATTGAGAACTGCTGTTCCAGACCAGGGTTGTCAGCTAGTGCCCCTCCAATGCCTTGTTACTATAACTTCTGAAACTCCCGTGCCCACTGCACCACCGGTCAAGTCTCATTAGAGCTTCTTTTTAAAACTTCACTTGTTAATGAGAACGTGGCTGTAAGAAAAAATAAGCCTCTGACTTATTAACCCTTCGATGTATTTTTTTATCAGCAAGGTGTATAATTGTAAATGACTGAAATCTCCGTTAGCCCTGTTTATCCACTGACATTATTATTATTATTAAAACACTCCCATTGGAAAAGTTATTTATATTGTTGGTCAAATCAACAATAACCAAAATGTCCCCTTCTAAAGAGAATCTAGTAAATATGCTCAATGTAATCTTCCTTCTGGAGACAAAATGTGTAAACATTGTATATAGTGCCGGACGTTGACCTGGTGCTCATCGATAGATGTGAATCTTCAAAGCATTGTGTAAATACAAACTGACCACCCCAGCAGAAACCTGTAAAGATGGCTATAGGATGGGGTTTCTTTGATGCGATTGGCTGGACATTGATGCAGTACTTCAGATCAATCCTAGTGTTTCATGTTTGCCTTGTTGTGTTTTGGGTTCTAGGTGTCTCAACTGGCAGAAAACAAGGTCCAACCATTTGAAGAAGTCGACTGAATATTGTATACACAATTGTACAATATGTGGAAATCCACCAAAGAACTGACCTCACCGTTGTGTCCTATCCCTGATGACCCCCACTTCCTCCTGTGCCCCCCCTCTGGTGTTCTATCCACAGAACACAAATTCAATGAACGGAAAACAACATATTATCCATGATTTCTATAAAATGCCAGTGGTGTTACTGGTCCGGTATTTGATTCCATGTAATCCGAAGCCTCCCCCTCAGGGCTCAGTGTTTAAATTCGATTAGAATAAAAAAAATCTCTCCAACAAATGTTCAAAGTAAAGCTTAAATGTCCTGTCCTGACTGGGTCATAACATAAGTTACCCTCAAAAAGGTGTTATCAGCAATGGCTTGTGGGTGGACGCAAGTCGTGGCTTGTGTAACAGACTTCACTTAGTATTTGTATTGACGGATAAAACAGGCATTTAAAAGGAATACAAGCCCCCCCCCCCCCCCCCCCCCACACACACACACACACACACACACACACACATCACCCTCAAATCCCACCTCCGAAAAAACAAAAAGAATATTAGTAGGAGTATGCTATAACCCCCCAAATATAACTGAAAGTGAGGAAATACAATTATTGTTACAGATTGGAAATGCAGCTAAGCACGGGCAAGTTCTAATACTGGGAGATTTTAATTACCCTGAAATAAACTGGATAAATGAGACCAGCAGCTCAGCGAAGGGGAGCAGGTTCTTGAGTACACTCAGGGATCATTATCTGGCCCAGGTTGTACAAGAGCCTACAAGAAATGGGGCCATCTTGGATTTACTCATCACAAATAATGTTGATATAGTATCTAATGTTGACCAACCTTTGGGAAACAGTGATCACAACACAGTCTCATTTGAGATTGAATAAAATAAAAATAAAAAATGTAAGGGCCCAACAAAAACTCTTAATTTTAAAAGGGCAGATTGTAACGGTCTAAGAGTAGCAATACAATGTATAGGCTGGGACAGAGGCATGATGGGTAAAAATATTGACCATAAATGGACACCGTTCAAATCCTTACTAAATATACACACAGTGAGGGGAAAAAAGTATTTGATCCCCTGCTGATTTGTAATGTGTGTCATCTGACAAAGTAATGACCCATCTATAATTTTAATGGTCAGTGTATTTTATCAGTGAGAGACAGAATAACAGAACTCAAGAAAAACGCATGTCAAAAAAGTTATAAATTGATTTGCAGGTCAATGAGGGAAATAAGTATTTGACCCCTTCGACTTAGTACTTGGTGGTAAAACCCTTGTTGGCAATCACAGAGTTCAGACGTGTCTTGTAGTTGGCCACCAGGTTTGCACACATCTCAGGAGGGATTTTGTCCTCTTTGCGGGTCCTCTCCAAGTCATTAGGTTTCGAGGCTGGTGTTTGGCAACTTGAACCTTCAGCTCCCTCCACAGATTTTCTATAAGATAAAGGTCTGGAGACTGGCTAGGCCACTCCATGACCTTAATGTGCTTCTTCTTGAGCCACTACTTTGTTACCTTGGCTGTGTGTTTTGGGTCATTGTCATGCTGTAATACCCATCCATGACCCATTTTCAATGCCCTGGCTGAGGGAAGGAGGATCTCACCCAAGATATGACAATACATGGCCCCGTCCATCGTCCCTTTGATGCGGTGCAGTTGACCTGTCCCCTTAGCAGAAAAACACCCCAAAGCATAATGTTTCCACCTTCATGTTTGCTAGTGGGGATGGTGTTCTTGGGGTTATAGGCAGCATTCCTCCTCCTCATCCAAACACGGTGAGTTGAGTTGATGCCAAAGAGCTCGATTTTGGTCTCATCTGACCACAACACTGTCACCCAGTTCTCCTCTGAATCATTCATGTGTTCATTGGCAAGCTTCAGACGCGCCTGTACCTGTGCTTTCTTGAGCAGGGGGACCTTGCAGGTGCTGCAGAATTTCAGTCCTTCATAGCATACTGCGTTACCAATTGTTTTCTTGGTGATTATGGTCACAGCTGCCTTGATCATTAACAAGATCCTTCTGTGTAGTTCTGGGCTGATTCCTCGCCGTTCTCATGATCATCTACCTTTTTGGAGCCCCTAGGCAGTAAAGTGGAGGAGCCCCTGCGAGTGAGTATGCAAGGTATGCATGAACCCATTTTTGCTTTTTCTGTGTGTGTAAATTCATTTTTCGGCTGTCACTCTCTTATTCTATACCCCTTAGTAACCAGTCTATGAACTGCAGCATTTTATTTTATTTAAGCCAGGATCAATTTTTTTTTTTATATGTCGCCCCTCACAGGGAAGAGCCTCTATGCGGCTGCCTAGTTGCCCTAATAGGTAATCTGGCCATGCATGTGGGAATAAAAGTAAAATTAGTAAATTATATCCTGTTTGCCTTCACAATGATTTGTCAAAGATCAAGCAAATATTTAATTTATACAAGAAGGCCAGGAAGGAAGCTATAGGGACATTACAATGTGATACCGGATGACTAATAAATGGTGAAAAGGAAAAGGCAGATGAGCCCGGTTTCAGAATACACAAGGTAGGTACAGTATCATAATGGTGCTACATGACCTTGAGTAAATAACTGGACAATGCAAAAAGAAATCCATGAAGTTGGAAAAAATAAACATTAATAAAGCCCCGGGTCCTGATAGAATACATCCACGGGTACTGAGGGATATGGGCTCTGTAATAGCCAAACCATTATATCTAATTTTCACGACTCGCTCAACACAGGGTCTCTACCGGATTACTGACGAAAAGCAGATGCGATAACTATATTTAAGAAGGGAGCAAGAGCAAATCCGGGGAATTATAGACCTGTATGCCTCACTTCTGTAGTGGGGAAGTTTTTTGAAGGGTTAATAAGGGATAATATACAAGAATATATCCATGTGTACAAGATAATAAGTGGGAATTGTGTCAAGGCAACTGTCTCCCTTTGGGTAAATGCCATGATTTCTGGCACTTTGGATGGGTGAACAGAGGAGGTCATAAAATCATGAATAATATAGGCCTCACTCTTTCCAAGCACTGCCTATACTTATAGGATGGTTTCCCTCACTTTCCCACCTTACATTCAGCCACTCTGAATGCAGCGAAACAGATGCTTTATATGTAACTAGCGACTTGCCCGTCAAAAATGACGGTCAATAAAATTTTAAAACTGGAAATGCTGTTTGTGACACAATGTGATTCTCTGAGACTCCTAACCTTTTTGTTATCTACAAAAAAGTACAAACATTTATAATAAAGTTTTTTATCAATGAGCTGTTAAACCATATTAAACTTTTTAATTGTCATGTGTGCAGTAATAATCTAACAATACATGAAATTTGTATGCATACATATTGTGAATCATTACATAAAGGTTTCTAACATGCAACTTATATTAAACAGTGGCAAATTAATTATTTGTAACAATACTAACATCAATAGGTCAACTCTGTATAAATGAGAATGCTTCTTAACATGCCACTTGTAGTTGAACTCCTGGTAAAGCACATAAGTATTGAATCCAGAGGAAGGCAAACAGTAAAAAAAAAAAACATTGAAACTTAGCCAATTGTATCAAAGGGGAAAAAAATCTATTCCTTCCTGACCCCATTAAATGGTGATCGGATTACTCCCTGGATGAATCCTGTCTATTTAATTATACATTTAAATATGTAACAAATGATTATGCTGCTACTGACATAAACCCTTAATAACATTCAATAAATCAACTTTTCAAACCTTGCAAAATACAATGTTGACAATGCAAACATTACCTTAAGGTAATAACATTTCATATGAAATTAGTTAAAAATATAGTGATCTCGAGTATTGAATCCAGAGGAAGGCAAATAAAAAAATAAACCCCAATGAAACTTGGTCAATTGTTTCAAAGTTGGCAACAAAATAATTCCTTCCTGACCCCATTAACTGGCGATCGGATTACTACCTGGATCAAAACTGGACCGAAACATTTAATTTTTGCAACAAATGATGATCCTGCTACTAACATTAAACCTTAATTACATAGAATGAAACAACTTTTCAGTCCTTTGAAAACAGAATTTCAACATTAAAAACATGAACTTAAAGTATTAAAATAGAAACAGTAAAGGTAAGAAAATGCAAGGTAACAGTTTTGTGGGGCCAATCCTGGCCAAAGTCACTTCCAAGACATTCCTTGTTTTTTGTTTTGTCTGTCAAAATGGTTCCTTTTAAAAAAGTCCAGCAGACTTGTAATTTTATCTATGGGATATAACCACTGTTTATTTTTGTTGTTTTTATTCCCTTTTTTTCTGGTTGTTGTAGTTTTGTAAAATTTTAGATAAAGTTTCGTATGTGAAATAGTGGCATTAGAGGCCAAGTGACATTAAATTCCGTCCACTATTCTCTATGTTTACAAAACCTCATAGTACACATGTTTTTTTGTAAAAATGCGTCCATTGTGTAATAGATCACCCTGACTTGGGTTGTCTTCAATTGAAACTTTAATATCATCGCGAGTTGTCCATGTGCAAAAAACGTTTCCTGTAAAAAAAAAAAAAAAAAAATACCCACTGACTTAAAAGTTTGTCCTTGGGATTTATTTATGGTCATGGCAAATGCCATTATAACTGGAAATTGTCTCCTTTTGAAGGACAAAAGTCAAACCACTCTCACTTGGAACCAAATCAATTCTTGGTATAAAAACTTGTTCACCTTTATGGGTACCATTCAGAATTTCTACATGTATGAAATGATCTTTTAAATCCTGCACATTCCAAATGGTGTTAAAAAATGAATACATTCTATACTAAAATTAGATTCACTGTCTTTATCGTCAACCAGAACTGAATCTGCACTGTAATAATTATTTTAGGGTGCGTTGATGAATTAAAAAATGTCGTTATTTAGATTCAAGGCATCTATATTTTTGGATGTAATATCTGAGTAATCGTCGTTATTGAAAGTGTTTAGAAAGATTGCCAATATGAGTGATTCCTTGCAAACCATTTGTGATGGAATTTCAATGGTATCATTGGGTAAATCATGTATTTGTGGATGTTTCCCTTCTCCAATTTTTTTTTTTTTTTTTTTTAATATTTTATTGTTTTTTACATGTAAAATAAACAAAATACAGAATACAAAAGTACATACAAAAACACTAACATAACAATCAAAACAATTCGCACTACACACGTGTGAAATAATATCAAGAACAGCGTTGGCGCTATCATAATTTGGACCCGGCTATTATGGCCCTCCACCATATCTTAATATACTTATTGCATGCTATTTCCACCGTTTTACAAAAGAAAAGCAACAAAGAGAGGGAAGTCTAGTTTACATATACTTCCTATCTAGGCTTCCCATCTAGACACCTCCTGGGAAGCCTCCCCCTAGCACAATAATGATAGGAAGGCGAGGGCTTTCATCTCATTTTGGTCCGTTGCTCCAAAGGGAAAAGAAAAAGCAACCCATTGTGATCTACAGTAAGTTCCCCAGGGCATCATACCAAAATTGCCAACTACTATTCTGGGATTTAAACTAAAGCTTAACACACTACCATTCACACTCCTACCATTCATAAATCCGGGTTCCTAGAATGGGGTTGGGAGGTTAGGAGGAGGGAGCAAGTGGGTGGGCCCAAGAATCATGGACAGAGTGTCCAAGGTCAGAGCGAAGGCCTGAGTAATTACTTAATTAGGACCATGTTTATTCCATAATGCCCAGGCTAGGTTGTTTTTTTTTATAACGCCCAATTCAGAGAAGTTTGTTTCTAAACTACAATTTTTATCCACTTTCATTTTGACCTCATTCCAGGAAGGTACATCTTTTTGCTTCCACTTTAATGCTATCAGTGATTTTGCTGCCATCAAAACCTGCAATAAAAGGGCTTTAACTTTTAGGGGCAATGGAGGAAAAATATGAAGTAAGATTATTTCTGGGAGTGGAGTCAATTCTACTTCCCATATTTTAGTCAACTGGGAAAAAACTTCCACCCAGAATTTATATATAATTGGTCATTGCCACCAAATATGCGATGAAGACCCTATATGACTACAATTGCGCCAACAATATTTCTCCTGGTTTAACCCACTGAACATTGCTATCTTAACCGGCGTGTAATGCCACTTATTGCATATTTTAAAGTGAAGTTCTCTGAAAGCAGGGTTTTTAACAAATCTATCTGTAATTGCAAATGAGCTATACCACTCATCAATCGTCCAACTATGATCCAAGTCACCTTCCCAGTCATGCATACAGTTTGATTTTAACTCCATTTGTGGCTTTTTAATAATTTCATAACATTTTGAGATGAGATGCGTTTTAGGTTTGACCATAATCAATTTCTCAAATTGGGTTAAGTCTCTGAATGATGTCAAATAAAACTCTGACTTCTTCAGAGCCTTTCCCAGCGTAAGAAAATCTAACCAAGAAATGTTTAAATGGGGGGCTTTTACTTTAATGTTCTCCATCGAGAATATTTCTCCGCGAAACAGGTCAGACAGCAGGTTAACCCCTGCTTTAGCTATCTTCCTTAGAATGAGGGAGTCAATATGTGAGGCTAGGTCCAACAATGGAGTGATAGGCGAGGGGAATGGGATCAGTTCATATTTAACATTCAATTTATTCCATATCTTTACCTTTTCTCTAACCATAGCTTCGCCACTCTCTATAGATTTAAGAATAATCTTTTTTTGAAATAAAAGCATTTTTATATTATTTGAGCCCATTAGCTCTTGTTCAATTTGTACCCAATTCTTAACAGTTGTAGGTTCTAACCAGTCCAGCATATTTGCCACTATAATAGCTTCCTGATACTCCTTCAGTAGAGGGTAGGCCATGCCCCCATGTCTAAATTTCCATCCCATTCTTGATTTTTTTATTCTTATTTTTTTCCCCTTATGGATGAAGTTATCGATTTTATTTTGTAGTTGATTTAACAAATATATAGGGATACAGCAGGGAATATTACGTAAAATATAAGTTATTTTTGGTAAAATTACCATTTTTATGGCGATAATTCTGCCTGACCAGGATAAGTTCAACCCTGACCAGGTATTGATTTTCGCTGTAACATTGTTGAACACTTTTTTGTAATTAATTATTATTGTCTGCTTCAAGTTTGTTTCCAGTGTTATTCCCAAGTGTTTCAAAGAGTTTTGCCATAAAAGAGGAAATCGAAGCTTTAATTTAAATAGTAATTCCCTAGGAATGTTAATCGACATGGCTACTGTTTTGCTAATATTTAACTTAAAATTAGAAATTTTGCTGTACTCGTCAATCACTTGTAGCAATCTATCGAGAGAGACCATCGGGTCTTCCAATGTTACAAGTAAGTCATCCGCAAAAGCTGATAGTTTATGTTCTACAGAGCCCACCTTTATCCCTTGCACCTCGTTTTCCTTTCTGATCGATATTATCAAAGGTTCAATAAACAAGGCAAAAATCGCCGGAGAAAGAGGGCAACCTTGCCGTGTGCCATTCGTAATATCGAAGCTAAATGAGCTATATCCCAGGCCCACTACTTTTGCTGAAGGAGCGGTATATAGTGCCCGAATAGCTTTTAAGCCAAAGTCCCCCAGCCCATATCTTACAAACAAAGATTCTAGGAACTCCCACCCCACTCTATCAAACGCCTTTTCTGCATCTAATGATAAAAGCACGGTGGGAGCACCCTTTCGCTTGGAGTAAGAGATTAAGTTAATGATTCTCTTAACATTGTCGGATCCTTGTCTCCCTGGAATGAAACCTTTTTGGTCTGAGGAGATAAGATCTCCCAAAATTGTATTTAGCCTAATGGCTAAAATTTTTGCATAAATTTTTATGTCAGTATTTAAGAGGGAGATTGGACGAAAATCCTTGCATGATGGTTCTGTCCGCTCTTCCTTGGGGATTGTTATAACCGCAGCCTCCAGCATTTCTTTCGGTGCCCTACCCGTAATCTTAATTTCATTTAAGGCGTTTTTAAGAGGAATTAAGATTTCTGACTTGCAGAGTTTAAAGTAACAGTTTCTAAACCCGTCTGGACCAGGAGAGGAAAAGTTTCTCAAACCATCTATAGCTTCAAAAATTTCTGTGTCAATTATTTCTTTATTTAGAGTGTCAAGATCGGCATCCGATATCATCTGAAGGTCAATTTTATCCAAAAATTTAACTATATCTTCTTTAGATGGTTTAATAAAGTTTTTATCGTCCTTCAAATTATAAAGGTCTTGGTAGAAAAGGCCAAAGGCATTCCCTATATCACTGGGCTTCGTCACGGTCACGTTTTTATATTTTATACAGTCTATTCTTTTACTAGATGTTTGACTCTTTAATTTATTTGCTAAAAGTCGCCCTGAACTATTCCCCATATGATACAATCGTTGCTGTAGTGACCATAGGGATTTATCAACCAGTTCTTGTTCTATTTTTTTAATCTGAGATCTTATTACTTCCATGCTTTTTAAAATCTTATCATTAGAGCCAATTTTATTAGCCCTATCTAAGTTTGTCAGATCAATATATAAGTCACGTAACGGTCGACCTCTGAGTTTTTTCTTCATGGCTTGCCAGCTAATAAGCTGACCCCTAATAGCAGCTTTATGGGCGGTCCAAATTGTGATTTTAGAAGCAACTGATAAATTGTTTACCTTAAAAAAATTCTTTAGTTCTTCTTTTAGCAGATCTTTTATTTGTGGGTCCTGTAATAGGGAAATGTTTATTTTCCATGGAGGTCTAACTGTTTCACACTGTCTCATAGATATGTTTATGCCGACCATCCCGTGATCCGACCACAAAATTGGGCCAATTTCAGTTTTGAGCACTCTTTTTAAGATTCCACTGTTAACAAGTATATAATCCAATCTCACGTGCGTTTCATGACGGTGGGAATAAAAGGAATAGTCCCTTTCCCGGGGATGAAAAGTTCGCCATGAGTCGTATACCTGATGTTTCATTAAAATGTTATTAAAAAGATTAGATTTTTGTATAGCATGGGTATCTAATGCTGTTCCTTTATGAGATTTCCTATCTAAATCCGTATTCAGGCATAAGTTGAAGTCACCACATATAATCAGAGCCCCAGAACTATAACGCCTTATTAAGTTAAATGTTCGATTAAGGAATCTAATTTGCTTTTGGTTCGGAGCATATATGTTAACTATCGTGAATTTCTCGCTGTTGATTAGGCCTCCCCAAATTATATAACGACCATTAGGGTCTATAATAGAAATTTCTTCCTTCACATTTAGTTTATAGTTAAACAGTATAGTGACTCCCCGGGCTTTTTTTTTTTTTATAAGTAGAGTTGAGAGTCAAGCCTATGTTTTTCATTTTAAAATAGGGGATCTTACCTGTCTGCCAATGAGTCTCCTGAAGGCATACTATGTCGGCTGACCCAGAACCGAACGACCTATAAACCATTTGTCTTTTAACCCCTAAGTTTAAACCCTGGACATTCTGACTACAAATTCTCAGACTGCTTCCTTTATCCATATCAGCATTAGTCATCATAGTTTAGGACCCTTAACACAAAGGCTCTATGTTCTCGCCCCCTCCCCCCCCTCTCCGAAACCCGAATTTCAGCCACATCCCACACACATTCCTCATTCTTAACCCATACACTCATACCTGGTGAAACAATCTCCATCACCCAGCCGGCCAAACCAAGATATAAAAAATGGTTTACCGTGGGTAAGGAAGAAGTTGAACTTCAATAAGTTCAAAAACTGGAAATCCACTGGCTAAGTTGCACCCATGACTACCCGTAGTGACCAGAGCAAGATGGACAGCCCTTGCTAACCAAAATTTACAAAATTCGCATTACTCAAATAAGAGACTCATTTTAATCTCTGCTCTAGTATCCTAATTCCACAATTATGAAAAGGAATTAATAACTTTCCCTTAAATACCCAAAAGGAGAAAAGGAAGCTCCCTTTCTGAGGGCCTCTACCTCAAATCCAGTATAACAACCCCCCTTAGCCCTTCAAATCCTTTATAGTTTGTCAATTACTAGGAAGGGACCTAGTATAGGCCTGTGGCCCTTGTAATGATTTAAAAGTTCTTATTCTAATTTATTCTATAACCTTGCAATTCCATAAGAACAGAGAAAAAGCAACAGTGAGTTCACAGCCCATGTCCTGTCACACTAGGTTAGTATAAACAGTGATAAAATTTACAACTTCTTGTGGTCTTATTGTTTGTGTACCATTATTTAAAACAAAGTGAAAACTAATAAGTCTTTGTAAAGTGAAACTTAGCCCTCTTGCCTTTTGGGGCTTTTTACCCCTTCCTTATTTACTATCAAAATTATATTTCTCAATGGTAATCTCTATTAAAAAAGGAATGTTTGTGAAAACAGCTACTACCCGCTGTTTATCTTGTAGTGCAGTGTTATCAATATTTTAATATTAGAACCTAGTGACATTTAAGTACAATTTCTCATTACCTTAACAAAAGAGCAACCGGGATATAATAGGAAGTGAGGAGGGAAGTTTTGGTAAAATTACAGGAACCAGGATGGATAGAACGGAGCATTAGTTGACCTGATTACAGATCTTTCAGGATTGCTACACCTTCGTGGTGGTTGCTTATTATTACTGATTTGTTACCCAAAAGAGCTATTAATTTCGTGGGGAAACCCCATTTATACTGGATATTTTTTGCTCTTAAGCTTTTGGCTATACCTTTCAATTCCATTCGCTTCATAATGGTTTCCCTTGAGAAATCCTGGAAAATCTGTAAATTTTCGTAGGGCGACGGGAATGTTCTTTTTTCCAAAAGAATATCTCATAATTAAGTCTTTATAAGTAGCAAAATGGATTTTAAGGGTTACATCTCTAGGGCAGTCCTTAGGGGCAGATTTGGGGAGAGGGAGGCGATGTATTCTGTCGATCAGAATAAATAACTCAAAGTTAGGTTTGACTATACTGGACAAGAATGTGCTTACATAGTGCTTTAAATCCGTACTACCAACTTCTTCTCCAATCCCCCAAAGTTCTTCTTCTAATTTATTCTATAACATTGCTATTCCATAAGGACAGAGAAAAAGCAACAGTGAGTTCACAGCCCATGTCCTGTCAAACTAGGTTAGTATAAACAGTGATAAAATTTACAACTTCTTGTGGTCTTATTGTTTGTGTACCATTATTTAAAACAAAGTGAAAAACTAATAAGTCTTTGTAAAGGGAAAAATTAGCATTCTTACCTTTTGGGGCTTTTAACCCCTTCCTTATTTACTATCAAAATATATTTCTCAGTGGTAATCTCTATTAAAAAAGAAATGTTTGTGAAAACATCTACTACCCGCTGTTTATCTTATAGTGCAGTGTTATCAATATTTTAATATTAGAACCTAGTGACATTTAAGTACAATTTCTCATTACCTTAACAAAAGAGCAACCGGGATATAATAGGAAGTGGGGAGGGAAGTTTTAGTAAAATTACAGGAACCAGGATGGATAGAACGGAGCATTAGTTGACCTGATTACAGATCTTTCAGGATTGCTACACCTTCATGGTGGTTGTTTATTATTACTGATTTGTTACCCAAAAGAGCTATTAATTTCGTGGGGAAGCCCCATTTATACTGGATATTTTTGGCTCTTAAGCTTTTAGCTATACCTTTCAATTCCATTCGCTTCATAATGGTTTCCCTTGAGAAATCCTGGAAAATCTGTAAATTTTTCGTAGGGCGACGGGAATGTTCTTTTTTCAAAAGAATATCTCATAATTAAGTCTTTATAAGTAGCAAAATGGATTTTAAGGATTACATCTCTAGGGCAATCCTTAGGGGCAGATTTGGGGAGAGGCAGGCGATGTATTCTGTCGATCAGAATAAATAACTCAAAGTTAGGTTTGACTATACTGGACAAGAATGTGCTTACATAGTGCTTTAAATCCGTGCTACCAACTTCTTCTCCAATCCCCCTAATTTTAATGTTGTTCCTTCTAGAGTAGTCATCTAATTTAGTATAACGAATTTTAAGGAGGCCTATTTCTGTTTCAAGTTGTTGATAGTTATATTTTAAGTTTTGCATTTCCTCTCGAATCAATTTAAGATCTTTTCCTAAATTATCAGTCTTAGCTTGGACAATACTTATTATTTTTGCATTTTCAGCAATTTTTCCTGTTAATTCAGATATAATGGAATTTTTAAATTCGAGGAAAAGCCCTTTTAGGACAGGCAATGTTACACCACTATCTTCTGGTTCTGAGACTTTACTAGAAGCTTCTGACCTCAATGTCTCGTTGGGGGAGGATTGAGCCATACTTAAAAAGTTAGCTTCAGAGTTAATATCAGGCTGAATCGGCTCTGCAGCTTTCCCTTTATTAGATGGTGAAAAAAAGGAGCTAGATGAAATGGGATTTTGATGGAGTGAGTCCCCTTTCAATTTATTTTTTAAGACTCGGCCTTGTTTCTTATTCATGTTTCCCTTTTTATACCTTAATCCCTTTAAGGGATTAGCACTGGTAAAAAACACAAAAAAACACAAAAAGTAAGAAGTTGGAGAGTCCACACAATTCCTTCAGAAAAATTTAGAGTAAACAATTGTCCCAGATGCTGACGGATTTGCTGACAGCTTTGTTAGAGTGGATATAGCCAGTTCTTATATGACCCACTGTTCTTAACCAATCCAAGCCAGTAGTTACCAATTCCCATCAAGGTTTGGGGAACAGCAAAAGGGGAAGCAACGGACCCAGCTCTTTCTGAAAATAGGCAGCTTTCACCGCCAAACTTAATGAAAGCAGGGTTGTATTCCTTAAAGGCCAGTAGAGTGTGTAACACTTATGCTACATGAAGTCAAGAGTCCAGATGAATTCCTCAACAAATTATTGCAGCAAAACAAGATGGCATATTTAAGGCTTAGATATGACTGTACACAGCTATTCAAAGCCTATGTTAGCTTCTTGATTATAGGACGCAGTGAGGAGAATCACAGGCTACCAAGGTGGATAAGCATTAAGCACCAGGGGCCAGCATCAAATTTTTCAGACTCCCAGGCGTGATGTATTAGTAGCTTTCACAGTGTACCCATACGGTTACCTCTTAGGGATCTGAGAGGGACTTATTATAATGGCCTTGTGGGCTAAAAACATAGCTGATTATAAGAAGCACACTGCTTCTAAACAAACTCACTGCCTCTTCACCCTCTCCTCCCTCTTCCAATTTTGCAGTCTCTCAGGCTGTTTCTGCTGACGTGATATATTGGTAGTTGACAAGGGGTACCCATACGGTGAACTCTTAGGGATCTTAGAGGGACTTAATGTTGTGGCAATATGAGCTAACACATAGCTGATTATAAGAAGCACAATGATTCTAAACACGCTCACTGCCTCTTCACCCTCTCCTCCCTCTTTCAATTTTACAGTCTCTCAGGCTGATTCTGCTGAAGTTGTGTGTTGGTAGGTGTCAGGGGTACCCATACAGTGAACTTTTGGGGATCTTGGAGGGACTTAATGTTGTGGCAATATGAGCTAACACATATCTGATTATAAGAAGCACAATGCTTCTAAACACAATCACTGCCTCTTCACCCTCTCCTCCCTCTTCACAACTGAAGCATGGCTCTCTCCAAACCCCCTCTCTCTGACCGGGCTCTTAAGCACCCGCCTACCGCAACCTCCAGTGTAACGCCAGTTCCAACGTGCAGCCTCACAGATCCTGTGTGCGGTCTCACGGGGCCGCCCGAGCGTCTTCCACCTCTCCTATACACTGCACACTTTGTTCCTCATTCCGGGAGATCCGTCCTGCCAGGCGCGTCTCTAATAGGGCATATACCGTTGCCCGGTCACATCGAGCACGCCACAGGTACAAGCGCCATTACCCTGCTAGCTACTGCTGCTAGCACCTTCCGGGGCGTGGCCCATCACCCCCCTTCTCCAATTTGAATAAGCTAATCATTGAATTTGTTTAGGCCTTCAGATCTCATTTTTAATTTCAATTTGAGGTGTGTAAATAAATATTTTCCACAGTTTCCTTGTCTTGATACATGTTTCAATGATGTCAGTCCTATTTCCATGTGCCACAACAGGTAATGTTTGCCTAAAATCTCCTCCTAACAACATCACCTTTCCACCAAATAGCAAATTATTATCCATCACTTCTTTTAATAATCTATCAATACGTTTCAAGGCATGACATCATTGTTGCCTCATCTATGATAATTAATTAACTTTTTTTTTTTTACCATTTCATCATCTGTAGCATGTGTGATGGAATGAAATGCTTTTAATTGTAAAGTATTTATTTAAAGTCGCCAGTTTTTCTTGAGTTTTTTGTTGTTGAAGCGCAATGTCATAATCATCAAAGTTGATGTCATCTATAAGACCTGGATCAGGCAAATTAAAACTTGCACAATTTAATCCATGAGCAAGAAATATTTCCATTAATGCTTTTAAGAGTGCAGAGGGCTCATTGTAACGTTTCAAGAAATTTTCAGACATTCAATGTCTCTTGGACTCACTGTATAAATTTGTGGTATAATTTTATGAGTATCTTATTTTTGTTGTCACTATTGGTCATTTACAAATACATAGTAATATGGAATCTCAATGTATAAAAATTGTCTGGCCTGAGTGTCCTGGAAGCTAAACTGAAACCAAGCAGTAAGTGTTGTTTCTTGATATTCACTTTGTGCTAAGGCAGTTTTTTCATTGCCTGCAGTAAAGCAAACAAACTGTGTGGCAAATGTACAGCTAATCTATACACAGTGTGTGACCGATCATGCATCTCAAATTTCAGAAGACGCCACATTGCTTCAGGATCACTGACATACCGAGCATCTAAATAATTAGAAAGTTCGTCATGTAAAATTGGATTTTCCTTTTTGTTTTGTGCACCTTGCACAACAACAGTTGCTGCATCATATCCTTTGTATATATATTTATACACATATTTGATGGATTTAATAGAGTTGCAAGCTTCCACATTTATGTGTCCATTGTACTTCATCAGCAAATGTGGATTGTATGGAACGACATATCTATTATCAACCTTGTGACCATGGATAATAGCTGTTTGTCCTTCTCTTCTTTTATATAAAGGGTATCAATCACAATTCGCACAAGTTTGCATTTGAAATTGTTTTGGAAATTGTTTTGTACATTTTTTATTTTCCATACATGGTGAATTTGGATTGATATCTCCACATTGCCCATGAATCTTTCTGTGTGTTACAATCTCATAATGTTTGGAATATTTTTCTGGATGTGGCAATTCAGCAGTAATTACTGATTCAACTCTCTCTGCAGTATTCAATTTATCTTTTTCCTGCAGGATTAAAAGTATGTGTGCATGTGGCAGGCCTCTTTTTTTTGGAATGCAATGGTATAAACAAAAGCCACACATTTTCCAAATAAGTGTGATTTAGTTATATCATGTATTAATGAATTGAGTTTTATTTTGAATACTCTTGCCACCAAAACTGGTCGGTCAGAAGTATTTTGGCCAAGATTCAAATTTTCCCTGATCTCTGGCCATTGTGGATTACATGTGAATATAATGAATAAATCAGTTTTTCCAAATTTTGTGACTATAGCCATGGCATCATTATATCTTTCTCGCATTTTGCGAGGAGATCCTTGAAAAGTGGATGGTAAAATGATTGTTCTTCCAGCTGGAATGTCTTTGTTGATAGCCAATTCAGCGGCATAATCCATCAATCCACAATATTGTTCTACTCAAAGCTTATTTTGTTGAAATTTTATAAAATCTAGATCATTTGCTTCAACTTGTAGATAGGAATCAATAATCCATTGTTGTGTGAGTTTGCCCCCACATAAAACTGGATTAAAATAATCCAGAATAGCAGTTTGTGCCACTTTATATTCCAGCATAGAAATATATTGCATCTAACGGAACTTTACTATTGGGATAGCTTTGCAATTGGCTCACCATTTGGAAAGAAAATGGGATATGTCATTGGATCCAAATTACAACGTAATATATTTGTTTATAAAAGGTTGGTCTTCATTGCAGGGATATATTGCGGTGATATATTCCAATATCTCGCTGAAAAGGGGGTTCACCATCCTCATTTTTAAACACCATGGCAACCTCATCCACTGTTGGTAAATTACACCGTCTTTGATCAGTAGTGATGTCGCGAACATAAAATTTTCGGTTCGCGAACTCGAACCGCCGCAAATGTTCGCGAACCCGGCAAAGCGCCATAGACTTCAATGGGCAGGCAGATTTTAAACCCACAGGGACTCTTTCTGGCCACAATAGTGATGGAAAAGTTGTTTTAAGGGAACTAACACCTGGACTGTGGCATGCCGGAGAATTACATAGTTGATGCAGAGTCTGGTTTTAATCCATAAAGGGCATAAATAACCTAACATCCCCCTCCATCATCATCCTCCCCTGTATCTCTTTACCCCCTCCCTCATCATCCTCTCCTGTGTCTCTTTCCCCCCTTCCTCATCACCCTCCCCTGTGTCTCATCCCCCCTCCCTCATCTTCCTCCCCTGTGTCTCATCCCCCCTCCCTCATCTTCCTCCCATCTCCCTCATCATCCTCCCCTATGTCTCTTTCCGCCCCTTCCTCATCACCCTCCCCTGTATCTCTTTACCCCCTCCCTCATCATCCTCCCCTGTGTCTGTTTCCCCCCTCCCTCATCATCCTCCTCTGTGTCTTTTCCCCAATCCCTCATCATCCTCCCCCCTCCCTTGATGATAAGGAGGGGAAGAGACACGGGGATAAGTGTGAGAGGTGTTAGGGTAAGGGGTGTTAGGGAAAAGGGTGAGGGGGTTAGGTGTTAGGGTAAGGGCTGTTAGGGATAAGTGTAAGGGGGTATTAGGGTTAGGTGAGGGGTGTTAGGGATCAGTGTGATGGGTGTTTGGGTAAGGGATGTTAGGGTAAGGGCTGTTAGGGATAAGGGTAAGGGGGTATTAGGGTTAGGTGTTGGGGTGAGGGGTGTTAGGGATAGGTGTGGGGGGTGTTAGGGTAAGGGATGTTAGGGTTAGGTGTTAGGGTAAGGGCTGTTAGGGATAAGTGTGGGGGTGTTAGTTTTTAGGGATAAGTGTGAGAATGTTAGGGTTAGGTTGATGGGTGTTATGGATAAGTGTGAGGGGTGTTAGGGTTAGGGTAAGGGGTGTTAGGGATAAGTGTGATTGGTGTTAGGGTAAGGGATGTTAGGGTAAGGGCTGTTAGGGATAAGTGTAAGGGGGTATTAGGGTTAGGGTGAGGGGAGTTAAGGATAAGTGTAAGGGATGTTAGGGTGAGGCATGTTAGGAATAAGTGTGAGGGGTGTTAGGTCTTAGGGATAAGTGTGAGAATGTTAGGGTTAGGTGTTAGGTTGATGGGTGTTATGGATAAGTGTGAGGGGTGTTAGGGATAAGTGTGAGGGGTGTTCGGGTAAGGGATGTTAGGGGTTAGGGTAAGGGCTGTTAGGGATAAGTGTAAGGGGGTGTTAGGGTGAGGGGTGTTAGGGATAAGTGTGAGGGGTGTTAGGGATAAGTGTAAGGGGTGTTAGGGTAAGGGATGTTAGGGTAAGGGATGTTAGGGTTAAGTGTTAGGGATAAGTGTAAGGGGGTATTAGTGTTAGGTGTTAGGGTGAGGGGTGTTAGGGATAAGTGTAAGGGGGTATTAGGGTTAGCTGTTAGGGTGAGGAGAGGGTTAATGAACTGCTTATGGGGGCCTGTATTGACCCCCATGTGTGACAGGGTTAATGAAGGGCTTATGGGGGTCTGTATTGACCCCCCTGAGTGACAGGGTTAAAGAAGGGCTTATGGGGGTCTTTATTGAGCCCCCTGAGTGAGGGGTTTAATGAAGTGCTTATGGGGGTCTGTATTGACCCCTATGAGTGACAGAGTGATAGTGTATATATATTTTTTTTAATAACAGGTGTATATATATTTTTTTTAATAACAGGTCCTTTAAGGACCCGTAACGCGTGAATTTAAAATTTTCATTGCAGCAGGGGTCCCTGATCGCGTTCAATCGGGACCCCCCCTGCGATGGTTAATGTGCAGTTAATGCAGGTCTCCGAGCTTATCTCGGATCCCTTCTCGGGTAAGTTGTAGGTGGCTGGGCGGTCCTGGGTCCTCGTTTTCGTTTTTTTCTGAACTCAGGAATTTGGACTTAAATGGAGGTGTAACTTCACTTTTCCTGTATGCCCCCCTTGCTATGGGTAAGCTTTTTATGTAGTTTTTGTGAGTATTCGGTGTGTTTTGAATGTTGTTTCGTGTGCTCGGTTCCGCCATTTTTTGTGCGTGTGGGTGTTTGTTACGTTAAGGTTGGTTCTGAGGTCGTGCGTGTGTGTTTGTAACTGCGTGTGAGGCGCCTTTGAGCCTCCACCTTCCGCAAATGCGGCCCCTATTGTAGGATCTTATGGTTAATTAGAAATTTTGGTAGTTGGGGAAAGAAGGCTCTGTCATAATGCTTTGTAAATATGTTGGGAATTGTTGTCTTTGTGGAAGTCTTACCTTGCCTTTTTGACAGCAACGAATGAACTCGCCATCTCTGGGTCTTTCCTGTTGGAAATGACAAGCCCCACAAAACTGACAGACAATATTCATATCACCACAATTACCACCTCCATCAATCTGACTGTCTAAATCAACATTACTATCGTTACCAGATTGTTCTGATACATTTTCTAGATGTTTTTGTTTTTTGGTTGCCTTCTTGGGCTTGGATGTTACTTTATTTGACTTTTGCTTGCAATTCTCTTGCATTCTTTTTTGCGTCTAATTTTCTTTTCCTCCGGCGTCTGTCGATCTTTCCACCTTTGTTCACATTCTCGAGTTTCACGTCTTTTATGTTCCTCTTTATTTTCGTCTGTTGTGTCTAAATTCCTGTAGAGATGATGAGACTCCTCAGGCTATGTCTGTTGTGTATAAATTCCTGTAGAGATGATGAGACTCCTCAGGCTGTGTCTGTTGTGTATAAATTCCTGTAGAGATGATGAGACTCCTCAGGCTGTGTCTGTTGTGTATAAATTCCTGTAGAGATGATGAGACTCCTCAGGCTGTGTCTGTTGTGTATAAATTCCTGTAGAGATGATGAGACTCCTCAGGCAGTGTCTGTTGTGTATAAATTACTGTAGAGATGATGAGACTCCTCAGGCTGTGTCTGTTGTGTATTAATTCTTGTAGAGATGATGAGACACCTCAGGCTGTGTCTGTTGTGTATAAATTCCTGTAGAGATGATGAGACTCCTCAGGCAGTGTCTGTTGTGTATAAATTCCTGTAGAGATGATGAGACTCCTCAGGCGGTGTCTGTTGTGTATAAATTCCTGTAGAGATGATGAGACACCTCAGGCTGTGTCTGTTGTGTATAAATTCCTGTAGAGATGATGAGACACCTCAGGCTGTGTCTGTTGTGTATAAATTCCTGTAGAGATGATGAGACACCTCAGGCTGTGTCTGTTGTGTATAAATTCTTGTAGAGATGATGAGACTCCTCAGGCAGTGTCTGTTGTGTATAAATTCCTGTAGAGATGATGAGACTCCTCAGGCTGTGTCTGTTGTGTATAAATTCCTGTAGAGATGATGAGACTCCTCAGGCAGTGTCTGTTGTGTATAAATTCCTGTAGAGATGATGAGACTCCTCAGGCTGTGTCTGTTGTGTATAAATTCCTGTAGAGATGATGAGACTCCTCAGGCGGTGTCTGTTGTGTATACATTTCTGTAGAGATGATGAGACTCCTCTAGCGGTGTCTGTTGTGTATAAATTGCTGTAGAGATGATGAGACTCTTCAGGCGGTGTCTGTTGTGTATAAATTCCTGTAGAGATGATGAGACTCTTCAGGCAGTGTCTGTTGTGTATAAATTCCTAACACCCCTCACACTTATCCCTAACACCCCTTACCCTAACCCTAACACCCCTCACACTTATCCCTAACACCCCTCACACTTATACCTAACCCTAACACCTAACCCTAATACCCCCTTACACTTATCCCTAACAGCCCTTGCCCTAACACCTAACCCTAACACCCCTCACACTTATCCCTAACACCCCTTACCCTAACACCCCTCACACTTATCCATAACACCCATCAACCTAACCCTAACATTCTCACACGTATCCCTAAGACCAAACACCCCTCACACTTATTCCTAACATGCCTAACCCTAACACTTATCCTCAACACCCCTCACCCTCTCATGGGGGTCAATACAAGCCCCCATAAGCAGTTCATTAACCCTCTCACTCATGGGGGTCAATACAGACCCCCATAAACCCCTAATTAACCCTGTCATTCATGGGGGTCAATATAGACCCCCATAAGCCCTTCATTAAACCTGTCACTCATGGGGGTCAATACAGACCCCCATAAGCCCTTCATTAACCCTGTCACTTATGGGGGTCAATACAGGCCCCCATAAGCCCTTCATTAACCCTGTCAATCATGGGGGTCAATACAGGCCCCCATAAGCACTTCATTAACTGTGTCACTCATGGGGGTCAATACAGACCCCCATAAGCCCTTCATTAACCCTGTCACTCACGGGAGTCATTGCAGACCCCCATAAGCACTTCATTAACCCTGTCACTCATGGGAGTCATTGCAGACCCCCATAAGCACTTCATTAACCCTGTCACTCATGGGGGTCAATACAGACTCCCATAAGCCCTTCATTAACCCTGTCAGTCATGGGAATGATTGCAGACCCCCAGACCCCCATAAGCGCTTCATTAACCCTGTCACTCATGGGGGTCAATTCAGGCCCCCATAAGCCCTTCATTAACCCTGTCACTCACAGGTGTCAATATAGACCTCCATAAGCCATTCATTAACCCTGTCACTTATGGGGGTCAATACAGACCCCCATAAGCACTTCATTAACTGTGCCACTCATGGGGGTTAATACAGCCCCCCATAAGCCCTTAATTAACCCCCTCACTCATGGGGGTCAATACAGACCCCCATAAATCGCTAATTAACCCTGTCACTCATGGGGGTCCATACAGACCCTCATAAGCCTCTATTTAACCCCATCAGTCCCATAAGGGTATATTAAGACCATTATGGGCCTGTTACAACCCAACATTAACCACATAAGTGCCATGACGGTCCTCAAGGACCATCATGACACTAAGTATAAACACTACACTGCACTATACCCCCCCAATAAAACATTAAATATCAACTAAACAGCCTCTACACTAACCTATTAACACCTACACTACCTACCTACCTACCCCCTAATAACCCACACCACTCTAATTACAGAAAATAAAAAAGCCTAAGGTCACAAAAAAAATAAAAAATCTACATTACAGAAAAAAATAAAAACATGCCATTTTGTTTTTTGGCTGAAAGTAATGGCTTTCTTCTGGCCACTCTGACATAAAGCCCAACTCTATGGAGCGTACGGCTTATTGTCGTCCTATGTACAGATACTCCAGTCTCTGCTGTGGATCTCTGCAGCTCCTCCAGGGTTACCTTAGGTCTCTGTGCTGCCTCTCTGATTAATGCCCTCCTTGCCCGGTCCGTGAGTTTCGGTGGGCGGCCGTCTCTTGGCAGGTTTGCTGTTGGGCCATGTTCTTTCCATTTGGTTATGATAGATTTGATGGTGCTCCTGGGGATCATCAAAGATTTGGATATTTTTTATAACCTAACCCTGACTTGTACTTCTCAACAACATTGTCCCTTAATTGTTTGGAGAGTTCCTTGGTCTTCATGGCAGTGTTTGGCTAGTGGTGCCTTTTGCTTAGGTGTTGCAGCCTCTGGGGTCTTTCAAAACAAATGTGTATATGTAATGACAGATCATGTGACACTTATATTGCACACAGGTGGATGTCATGTCACTAATTATGTGACTTCTGAAGGGAATTGGTTGTACCAGAGCTTTTTATGGGCTTCATAACAAAGGGGGTGAATACATACGCACATGCCCATTTTCTGTTTTCTATTTCTAAAAAATAGTTTTATCTATATATTTTTCTTATTTCACTTCACCAACTTAGACTATTGTGTTCTGATCCGCCACATAAAATTCAGATTAACAAAACATTGGACTTAAGGCTGTAATGTAACAAAATAGGTAAAAAGTCATGGGGGTGAATTACTTCTAACCTCAAGGGATGTCCTCTTGTCAGTTGGAAATCTCTTGCTACAAAAAGCTCCCCTGACAAATCTTTATACTGACCCTGGATGTATTTATATAAGGTAATCATATCTCCTCTTAGACACCTTTTTTCTAGAGAAAATAAGTGTAATTTGGTTAGTCTTTCTTCATAACTTAGCCCCTCCATTCCCCTTATTAGTTTTGTTGCCCTCCTCTGTACCTTTTCCAGATCTAAAATTTCCTTTTTATGAAGTGGTGCCCAAAATTGTCCTCCATATTCCAAATGAGGGCGTAATAGAGATTTGTATAGTGGCAGAATTATATTTGCTTCCCTGGCTTCTATACCCTTCCTAATACATGCTAATATTGTATTTGCCTTTGCAGCTGCTCCTTGGCTTTGAGCACTGTTACCTAGGTTGTTGTCCATAAGCTCCCAAATCCCTTTCAATATCTGATACCCCTAGATTTGCTCCATTAGGATTACAAATTGCATGGCTATTTTTCCTTCCTAGATGCATAACTTTACATTTATTCGTATTAAATCTCATCTGCCATTTAGATGCCCATTCCTCAATTTTATGTAAATCCCCTTGGAGGGAAAGCACATCACTATCTGATTTAATTACCTTACACAACTTCGTGTCATCAGCGAAAATGGAGACACCACACTCCAATCCTACCTCTAAGTCATTAATAAATATGTTAAAAAGGAGAGGACCTAATACTGAGCCCTAAGGAACCCCACTTACCACATTAATCCCAATCGGAGTATGTTCCATTTACAACAACCCTTTTCTTCCTGTCTTTTAGCCAGCTCTCAATCCTTGAGCAGATATTTACTGCAACTCCTGTATCTCTTAGTTTGCACAATAGTCTCCCATGTGGCACTGTATCAAAAGCCTTTGCAAAATCCAGACAGACTACATCCACTGAATTGCCTTGATCCAGGTTCCTACTAACCTCCTCATAGAAACTAATTAGATTTGACATGACCTATCCCTCATAAATCCATGTTGACTCCTACTTATAATCCTTTTCAAGTAGACATATTCCTGTATATTATCCCTTATTAACCCTCTAAAAGCTTCCCCACTACAGAAGTGAGGCTCACTGGTCTATAATTCCCCGGATTTGCTCTTGCTCCCTTTTTAAATATAGGTATCACATCTGCTTTTCTCCAGTCATCTGGTAGAGACCCTGTGCTGAGTGAGTCTTGATCGATTAGATATAATGGTTTGGCCATTACAGAGCCCAGTTCTCTCCGTACCCTTGGATGTATTCCATCAGGACCCGGGGCTTTATTAACATTTATTTTTTCCAACCTCTTTTGGATTTCTTCTTGCGGTAACCAACTATTTGGCAAAGGTAGTGTAGCCCCATTATGTTGCCGTGTCCCAACCACTGGTACCTCCCTTGTGTATACCGAAGAAAAGAACCAATTTAGCTCATCTGCCTTTTCCTGGTCACTAATTACCAGACTGTGTCACATTGTAAAGTTCCTATAGCTTCCTTCCTCACCTTCTTCCCAGTAATATATTTTTACACATGGTTAGCGTTAGTCTTACTCTCCTTTACATATAACTTGCCATTTTCTATGTTAGCCAGTCTAATCGCCCTTTTGCTGCCTTGGTGATTTCCTTGTATTCCCGTAAAGCAGTCTCGGTCCCCTCTTGTTTGTATAATATAAATGTCTGTTTTTTACTCCGTATCTTGATCTTTAAATCATTGTTAAGCCACATGGGTTGCGATTTACTCCTTTACTTTTATTCCCACACGGTATATGCCGATGTGTATGTATATCTAGTAAGGATTTTAAAAGTTGTCCATTTATGGTCAGTATTTTTACCCATCATGCCTCTGTCCCAGTCTATACTTTGTATTGCTGCCCTTAGACCGTTAAAATCTGCCCTTTTAAAATTAAGAGTTTACGTTGGCCCCTTAAAATTTCGTTTTTTTAATTCAATCTCAAATGAGATTGTGTTGTGATCACTGTTTCCCAAAGGTTGCCCTATTCCAAGATATTAGATATTATATCTGTGACGAAGTGCCCTTCGCCACTTTGTCTTGGAGAGGACTGTTTGCCGGCCTCCTGCCCTGCGACTATGGCCCTGGTACATATTGCCCTTCAAACACAGTATTCGGCCATACCAGAGTGTATGTCACTCATTCTGGCCCTTTACATACAGGGGGGTCATCCGGTACTTACCCTGTGGGAGTGGTGATACCACAGATAGCTATGCCATGGAGCCCATTCATATAATGAAAAACTATGGGAAAGACTTTAGCTACAGGGCAATTAAACTGTGTGAATAGGATCTGAGCGCTATTCGGAAGTTTTGTGCGCTCAGATCTCAGCTATCTGGGGATATGTGAAATGTGAGTAAATGTGAATTGCAGTAATGCTGATGGGTTGTCAAACTAGAGAATTGACCAACAAATACTTTTGTCCGGACATCCCCAGGCCGATCCGTTGGGATCAGACCGTGTATGCCGGCTTATGGTCACGGGGGAGGTGTGTAACGGAACCCATCACTGTTTTACCCTGTTTTATGGTTATTTAATTATTGGTTAAAATATGATCACCTTGCTGTACTGTAGATATGTTGTTTTATGTTCTACAGAATATATTGGCTCAGAATATCACAGCTACTAGGCTAATAGATAATCCTATTACAGAGAATCCTGTTACAGATAAGAAAGTCGATTGTATAAAGTGTTTTCATTCTCAAACATAAGAACAAAGAAGGCTGATTTAATCAATGTCTGATTATATCAAGTTGCCAGGGAGGTGTGACTCACCTATTGTCCCTCTATGTGTATTGTGTGGCCAACTATGGGGGATATGGATTGCCATGCTGCCAGTAAGATACTTTTACTAATTTCTGAACCCCTGGTCTGATTCATGCCATTTTTTAATATGTTGTTCCCCTGGGTGAGAGCTATTGAACGGTGCTGGACTTAAAGGTGTACCCCCTGTTTTTGGGGTACATCCAGAATGTGGTTAAAATTGTGTCTGTTTTAATTGTGTTACCTGTTATCTGAGGGGAGGAGACGTGGGGGTTGAACCATGTATATAATTGGCTGTGATAATTATGTGGGTGTAGCCCTTCAGAGGGCACCATTGCATAAAAGGAGATTCCCTGTCATTAAAATATAGTTCTACTTGACCCTTCAAAACGTAGCCTTGTCTCGTTATTGGAGGGGATCGCTATATCCTACTGGGGATTGCTTTGCTTTTGCATACTCCCTTGAGCTGTAACTACTGAACCCTTGTTCCTGATGTGCTCTCCTTGGAGGAGAGGTCTTCCCCACACGATCCTGGATGCTGGAGATTCATACAGGGTGGAAGGAAGACGGCGCGGCTCCAGTTAAGCTACGGCGGTTGTGGAGTCTGTGGTGGTTGTGGAGTCCGGTGCGGTGCTTGTAGGCCTCGACGCAAACTAGGACGCGTCCATCAACGGAGGTACCCGGTCGGGGTGCCAGTAGATCCGTTACATTATCAATATTATTTGTGATGAGTAAATCCAAGATGGCGTCATTTCTAGTAGGCTCTTGTATAACCTGGGCCAGATAATGATCCCTGAGTGTACTCAAGAACCTGCTCCCCTTAGCTAAACTGCTGGTGTCATTTATCCAGTTTATTTCAGAGTAATTATAATCTCCCATTATTAGTACTTGCCCGCGCTCTGCGGCATCTCCAACCTGTAACAATAATTGTATTTCCTCACTTTCAGCTATATTTGGGGGTTTATAGGATACTCCTACTAATATTCTTTTGGAATTTGCTGCTCCGCTATTTAACTATACCCACAAACATTCCGCTTTATCACTAGGTCCACCATAAATATCTTCTCTGACTATAGGCTTAAATTCAGGCTTAACATACAGACAAATCCCTCCTCCTCTTTTACCATTGCCTCTATCTTTCCTAAATAGGTTATAACCATCCAGATTAACAGTCCAGTCATGAGATTCATCCCACCACGTTTCGGTAATGTCTATTAAATCCCATTTTTCATTAATTGATAATAATTCTAACTCTCCTATTTTTTCTGGCATTAGCAAGCATACACCTTATGTTATGAGTCTGTAGTTCTGAAGTGCCTGCCACTGTAATTGAATTAGTTGATAAAGTAAAGGGTGTATGGTTATCATTCAAAAAGAAAGTGAGAGGCACGCCTGAGAAAGGGCCCTGAACCCTAGAGGGCCCTGTGACATCACACAGGAGCAACGTACTCTGCCTATAATCAAATTAGACTGAACGCGCTTGTAAGGGCAGGACAGACCCAAAATGCCAGGCAAGCCTCCTCTGCACAGGATACACAGCAACTCCAGAGGCATACCTTTTGAAGATGGACAACATGGAAGTCCACAGACACTAGCAGGATCTGTCAAGGTTTATTGTGAATAGCAGGTAATTGATTGTTATTAACATTTGCATTTTCCTACAGTAAACAAATAGAAGTTTTTATTTTAGCTGTCAGTCAGTCTGATTCACTCTTAGTTATATATCTTGTTGATGGGAAACCATCAACAATAGTTGCCGATTTCCTTCTGAAGCTCTGAATCTATGGCCTGACGTATAAGCCATATGCAAAATGGCACCGATGAGATACAACTCTGTGTGTGGGCGACTGGTAGCTAAAACTGCAAATGTCAATGTTAGTTTACTGAATGCAATTTGAAAGAAACCCACTCTTATTTTAATAAACTAGCTACTTGCCCGTTAAAAATGATGAGAATAAAATGTTAAGAGTGGGAATGCTGTACCTTCGGCGCTGAGTGCCTTTACCGCTCATCGAATGGCTCACAATGAGCGCCTCTCACACTCATTGCAAGCCTCTCCCCCTGTGTTGGTGTTGGCCTGACGCTTGAGTGTTACGGTCATGGGTTGTGTTACTGTCTTAGGTTAAGTGTTAGTGGCTTGGATTAGGAGTTACTGGCTTTTGATAAGTATTTGCTTAGGGCTATTTTTTACGTCGTTCGGGCTAGTTTTACACCCTTGGGCCTTGTTTTCGGCAGCCATTTGTTTTACTCGCTTAGGCAATATTCGAACGTGAAAAAACTGCAACTTTTAACCTCACTCACAGGCTCTCCCACTGTGGTGTGTGTAAGTTAAAGTCGTAATTTTGCGAGGCGCACAGTGTGTGTACAGCACTCATTGAAGCCCAAGTCCTGCATGGTCGACGGCTCACCGCAACCGGGCTCGCAAACCATGACCAACATTGCAAACGTTCCGGACACTTACAATTATATATGTAAAAATCTAAAACACGTCTTACAAACTGTGCGGCAGGACAAGCGTTGGCCTTGACCTTGCGCACAACACCTAGACATGTACTGGAAGATCTCAAAATAGGAATCTGGTACGGCCACAGGGTATACTTCAGATTATTTTTTTATTCCAAGAAGAGTCTTGTTTTTGAGTGGTTTGTAGATACATTGGACATGTTCTATTTTTTTTGGATGCAACAGTCTGTCTTGACCTTGTCACTGAATGAAGACGTTCTTTTCAGTGTAAACAATTGTAAAATCAATAAGTTTTCTGAAAAATACTTCCAGAGCGAAACATGAAGACACAATCCATGGTTTATTGGTGTATTTACAGGATCGTCTCATAAGGAGGTTTAAGCTGCGCCTCCAGACCTACGCAGTTAGACACGATGAAGATGCCTGTACTGCGAGTAATGACGGTATTAGTGTGGGATCTCTTTAGATACAACAGTCTCATGTCAGTGAGAGCCCGGCCATCCTTTGTGCAGCTTCGTCTACGACACGTTGCAATGAACGTAGCAAAAATGCAAATAACAGCAGCAGCATAGTAAATACAGGGAGGGTCTGTACAGAACTGGTATAAAACAATGCAAAGACACACATATACCATTAAAATGAGAACTTTAAGACGCAATACAATAAAAAGATACAGATTTACCGAAAAACACAAAAGCAGAAACTGTGAAAATATATAAAAGGAGTCGCCTTAGAAAAATAACACTGGATAAAGGGCCACTGTAGTATCATTGTATGAAGACAGGATGGGATTATTGTCTCTTCTGTCCTGATAATGATGTAGCCTTGTGAACATCTGCACTTCAACAAACTTGTGCCGTTATCCTCATGTAAAAACAGCTTAAGATAACACAGATAACAGGCATCCATGCATTCCAGTATCTTTATTGTCTGGTTCAATGGACAATAACGATTACCAAAATCTGTTTACTATCCTTTATCTGGTCTACCAAAAGAAGAGCGAGCCCTCCGGGGCAGAGAGAGGTAATAATCTGCTCTAACACAATGTACACTACTAACAAATGCAAATATTGAAGTTTATTGGACCAGTCCAGGCTCGCCTTATAACACTATCCAACAAGTACATCATATCATGAAACGCGAAAAAGTGCTAGATGTCCATTAACTAGGAATAGTGGGCATCACCCTCCCAATTATCACCCAGAGAAAAGCCATGTCTGGCCATATATCCTTGTGGGTGAAGAGGATGCAGTCAAGCTTTTCATCCTGACCTAATACTTTGTGAGTAAAGGGCCTCAGCCGGGCAGTTTATTTTAATTAGCATATGAAATTACACAACAGGATGATCCAATAAACGTTGCCATTTTCCGAGACTTAGGTGTGAGCAGTTTATGTTCTCTAATTGCCCTAAGGGGTTCTATCCCTTTGTTAGAGAAGTTACACGACTTAAGTACTTAATTTACCTCAGTACGAAATACAAAATTGTGTTTCAAATTAAATTGTGTGACTACAGAGGCCCTTCACGCATTTAGTGAACGCAAAACGTTTTTATGGTTGAGTGGGTTCTCTGATGTTTGACGAGATTTCTTTTATCAATGAAACATTTCTCACAGACCGTACAAGTGAAAGGCTTCTCGCCAGTGTGACTCCTCAGATGTTTTATGAGACTTGTGTTGGTGGTGAAACACTTGTCGCACTCCTTACATGCGTAGGGCTTCTCTCCTCGATGACTCCTCTGATGTTTCACCAGATTTGAGTTTTGGTTAAATCCTTTCCCACACTCCGAGCATGTGAATGGTTTCTCTCCCGTGTGAATCCTCCGATGTATCACCAGATTTGCATTCTGGTTAAAGCATTTGCCACAGTCAGAACATACAAACGGCGTGACTCCTGTATGAATCCTCACATGTCTCACAAGATTGGAGTTCCGTGTAAAACATTTCCCACACTCAGAACATATAAAGGGTTTCTCGCCTGTGTGAATTCGCTGGTGTTTCACCAGATTTGCGTTATCTGTAAAACATTTCCCGCAGTCAGAACATGAAAACGGTTTCTCACCGCGGTGTGTTCTCAGATGTTTGATCAGATTGGCGTCCCGAGTGAAACATTTCCCACATTCAGAACATGTGAACGGCTTTGCGTTGCTGTGAATTCCCTTGTGTTTCTCCAGATCCACACTGTGAATGAAACATTTTCCACAATCGGAACAGACAAAAAGCTTCTCTGTGTGAATTCTCTGATGTTTGATCAGATTTTTGTTGTCTGTAAAACATTTCCCGCACTCGGAGCAGGCAAAGGGTTTCTCCCCTTTATGGAATCGCTGGTGCGTGAGAAGTTTTGTTTTATCATAGAAGAGTTTCCCACACTCCGAACACGCAAACATCTTCTCTCTTTTGTGCACTATTTTATGTTGCTTCAGTTCTGCAATACTAGTAAAGCATTTATCACATTTTGAGCAGCTGAACATGCCCTCTTTGGCGTGCATCTTTTGGTGAGATATATAAACATATTTACGGTGAAAGCTCTTATTGCATTGATCACAGTAATATGTACTGGTCAGTGGATTCTTGTGGTTTTTCTCTACATCTGTGCTTTTAATCTGAATAGTCACAATTTCAGCATCTGTAATTTCTCCATCTGTAGACACATGGGGTTCTGAGAGACTGTCACCTTCAGGATTATTAGATTCATCGCTCATAATAAACATTGAGTTCTCCTTGCGTTCGCTCTTTAAATTGTTCACTTCCTGATCACTTTGGTTTCCAGGGATATTGTCCATTACACAGACGGGTGCGGAGGAGTCATCTGTTGGGGACAAAATCAAAAGGAGTAGCTCTCTTACAGCTAATGCAAAAACAGCATGAACAAAAAGGATAACTAACTACGTTACTGCAGGCCATGACCTGAGAGACACCTCATAACCACACACCAGGCAAAAAAATAATCAATTACCCCAATTCAACATGTACCTAAAATCATGCATTCCCATCCTATATCCATCTCACCCCATGCATTCCCATCCTATATCCATCTCACCCCATGCATTCCCATCCTATATCCATCTCACCCCATGTATTTCCATCCTATATCTATCTTCACCCCATGCATTCCCATCCTATATCTATCTTCACCCCATGCATTCCCATCCTATATCCATCTCACCCCATGTATTTCCATCCTATATCTATCTTCACCCCATGCATTCCCATCCTATATCTATCTTCACCCCATGCATTCCCATCCTATATCTATCTTCACCCCATGCATTCCCATCCTATATCCATCTCACCCCATGCATTCCCATCCTATATCCATCTCGCCCCATGCATTCCCATCCTATATCCATCTCGCCCCATGCATTCCCATCCTATATCCATCTCGCCCCATGCATTCCCATGCATTCCCATCCTATATCCATCTTCACCCCATGCATTCCCATCCTATATCCATCTTCACCCCATGCATTCCCATCCTATATCCATCTTCACCCCATGCATTCCCATCCTATATCCATCTTCACCCCATGCATTCCCATCCTATATCCATCTTCTCCCCATGCATTCCCATTCTATATCCATCACTCCCCGTGTATTCCTTATCCTATATCCATCACTCCGTGTGTATTCCTTATCCTATATCCATCACTCCCTGTGTATTCCTTATTCTATATCCATCACTCCCCAGGTATTCCTTATCCTATATCCATCACTCCCCAGGTATTCCTTATCCTATATCCATGACTCCCCAGGTATTCCTTATCCTATATCCATCACTCCCCGTGTATTCCTTATCCTATATCCATCACTCCCCAGGTATTCCTTATCCTATATCCATCACTCCCCAGGTATTCCTTATCCTATAGAGTGTATTCCTTATCCTATATCCATCACTCCCCAGGTATTCCTTATCCTATATCATCACTCCCCAGGTATTCCTTATCCTATATCATCACTCCCCAGGTATTCCTTATCCTATATCCATCACTCCCCAGGTATTCCTTATCCTATATCCATCACTCCCCAGGTATTCCTTATCCTATATCATCACTCCCCAGGTATTCCTTATCCTTTATCCATCACTCCCCAGGTATTCCTTATCATATATCATCACTCCCCAGGTATTCCTTATCATATATCATCACTCCCCATGTATTCCTTATCATATATCATCACTCCCCATGTATTCCTTATCATATATCATCACTCCCCATGTATGCCCATCTCTCACCTGTATTAGCACATTTGGTATTTTCCTTTTCCTCAGATTCCTGCGCACTCTTTACACGCACATCTCCTCGCACAGTCTTAGGCTTTACACCAACACGCCCTGTGTGTAAATAAAGTACAAACAGGTCCATCGTAAATAAAGTACAAACAGGTTGATCATAGTAAAGCGTCACAAGTAAACTTGTTATGACAATCCTCCTAGCTTCTGTGATCAGTAGATAAGCTCTCACCCAGAGCACGGAGAGGCTCCTTGTCAATCTCTCGCTCTTCCTCCTTAGGGTGTCTCCATTCCCCCATAGAAAGGTTAAGTGGCGCATCCTCCTCATATTCATACGGCCTCTAGAATAATGATACACTCCCTTAGATGGATGAGGTAATAACAAATATTTGTGTAAAGAATTGGAACTAAATCTTATTGTAAACTACAAGACGAAATCATTTTATAATGAGCTAGAAAATAATAGTAGGTCTAAACTTACATATTTTACTTTAAAAACTGCAATTTCTATGTTCTGTCAGACCCAGAAATCACCAAGAGTATAAAAAAATAATAATACAAAATACAGCACAAATACATATATCACAATGAATTACAAAACCACATGCATTCATCAATTGGAAACCTTATCTTATTCTGCTTATTATCTGTCACGGGAAGTGAGAAGAGCGACCAGCACTCCGGATACTAACCATGGGAAGGAAAAAGGAGAAGAAAAAAAAAACTAAGCTGCTTGGTTAAAAAAAAAAAAAAAAAAAAATCGATCAACTTTTACATTATAGTCCCACACATACCATTTGGAGATTACTTTTTTTATTTATCATGATACTTAAGTTGGTATTTTTAATTAGCTCTCTATTATAACATCAGATGTTCTCCTGAGGGATAACTGGTCCAATCCATGACGAAATGGTACTAACGGAGCAGAACATGGGACTTCTTATGTTTCAAACATGTCTTCCACGTTTACCTTATCACATTCCCACCACGCATGAATGGATGAGTCATTAAGTCCACATTTATTTTACGTTTACTCAATGATGCAGGTACCCAGTACCATCTATGTGTTATTTTAAAGAATAATTCCCGATATTCAACCTTTATAGACCAGGAGTTATCATCTAATGTAATATGAGCTTCCTGTTTCCATGTTTTTTGCTCTTTGATTTAAAGAACTTGAATCTGACAGTAAAGTTTTCCTTATTTTTGAGAGTATATGAATGTCCGTTCCTTTCATCATCAGTTCTTCCAATTGATTTTTTCCATATTCCTAATATAGTAACCCCGTTTTGTAATAATTTCTAGCAGTGATGCATATGCTAAACAAGAGATGTTTCTCTCACCATATTTACTTTGCGTCACTGGTAGAGGTAATAAAGATCCGCCTTCACATAATTCACCAATTCTATAGATATTTAATTTTGTAAAATGTATCAACTCCTATTTTCCTTAGAATTAATTTGGAAATTAACCGGGGCAGCTAAAGATGGCATATGGATCCAATTCCTTTTAAGCCTGTTTTTAAACCAAAATGTAATCAAAGAGATTGGACCTTTTGAGAGATTTTTCAATGATTTTAAATCTAGCTTTGATAGCCATAATATATCATTTATAGCAATATCTGAGTCTCTATATCCCTCGTATTTAGATTTATAAAATTCCACCAACATATGGGAAATAGCGATCGAATCATGGAGATCTTTATAGGACAGGAAGTCCAAACCACCCCTAATACATGTATTACTTGCTATGTTCTTTTTTATTTCGGGCTCTTTAATTATTGTATATAAATTTATCAATTACTTGTTGAGTTGATTATTGTTAAAGGTAGAATCTCAGGTATCCTTCTTATTATTTAAGTCATTTTTGGAATTATATTCATTCTCTCTGCAGCTGTTCTAACTGACCAACTTAAATTTAAGATTTTCCCATCATTTAAGGTTATCCTTATTTGGTGTAAAGTATCCTTCAAGTTATTCTTAACCATATCGACCATCTAGGGATTACGTTTTCATTCAATTACAGGCATATTGCTTCGTAAGTATGTATTTTTATCTTTTTATCTATACCCCTAGCCAAAATGTCAGTTTTAATGATCTTAAAGTATGAGATCTTACTAAATGTATTCAGTATTCTGTGTAAGTTATATCATGATGTTACTGGGTCAGTTCTGGTCAAACTAACGTTGTCAGCATATAGCATTATCTTATACTCACTTTTACCAATTATAAGACCTTTGATTCACTTGACAAAGAGTAAAAACAGCAAGGGGGAAAGGGGACAACCCTGAAGGGTCCCATTGGTGATACTGAATGTATCCGACATATAACCTGACCCCGCTGTATATGCTTTTTCAAAAGAACTGACATTAAATAATCCCAACTGACCCGGTCAAAGGCTTTTTCTGCATCTAATGACAAGGTCAGTATGGAGCCATTAGATCCAGTAAGCGTCTTGTGCTATCCGACGCCTGTCTGCCTCTAACGAAGCTCCAGCAATTATCTATCTATCTATCTATCTATCTATCTATCTATCTATCTATCTGTAACGGTACCCCCAGACATAGAAGGGGGCGCCCAGGCCTTTTTAGCCGATCCGCCCGTCCAGTGATATAGGGACAGCTACTGCAAGACACCCAATACCCCAAGAACTGGATTCAAGGGGAATATACTGCAAGCCTTGAACTGGAACCTCACGAATAGCCGCTAGCAGCTGAACAGGAAAAGCAACCCCAAGATGCTTCCACTCTTGGCAGTCAGTCTGCAACAGCATCCCATGAATTTCCCCAAGCACGAGACAAAGCTCTGTGGTTGAGGGTCAAGCAGAGAACTCTCTTCTTTATTAAAACCAAGACATATATATAAAAAACCATTTCCACATACACCGTAGGGGCAGTGACTACCTTTGGTCAACCCCTAATTACCTATGGCCAATCAGACAGGTTCTGTACATAGGAACCATGAGACTCCTCCCATGGGCCACCCCCCAGGCATGGCTACTATGCTCATTCTCACCCAGACTGTCCCCGTGGACACTTCCTGTTCCCTCCTGGACTATGCCCCTGGGGAAACCCCATACACTGGCCCTTTGTTCAAGTCCTGGCGACACCCTGTGTTTACCTAATGGGGGATGGTCAGAATCTGTAACACATTTCTACACATTTTTCATAACTTTAAAAGTATGCATCACATTCACATAAAACATACATTTTCAGAATCAGCATACTCCAACTACAAACGTGTCAAAATGATACAAATTGGTCCAGTGGTTCAAAAGTTAGATCACAGTCCTTTCTGACCAAATGAAGTCATGGCTTCCATGTCTTTGTAGGGGGAAGTCAACATGGGCCGTAGTCAAACGGCAGAATGTGGGCCTCCAAGCTTCTCCAATTCGCCGTGACAAGACTGATCTTGTCACATCTCTCCCCCTTTCCAAACAGACTAACAGGATATCTGACCTCCTGCCGGTCAGATTCCGGGTTAGTCCAGAAGGCCACCCACAAAACACAATCAACAGTACAGCCCACCCACAATAACTGGTTACTACACCTGGGTAGAGGAGAAACTTGTCCATGTCCAGGTGCCTCACCACGGCTGTGCTGGGCACTGGTAAGCTGCCTTGGTGGGTTGCTGAGTGGGCAGAGACCAGCGGTACTCTGCCCTGGTGCCAGCGCTACCACGGAAGTAGCCTGTTTGGGGCCTGGTTGTAGGGGGGGGGGGGGGAGACCGACGGTCTCCCCTTTGGCTAAACAGCCCTGTTGCTGGGGGACAGGACCGACCGTCTCTGCCCCTGGTAGCTCAGCCTGTTGCTGGAGAATGGAGTCTGAGCTCGCAATTCCCTGCAGCTCACCCTGACGCTGGGGAATGGAGACGGGGCTCCCAATTCCATGCATATCAATCTGCCGATGGGGAATGGAGTCTGAGCTCTCAATTCCCTGCAGTTCACCCTGACGCTGGGGAGGGAGGACGCTGCTCTCCTCTCCCTGCCAGGTACACTTCCACTGGGGAGGGGAGACAATGCTCTCCACTCCCTGCACTTCACACTGGCGCTGGGGATCTGGGCTAGCCACCCAGCATCCCTGTAGGGCTGGTGGAGAGACCTCGGTCCCATCTCCACCTGCCGCCTGGGGTTCCTCCCAATAAACCTCTACAATATCTTCCCAGCTGAAGGGGTCTGGATCTGGGTCTCTCACATTGTTGTAATGCTGAGCCTTCCCAATGGAGTGGAAGAGATCTTGGTAGTCCTGCTCAAGTTCCCACTCCAGGGTTGCAAGGTGAACAAGGTCTTGCTCTACCTCATGGGGGTCATCCCAGTCATGCCTAGCCTCCCTCTCATAGAAAATATCCTGAAGTCTGGTCTGCGCAGGGCTCCCAAAGTCAGGCTCTGCAAATGACTGCCATAACAAGCCAGGACCATCAAACTCCTCTCCCTCTGGCTTGTCATGCTCGACTGTCCAGGGTATATACTGTGCCATATACCACCAGAGTGCCTGGTAGGCATCCTCCAGCCATAGCTCCTGCCATGCATGGAGCTTGAGTTCCTCCACCCATTCCTCAAGGGGCTGCTCTCCCAGGAAGGGCATGCGCAGGGCCACTTGCTTCTGCAACCGCTGCTCTTCACTGGGGAGACTCTCACCCCGCTGGTATTGTACATTATCCAGGGCCTGGTACCAGATGCCTTTCCTTAATGCATCCCAGCCATCCAGGTCCTCATCTTCGTATAGCACTGCTGGTTCCATTCTGCTGCTTTTAGGGTCGCTGTACTGGGACATGCGTTGCCCCCAACTTGTAAATCCACAGAATGGTGTCTCCTGTAGCTGTCCTTCTTGCTGTGGGAACAATTCCGCCGCTTGCCACCAGTGTAACGGTACCCCCAGACATAGAAGGGGGCGCCCAGGCCTTTTTAGCCGATCCGCCCGTCCAGTGATATAGGGACAGCTACTGCAAGACACCCAATACCCCAAGAACTAGATCCAAGGGGAATATACTGCAAGCCTTGAACTGGAACCTCACGAATAGCCGCTAGCAGCTGAACAGGAAAAGCAACCCCAAGATGCTTCCACTCCTGGCAGTCAGTCTGCAACAGCATCCCATGAATTTCCCCAAGCACGAGACAAAGCTCTGTGGTTGAGGGTCAAGCAGAGAACTCTCTTCTTTATTAAAACCAAGACATATATATAAAAAACCATTTCCACATACACCGTAGGGGCAGTGACTACCTTTGGTAAACCCCTAATTACCTATGGCCAATCAGACAGGTTCTGTACTTAGGAACCATGAGACTCCTCCCATGGGCCACCCCCCAGGCATGGCTACTATGCTCATTCTCACCCAGACTGTCCCCGTGGACACTTCCTGTTCCCTCCTGGACTATGCCCCTGGGGAAACCCCATACACTGGCCCTTTGTTCAAGTCCTGGCGACACCCTGTGTTTACCTAATGGGGGATTGTCAGAATCTGTAACACATTTCTACACATTTTTCATAACTTTAAAAGTATGCATCACATTCACATAAAACATACATTTTCAGAATCAGCATACTCCAACTACAAACATGTGTCAAAATGATACAAATTGGTCCAGTGGTTCAAAAGTTAGATCACAGTCCTTTCTGACCAAATGAAGTCATGGCTTCCATGTCTTTGTAGGGGGAAGTCAACATGGGCCGTAGTCAAACGGCAGAATGTGGGCCTCCAAGCTTCTCCAATTCGCCGTGACAAGACTGATCTCGTCACACTATCTATCCAGCATTTTCTAATACAGTTTAGCATCTATATTTATTAGAGAAATAGGACGGTAGTTTTTTTGATCTTCGGGATCTTTGCCCGGTTTTAAGATGTTTATTATCTTGGCTTCTACAAACTCAGATGGCGCCTTACCTAGAGTTTTGATCTCATAAGTATGGACTTCTTTTTTAAACAATATGAAATTTGAGTGGTCGAAACCATCTGTGCCCGTGGCCTTGTTAGATTTTAAAGAGTTTATTGCATTGTTTGGTACCGTATCAGACCCAGAAATCAAACCCCTCCTCTAACCTGACCCAGAAATCGACCCCCCCATATCAGACAATCCCCCCATCTCTTATCAGACCCAGAAATTGACCACTCCTCTTATCAGACCCAGAAATCGATGCCCACCCCCATCTCTTATCAAACCTGGAAATCACCCCCCCCCCCATCTCTTATCAGACCCAGAAATCAACCCCAAAATTGTCTAGTTTTTAGTAACAAAATATATATTGAAGCTCATAGTTTCTTAAGAAGCACAGAAATACTAAATATCCAATATAGAAAATGCACAAGAGACTAAACATCTGTTTGTGACACAATGTACAGGACCAGACCAAAGCAGGACCTAACACTACACAGATACATCCAGAAAGTGCCGATCCCACAGAATTAGTAAATATCACACACGGCTTTATATAAATACTAGCTACTTGCCCGTCAAAAATAACGGGCATACAATGCTAAGCCTGGCAATGTTGTTTGCCCCTCAATGTGAGCAGCTTTGCCACTCATTGCAAGTCTCTCCCTCGTGTCTCCTTTTTCCTCTCCTCTCCCTCCCCCGTGTCTCCTTTTTCCCCTCCTCTCCCTCGTGTCTCCTTTTTCCCCTCCTCTCCCTCGTGTCTCCTTTTCCCCCTCCTCTCCCTCGTGTCTCCTTTTCCCCCTCCTCTCCCTCGTGTCTCCTTTTTCCCCTCCTCTCCCTCGTGTCTCCTTTTTCCCCTCCTCTCCCTCCCCCGTGTCTCCTTTTTCCCCTCCTCTCCCTCCCCCGTGTCTCCTTTTTCCCCTCCTCTCCCTCCCCCGTGTCTCCTTTTTCCCCTCCTCTCCCTCCCCCGTGTCTCCTTTGTCCCCTCCTCTCCCTCCCCCGTGTCTCCTTTGTCCCCTCCTCCTTCTCCCCCGTGTCTCCTTTGTCCCCTCCTCTCCCTCCCCCGTGTCTCCTTTGTCCCCTCCTCTCCCTCCCCCGTGTCTCCTTTGTCCCCTCCTCTCCCTCCCCCGTGTCTCCTTTGTCCCCTCCTCTCCCTCCCCCGTGTCTCCTTTGTCCCCTCCTCTCCCTCCCCCGTGTCTCCTTTTTCCCCTCCTCTCCCTCCCCCGTGTCTCCTTTTTCCCCTCCTCTCCCTACCCCGTGTCTCCTTTTTCCCCTCCTCTCCCTCCCCCGTGTCTCCTTTTCCCCCTCCTCTCCCTCCCCCGTGTCTCCTTTTCCCCCTCCTCTCCCTCCCCCGTGTCTTCTTTTTCCCCTCCTCTCCCTCCCCCGTGTCTCCTTTTTCCCCTCCTCTCCCTCCCCCGTGTCTCCTTTTTCCCCTCCTCTCCCTCCCCCGTGTCTCCTTTTTCCCCTCCTCTCCCTCCCCCGTGTCTCCTTTTTCCCCTCCTCTCCCTCCCCCGTGTCTCCTTTTTCCCTCCTCTCCCTCCCCCGTGTCTCCTTTTTCCCCTCCTCTCCCTCCCCCGTGTCTCCTTTTTCCCCTCCTCTCCCTCCCCCGTGTCTCCTTTTTCCCCTCCTCTCCCTCCCCCGTGTCTCCTTTTTCCCCTCCTCTCCCTCCCCCGTGTCTCCTTTTTCCCCTCCTCTCCCTCCCCCGTGTCTCCTTTTTTCCCCCTCCTCTCCCTCCCCCGTGTCTCCTTTTTCCCCTCCTCTCCCTCGTGTCTCCTTTTTCCCCTCCTCTCCCTCCCCCGTGTCTCCTTTTTCCTCTCCTCTCCCTCCCTGTGTCTCCTTTTTCCTCTCCCTCCCCCGTGTCTCCTTTTTCCTCTCCCTCCCCCGTGTCTCCTTTTTCCCCTCCCTCCCCCGTGTCTCCTTTTTCCCCTCCTCTCCCTCCCCGTGTCTCCTTTTTCCCCTCCCTCCCCCGTGTCTCCTTTTTCCCCTCCTCTCCCTCCCCGTGTCTCCTTTTTCCCCTCCTCTCCCTCCCTGTGTCTCCTTTTTCCCCTCCTCTCCCTCCCCGTGTCTCCTTTTTCCCCTCCTCTCCCTCCCCGTGTCTCCTTTTTTCCCCTCCTCTCCCTCCCCGTGTCTCCTTTTTCCCCTCCTCTCCCTCCCCCGTGTCTCCTTTTTCCCCTCCTCTCCCTCCCCGTGTCTCCTTTTTCCCCTCCTCTCCCTCCCTCTTGTCTCCATTACCCCCTCCTCTCCCTCCCTCTTGTCTCCATTACCCCCTCCTCTCCCTCCCTCTTGTCTCCATTACCCCCTCCTCTCCCTCCCTCTTGTCTCCATTACCCCCTCCTCTCCCTCCCTCGTGTCTCCATTACCCCCTCCTCTCCCTCCCTCGTGTCTCCATTACCCCCTCCTCTCCCTCCCTCGTGTCTCCATTACCCCCTGCTCCCCCTTTTCTCCTGTCTCCATTACCCCCTCCTCTCCCTCCCTCGTGTCTCCATTCCCCCCTCTTCTCCCTCCCTCGTGTCTCATTTCCCCCACCTGCGTGCGCCAACTGCTTGCCTCGCTTTGTGAGGGACGCAAAAGCGTGACCAACATCGCAAACGTTCCCCACACTGACAACTATATATGTGACCGTTACTATCCAGCGTCATGTGACCGTGTGGGATTGAATTAAGTGTCTCGGTGGAGACAAGAAAAAGTTACTGTGCATCCAGCATTATCTTGTAATGATAACCCCCCTTCCCAAGATGTTTAGCAATTCCATTCTGCATGCTCTTTCTGACCCAACTCTCTTACCCTGCCCGTCATCCCTCCCCCCCTCCTTACCCTGCCTGTCATCTCTCCGACCCATCTCTCTTTCTGATCCACCTCTCCTACCCTGCCTGGCATCTCTTCCCCCCCCCCTTACCCTGCCTGTCATCTCTCCCCTACTTGCCCGTCATCTCTCCCCTACCTGCCCATGTCCCTCTTTCTGACCCACCGCTCTCTTACCCTACTCGTCATTGGTCTCCCCTACCCATCATCGCTTTGACCCATCTCTCTCCTCCTGGTCCTCCATTACCTGTATCATAATCTCTTCCTTACCCCTCTTTCTGACCCACCTCTCCCTTTCTAGTCCACCTATCCTTTACCCTGACCATCATCTCTTTCCCTTACCTGTCGATGTCTCCGACCCATCTCTCTCCTTCTAGCCCACCTCTCCCTTACTTGCCTATCTCCCACTTACCCTGCCCATCATCTCTCCTCCTCACCTGTCCATATCCCTCTTTTTGCCCTGTATCTCTCTTAACTCCTACCCCCTCTCTCTTTATGACCCACCTCTCTCTTACCTGCCCATTCAGTTGCTCGGAGGTCTCTGGGCTGGGATTTAACATCTTCTCCGTTTCCTGCATCTTCTCTGTGTTTATCGGTCAATCTGTGGTGTATAAGAGAGCCCCCTGTGACAGTAGATAGAGGGACAAGTGAGAAAGAGGGGGGGGGGGGGCAGAGGTAAGAGGGGCCGGGGAGATGGTGAATGTGACAGCCGGCTCCTTATCTAATGGGCATCACCGGCCGGGCTCCTTATCTAATGGGCATCACAGGCGGCTCCTTATCTAATGGGCATCACAGGCGGCTCCTTATCTAATGGGCATCACCGGCGGGCTCCTTATCTAATGGGCATCACCGGCGGGCTCCTTATCTAATGGGCATCACCGGCGGGCTCCTTATCTAATGGGCATCACCGGCGGGCTCCTTATCTAATGGGCATCACCGGCGGGCTCCTTATCTAATGGGCATCACCGGCGGGCTCCTTATCTAATGGGCATCACCGGCGGGCTCCTTATCTAATGGGCATCACCGGCGGGCTCCTTATCTAATGGGCACCACGGGCGGGTTCCTTATCTAATGGGCATCACAGGCGGCTCCTTATCTAATGGGCATCACAGGCGGCTCCTTATCTAATGGGCATCACAGGCGGCTCCTTATCTAATGGGCATCACAGACGGCTCCTTATCTAATGGGCATCACAGGCGGGCTCCTTATCTAATGGGCACTACAGGCGGGCTCCTTATCTAATGGGCACTACAGGCGGGCTCCTTATCTAATGGGCATCACCGGCGGCTCCTTATCTAATGGGCATCACCGGCGGGCTCCTTATCTAATGGGCATCACAGGCGGCTCCTTATCTAATGGGCATCACAGGCGGCTCCGTATCTAATGGGCATCACAGGCGGGCTCCTTATCTAACGGGCATCACCGGCGGGCTCCTTATCTAACGGGCATCACCGGCGGGCTCCTTATCTAACGGGCATCACCGGCGGGCTCCTTATCTAACGGGCATCACAGGCGGGCTCCTTATCTAATGGGCATCACAGGCGGGCTCCTTATCTAATGGGCATCACAGGTGGCTCCTTATCTAATGGGCATCACAGGCGGGCTCCTTATCTAATGGGCATCACCGGCGGCTCCTTATCTAATGGGCATCACAGGCGGGCTCCTTATCTAATGGGCATCACCGCCGGCTCCTTATCTAATGGGCATCACCGCCGGCTCCTTATCTAATGGGCATCACAGGCGGGCTCCTTATCTAATGGGCATCACAGGCGGGCTCCTTATCTAATGGGCATCACCGCCGGCTCCTTATCTAATGGGCATCACAGGCGGGCTCCTTATCTAATGGGCATCACCGGCGGGCTCTTTATCTAATGGGCATCACAGGCGGCTCCTTATCTAATGGGCATCACAGGCGGGCTCCTTATCTAATGGGCATCACCGGCGGGCTCCTTATCTAATGGGCATCACCGGCGGGCTCCTTATCTAATGGGCATCACCGGCGGGCTCCTTATCTAATGGGCATCACAGGCGGCTCCTTATCTAATGGGCATCACAGGCAGGCTCCTTATCTAATGGGCATCACCGGCGGGCTCCTTATCTAATGGGCATCACCGGCGGCTCCTTATCTAATGGGCATCACCGGCGGGCTCCTTATCTAATGGGCATCACAGGCGGGCTCCTTATCTAATGGGCATCACAGGCGGCTCCTTATCTAATGGGCATCACAGGCGGGCTCCTTATCTAATGGGCATCACCGGCGGGCTCCTTATCTAATGGGCATCACAGGCGGCTCCTTATCTAATGGGCATCACCGCCGGCTCCTTATCTAATGGGCATCACCGCCGGCTCCTTATCTAACGGGCATCACAGGCGGGCTCCTTATCTAACGGGCATCACAGGCGGCTCCTTATCTAACGGGCATCACAGGCGGGCTCCTTATCTAATGGGCATCACAGGCGGGCTCCTTATCTAATGGGCATCACAGGCGGGCTCCTTATCTAATGGGCATCACCGGCGGGCTCCTTATCTAATGGGCATCACCGGCCGGGCTCCTTATCTAATGGGCATCACCGGCCGGGCTCCTTATCTAATGGGCATCACCGGCGGGCTCCTTATCTAACGGGCATCACAGGCGGGCTCCTTATCTAATGGGCATCACCGGCGGCTCCTTATCTAATGGGCATCACAGGCGGCTCCTTATCTAATGGGCATCACCGGCGGCTCCTTATCTAATAGGCATCACAGGCGGGCTCCTTATCTAATGGGCATCACAGGCGGGCTCCTTATCTAATGGGCATCACAGGCGGGCTCCTTATCTAATGGGCATCACAGGCGGGCTCCTTATCTAATGGGCATCACAGGCGGGCTCCTTATCTAATGGGCATCACAGGCGGCTCCTTATCTAATGGGCGTCACAGGCCGGGCTCCTTATTGGCTCCCACCTGAAGGAGATAATATAAACACACATGTGCACAGACAGAACACGTATGACGTCCCATGTGAGCTCTGTGTGTGCGGCTATTACAATACACACGTTTTGTTTATAATATTAACCAGTATTTGAGGAAAAACATAAAAGTTGCGGTGTGTGATGTGCCGGGGGCCTGACACCAGGAGCCGCCCCTCCGGCTCTCTCTCACCCTGTGTCACTCTCCGGCTCCTCTCGCTGTGTCTCCCGGTTCCTCCGTTTAGTCAGGGCCCTGTCCGGAGAACAGGAAGTAAGGAGGCGGGACATGATTCGTCATTTCCATTCAGGGCGGTGTTTGTCAATAGAACTATCTGATTGGCTGGGTGAGGAAAGTGTGTGACTATTGGCCAGAGAGCGAGACTACACTCCCCAGCATGCACTACCAGAGCGTCATTGGTCAATCACTTCACATCCAATCAAATCGCAGTATCAGAAGCCAGCAAGAAAGAAACCTGCCCCCCTATCATTGCACATCCAATCAAAGCACAATATAGCCAGCCGGCGCGAGAAGCCACGCCCCCTGATACACAGATAAACAGAGTGAACTAGAGTGGAGAGGGAGAGAGACAGGGGCAAGCAAACAAACAAACAAACAAAGGGATAAAGGTAAGCAGAGAGATAAAGATATACATATAGGGTACAGCAGGCTCTGTTCTGATTGGATTCTAGGTCCTTGGGTCCACCAATCATCTGATAGTGGGGGAGGGTCTATGTGACCTGGTATACCCTATCTAACAAGTGACAGGGTGCCATGTTACACTAGTGTGAGAATTCTCATGGGGATCCGCGTGTACACAGAGACTATGTGCTGGATCAGGCCCCGTATAGAGGGCCCGGCTGGAGGGTCGTCTGGTCTTTATTAAAGCTGGGCCCAGAATATAGAGGCCCCCCACCCCATCACCTGAAGTTCAGAGCAGAGTACTGGAGTCTGCGGGGGTCTAAGCCCCCAGAACTGGCCCCGCACACACGCAGACAAAGGGGCAAAAGGAGATTTATTACACCTTACCTCGATCTTCGGGGTATTAATCACACTACTTGACATCACTTTACCTTTGCTTCCTACCTCCACCCTGACACCACCAACCCTCACACCCCTCCACCCTGACACCACCAACCCTCACACCCTCCACCCTGACACCACCAACCCTCACACCCTCCACCCTGACACCACCAACCCTCACACCCTCCACCCTGACACCACCAACCCTCACACCCTCCACCCTGACACCACCAACCCTCACACCCTCCACCCTGACACCACCAACCCTCCACCCTGACACCACCAACCCTCACACCCTCCACCCTGACACCACCAACCCTCACACCCTCCACCCTGACACCACCAACCCTCACACCCTCCACCCTGACACCACCAACCCTCACACCCTCCACCCTGACACCACCAACCCTCACACCACCAACCCTGACACCACCAACCCTCACACCACCAACCCTGACACCACCAACCCTCACACCCTCACCCTGACACCACCAACCCCTCCACCCTGACACCACCAACCCTCACACCCTCCACCCTGACACCACCAACCCTCACACCCCCACCCTGACACCACCAACCCTCACACCCTCCACCCTGACACCACCAACCCTCACACCCTCCACCCTGACCACCACCAAACCCTCACACACTGACACCCTCCACCCAGACACCACCAACCCTCACACCCTCCACCCTGACACCACCAACCCTCACACCCTCCACCCTGACACCACCAACCCCTCCACCCTGACACCACCAACCCTCACACCCTCCACCCTGACACACCAACCCTCACACCCCTCCACCCTGACACCACCAACCCTCACACCCTCACACCCTGACACCACCAACCCTCACACCCTCCACCCTGACACCACCAACCCTCACACTCTACACCCTAACA